>CAEFZP010000471.1:0-185000 GCA_903064625.1 Mallotus villosus | reverse complement strand
GGGCCGGGTGGAGGTGTTGTGTTGTGACTGTGCCGGGTGGAGGTGATAGACAGGGCCGGGTGGAGGTGTTGCGACTGGGCCGGGTGGAGGTGTTGTGGCTGGGCCGGGTGGAGATGATAGACAGGGCCGGGTGGAGGTGTTGTGGCTGGGCCGGGTGGAGGTGTTGCGACTGGGCCGGGTGGAGGTGTTGTGGCTGGACCGGGTGGAGATGATAGACAGGGCCGGGTGGAGGTGTTGCGACTGGGCCGGGTGGAGGTGATAGGGCCGGTGGAGGTGTTGCGACTGGGCCGGGTGGAGGTGATAGATAGGGCCGGGTGGAGGTGTTGCGGCTGGGCCGGGTGGAGGTGTTGCGGCTGGGCCGGGTGGAGGTGATAGACAGGGCCGGGTGGAGGTGTTGTGACTGGGCCGCGTGGAGATGATAGACAGGGCCGGGTGGAGGTGTTGTGGCTGGGCCGGGTGGAGATGATAGACAGGGCCGGGTGGAGGTGTTGTGGCTGGGCCGGGTGGAGATGATAGACAGGGCCGGGTGGAGGTGTTGTGGCTGGGCCGGGTGGAGATGATAGACAGGGCCGGGTGGAGGTGATAGACAGGGCCGGGTGGAGGTGATAGACAGGGCCGGGTGGAGGTGTTGCGACTGGGCCGGGTGGAGGTGATAGACAGGGCCGGGTGGAGGTGTTGTGACTGGGCTGGGTGGAGAGTGTATATCTGTATCTTATAAGTGTGTGTGTCTCTTGCAGGTTCTCCAGTGTAAAGGAGGAACCCTGAGGAACCCTGCTGTGAACGGCTCTGTCTCTGGACGCCTCGAAGCTACATGAGTGGCGTCCACGTGACCTCGCCTCCGCCTCTCAGTGTGAGAGTGTGACTGTGTGTGTGTGTGTGTGTGTGTGAGTGTGTATCCTCTCTCCCCACCATGCTGTGGACAGTGTTGCTAGCTCTGCTGGTTCTGCTCCTTCTGCAAACCCAGCTGTGCATCTGCCTACGGGAGCTACGCACAGCCAGCTCATCTTCCTCCTCCTCCTCCTCCTCCTCCTCCTCCTCTCCCCTCCGCAACGCCACCCAGCAGCGCCTGCCTGGCGCCATCATCATCGGCGTGAGGAAGGGGGGTACCAGGGCCCTTCTGGAGATGCTCAACCTGCACCCAGACGTGGAAGTGGCCAAGGCCGAGGTGATCATTGTGATGGATCGGCAGGGGTCTACTTCCTATAGTGACTACTTTCAGACCTTATCATTCAAACAGTCCCATTCAAAATACGAAGGAGTCATCTTCAGTAGTTGTGCGATGATCACATAAAACGTTAGGACAATAAAATGGCATTGTATGGTGTCACAGAGACCACACACAGATCGTCAGACACGTCTCCTCTCCTCACCCTTTGTGACCCCCCCCTTCTCCTCCCCCCCTCCTTTCCTCTCTCTCTCAGGTCCACTACTTCAACGTAGAGGAGCATTACCGCCGGGGCCTGGCCTGGTACCGGGCCCAGATGCCCTTCACCCTCCCCAGGCAGCTGACCGTGGAGAAGACCCCTGGGTACTTCTCCTCCCCCGAGGTGCCGGCACGCGTCTGGGACATGAACCCGGCAGTCCGCCTCCTCCTCATTGTCCGAGACCCGGCTGAGCGCCTGGTTTCCGACTACACCCAGGTCCTCCACAACCGCCTGGCCCGCAACAAACCCTACCAGACCCTGGAGGAGCTGCTCCTGGGGCCCGGGGGACGCATCGACCCTGCCTACAAGGCCCTGCAGCGCAGCCTGTACCACCAGCACCTGGCCCGCTGGCTGGAGGTCTTCCCCAGAAAGCAGGTCCACGTGGTGGACGGGGAGGCCCTGGTTCAGGACCCCTTCCCAGAGCTGCAGAGGGCCGAGAGGTTCCTGGAGCTCCCGCCGCGCATCTCACCCTCCAACTTCTACTTCAACACCACCAAGGGCTTCTACTGTCTGGTGGCGGCCGGTGGCCATGACAAGTGCCTGGACGAGTCCAAGGGGCGCCCACACGCTCCGCTCAGCGCCCAGGCCTTCAGGAAGCTGTGTCGCTACTTCAGGGAGGCCAACAGGATGTTCTTCGACATGGTGGGCCACTCCTTCTCCTGGTGCTAACCAGGTCAGCTGGGGGGGATCATGTGACTTTCAGCCCCATCGGTGGAGAGGATTTTCCGACCGGCAGCTGGGATGATGGAGTTCTCCGTGGGTCACCTGGTTGAGATGCCTGGTGGAGAACTTTGGTGTGCTTGGGTCGAGCAGACCGAGAGCTGAGAGAGACCAACAAGTCTGATTCCAGCGCTGCACTGCCCTCTACTGGCAGGGCTCATGTTAGGCTCAGTCTGAACATGGCAGACTGGATGATGTCTCACAGGGCAAAATGTTGTTTTTCAAGGCCATAGTAACAGTGCCATACGTTTGTGACAAATAAACAATCGGGATAATGAAAGAAGAACGAGGGAAACCTTGTGAGCAGGACTACACAGGACGACACACAGACTTGACAAAATGTGTGATTAAAATAGCGGGTAGCTAAATGTGGGATCTAAGAGGTGCTTATTGTTTCACTATGAACTGGTCAAGACTATATGAATTTACAGATTCACTGTACCAGCTAGTCAGCTAAAACATGAAGATGCTCAGATTGTATAAAGAATGACTGTGAAAAGAAACGTTCTTGTTGAAGTAGTTTTGTTTGAATGTTTACCCATTTAGATTTTTATGCTGGACTAACAATTCCCCTTTAAAAGGTTTAATAGAAATCTCTATTTTTGGTCTCTTGAATTTAGCTACTTCAAGGAGTTTTAGTTGCAATGTATTGTAAGCTTCATTTTTTTTAAACTCTTCTTCAATAAACGTCTACACGTCTCCTAACCTACAGATCCCTGATTCATATCGCCTCAGTTTTTGTTTTATGGACATTGTCCTGCTGCCACAATCTGCTTTTTTCGATTCATCAAAACACTTGCATTATGACATCATGTTGAGCTATCCCTCAAAGCAAGCGCCACAGCTGCCTTAGATTAAAGGCTGTTTGATCAGAGACAGTCAATTCAACAACTTGATAAATCTCTTATTTGCCTCAGGACAGACCTACAACTCTATGCTTACCCCCCCCTTTTAAGGATCTTTCTTACTTTCTGCTTCACTCTCTCTGTCTCCTCATTTCCTCACTATCTTCTCTGCCTCCTTCCTCCCTTCGTCCATTTATCCCTCCAATAAGCAACTCTTCAATGACAGAAGGATATCTCTGTAGAGCAACAGCATGAACATGAGAGAGAGAGATGAGAGACAGAGACGTACAGTAAAGAGGCTGACATGAGAAAAACAAAAGGATCCCAACCTTTGAAGATGCAAGGCAGACATTTCTTTCATGTTGTCCCTGTGGATAGTTGAGGAGACGGACTCAGAGCTGGGATGAACTCATCACACCATATTTGGGTGGAAAGTCTTCACATCCTGTGGGTAGTACTCGATCCCTGGACCTCTGACTCGCAAGTGTGACTACTTACCAGCTACGCCAATGAAAAGCCAGCTTTTGTTTTATTCCATTTATTGAACTTTAAAAAATGTTTAACTATTTTTGATAAGGTATACATACCCAAGTTATTTTACTTACAGTTTATATAACATTTATTTAACATGTAGGCTATGCAGATTTAGATGATTGTTATAAAACATCAACAATAACCCATTTTGGCCTATGAGGTCACATTAACCAGCATTTCTCCTGGTCAACATTAACCAATACTTGGCTTGAAGGATCAACACAATTTACTGTGTTAAATGATCAATCCATCTTGCTGGGTTAGATTAAGCATGTGTTAACATGGTGTGTTCTGTCCTATATTCTGTCCTATATTTAACTAGTAATTTGCAGCATTAACTTTAGTATTAGAGGGTGCATGCAGTTGGAACACATAGTGCAGGTCGAGGTGGAACATGGTCAGGGCAACCTTTAGTGGCCTTGACTTTGTTATGAGGCAAACAGTTTTTTTTTCTCAATCCGTTTCCAACCACCATGCCAGATCTTACCCTTTAACCCCTCAATAGCTGGGCCTAGAACATTTACACAGTAAGTGGAGCAAAGCTCAATACCTTTCCACAGCAATGTAACACATTTATAATTCAAAGCATATCAGTCTTTCTGGGGTGAAGGTGGGGGGGGGGCAACAGTACAACTGGCCCCACTAGCTTGGTCCCACTAGTTGAAATGGACTAAAAACTCCCCTGTGCTCTAGTTTTCTGGTTAATCAGAAGCTTGTGACCCTCTCCATTCCACACCATGACATTCACAGGGGCAATATAAAAAGGCATCGACTGACACTTCAAACACAGACAGAACAGCAGGCTCACCTTGGCCTTCTTTGGTGAGTGGCTTTGACCACATTTGTAACAGCTTGAACGTGTCCAATATGCTTTTAAATCATGTCAATAATCTTGCTATTGTGGGAATAATTAGTTTAATGGCTTGTGTGGAAATGCTTTTCTTTCAGATTGTTGAGTTTTTCAACTCAACTAAGAGGTGCAGCTAAATCTTGCCGCTGGCCAACATGATCCAATTGGTACATTATGATATAATTGTTTTTTAACCCTGTGTTATTGAACCCTGAACCAAATAGTTGAGCGTACATGCATGAGCTATAGGTTTTGTTATTTCTCTTTCAGTTGGTCTTTGCTTTGGTCTCAGGACTGCTTGTGAGCTCTGGTGAGCCTTTTTTTTATTGGAATATTTATGAATGTTAGCATTATCTGTAGTTTGATTTACACTAGAAGTATGTCACGAGAAGAAACTCCAGATAATCACAATCTAGTCATGACTGATGCACATCCCATAATGTTATACTTTTTCTGCATTTTGTTATCAGTGACCTCTGAAGAGGCTGAAAGTAAGTAAGATTCTCTATCCTCTCATATCATACCCTTTACAACACATGTTTGTTTTAGCAAGATTGATGGGAGGTAAATACATAATTTTTTCTTTTGGATCTTAACAGATCAAGATCTTCCAGAACATCAAGATAGTCCCCCGTATCCACCCCACCCAAAGTCTCCACAGTATCCACACAACCCACAGCTTCCACAGCATCCACAGCTTCCAAAGCTTCCATCCTATCCAGCCCCTCAATACCCTGCATCCTATCCAGACCCTCAATACCCTGCATCCTATCCAGAGCCTCAATACCCTGCATCCTATCCAGACCCTCAAAAACCTCTATCCTATCCAGAGCCTCAATACCCTGCATCCTATCCAGACCCTCAAAAACCTCTATCCTATCCAGAGCCTCAATACCCTCCACCCTATCCAGACCCTCAAAAACCTCTATCCTATCCAGAGCCTCAATACCCTGCATCCTATCCAGACCCTCATAAACCTCCATCCTATCCAGAGCCTCAAAAACCCTATCCTCCACCACAAAATACCTACCCTCCAAAACATAATACCTACCCTCCACCCCAAAACACCTACCCTCCCCAGCCTGATTATACAAACATCAGTGAGTACGTCTTGTTTCTTTTTATAACCGCTGTGGAAATGCCATGGTGTTGAAAACTAGGAAACCCATTCTCTCCGATCCTCCTATGTTTTTTGTGTGGAAATGCAGAGTGCTGGACGGAGTGGTTTGACAGGGACGACCCCTCTGGGACTGGAGACTGGGAGACCCTCGCGCAGCTCCGCTACGAGAACCCTGGAAAGATCTGTCCCCATCCTGTACAGATAGAGGTCACCACTACCAGTGGAGGGACTCTCCCCACCGGGAACGTTATTGCGTCGTGAGTCTAGCAGGTTTTTATTTGCCTAGCGAATGAGATACATGTGTTTAGATTTGATCCTTTTTTTCTCACCATCACATTAAACCATAGTCCCGAGCTGGTGAAGATGGCACTGTATCCTAGCTAGCTGGGTTAGTGTCCAAGCTTTGGATTGACTTTGGTCATTTCACTTAGATGTTATTGTAGTCACTCCCTCTAATGTATGTCTTCTGTGGTTTTGATTTGTTCAGATCCGACACAATCACAGGCTTTGTCTGTAAAAATTCAGACCAGCCACATTACAAACCACCCTGTTATGACTACCGTGTCCGGTTCAGCTGCCACCCACCATTTTGTGCATCATCAGGAGGTAACCGTCTTACCTTTCCACTTGAAAATGAACACAGGATTAGGTTTGGGGTCTGTTCAGAAGAGACGATTATTTGTTTTTTTCTCCAAATGTTTTCATCAACTGTGTTGGTCTTGACCAGTGTGCTGGACCAAGTGGTTTGATCGTGACGACCCTAGTGGGACAGGGGACTGGGAAACCCTTAGTAACCTCCATGAAGAGAACCCTGGAGTCATCTGTGCTCAACCCCTCTACATAGAGAGCGTCGTTGTGGGAAGCAACGCCCCTGCCTGGGGGCAGAATTTCCTCTAGTATGTACAGCCTTATTACGTTTTAAAATGTATTCCTTAAGTGAGAAGTCTAGCTTTTTATTCTGGAAGACTCGATACATTTGGGTGATTTATTCCTGTATTTTGGATTTCTTTGAGAAAGATTAAAGCGCTCTGGCCAGAAGTTTCCTTATTATAATGTTACAGAATGGAGATCAAAGATTCTCATTTAAAAAAGCTTTTTACTAACAATCGTTCTGAAATGCTGTCTGAGGATGTCATGTCATGGACTGTACTGTACTGATCCTATGCGTTATTTTTCAGCTACAATCCAACCCAGGGCTTCGTCTGCCGCAATCAGGATCAGGGAGGCCAATATTGTCATGATTACAAAGTGAGATTTGGGTGCCCATGTGGTTGCTCATCTGGTTGCAAATAACTGTGAAGCTATATGGGTCTCAAAATTGATAAATGGAAATCTGGACTTAATAAACAGGTTTTTTAGTTCAAACTATTTGACTATGTTTCCTTTGTTCCATCTTCAAATTATCTGACCTTGTAATGTGCATCAGAGCAGTGCTGTGGTTTTTATATTGTGGGAATTGTGACCAGTTGGACTGCCGTAGAATCTGAAAGAAGTGCTTTCACTTGTGGAATGAAGGTATTGAGGGGTAAAGTGCTGTATCCTGGAGCAGACAACAAACACTGATTGATAAATCCATCTCCTCTACCCCTCCACCCAGTCCACTGTGTGGCTGTGTAGGAGTCTGTGGCCACAGTGTGCATGCCTGCCTATGGGCAATATCCCTGTACAGTCATATGGTGCTACCATCAGCACATATGTTCCCCTCATACATAGCCTACTCTACACACAGTTTAAGGCAATAATTCAATTCAATTCATTTATTTCCTCTTTCAATCGTTCACGTTTACAATGATGGTACATTTTAACATATTCACATATTCATATACATACATATCAATCAATTTGCACAGTACAGTACATTAAACAAATAAACATGAAATTGAAAGGGGAGGAGGGCCGACTAAAAAGCAGAGCTTGTAGGGTGTAAGCCCCCCTGTAGTCACACTAAAAATGATATCTGATTGGAGAATGCACTAGCCTAGTAACTATGCAGAAGAAAGCTTTTAAGTCTCCTTTTGAACATTTGTAACGAATTACACTGTATAATGTCATTTGAGAGAGAATTCCACAGTTTTGGACCTGTAAAAACAAATGTCTTTTGTGCAAAAGATGTTCTATTTAATGGTAAATGAAAAGAACTCGCCTGGCGAGTGAGGTAACTATGAATCGAAGCATTTCTTACGAACATATCATTAAACCGCAATGGTAATTGTTTGGTGTTGAGCTTGTACATTAACTGTCCGAGCTGAAAAATATACAAGTCTTTCATTTTCAAAAAATTATTATCTAAAAAAAGATTATTTGTGTGTGCCCAGAAATCTGCATTATTAATAATACGAATCGCTCTTTTCTTTAATATAAAGAGTCTATTAATTTGGGAAGTTGCTGCACTGCCCCAGGCAATAAGTCTGTAATTCAAATAAGGAAGAATAAGCGTATAATACAAAGATATCATAATATAATGGGGTAGGAAGTGTCTTAATTTGCTAAGGATACCAGTGTTGCGAGCAATGATTTTGCAGATATTGTCAGTGTGTGCTTTCCAAGATAGCTTTTCATCAACAACTATCCCCAAAAATGTAGTTGATCGGGCCCTTTGAATGGCAGTACCATCGAAAATTATACAATTATGCAAAGTTGCAACCTTATTACTAAATAGCATGTAACAAGTTTTGTCTATATAAAAAACTAGTTATAAAGATGTATACCATCACTTTTCTAAATCTGTAAATATTAGCTCTTCTCTTGCTCTGCTAATTCTTGAATGGTGTGTGGACTGATTATCCATGGTGGCACTCTTAAGGTAAGAAAAAGACACAGCTGGTCTCAGACATAAAACACGCAGCCAAACCCTTTGGTGACTTGATCTTCAGAGTCTAGAAGACGAAGGGAATGGCAGATCCACAGATAAGGTACATTTTGATTATGATACTTACATTGTAAAATATACAGTTTAACTTACTTGTATGCTTTTAATCAAACTGTGACCTACTTGTCAGGCCAAGACAGGCAAAGGGGTTACAGGGAGAGTGAAAAGGGGGGATATAGAGAGAGAAGGAGCGAGAGAGGGAGGGAAGGAGGCGGAGAGAGAGGAGGAGGGCAAGAGAAAGATGAGAAAGGAAGAGATGTACAGTAAGAGACAGACATGAGAAAAACAAATGATTCCTTACCTTCGACGATGCAAGGCAGACATTTCTTTCATGCTGTCCCTGTGGATAGTTGAGCAGACGGACTCAGAGCTGGGATGAACTCATCACACCATATTTGGGTGGAAAGTCTTCACATCCTGTGGGTAGTACTCGATCCCTGGACCTCTGACTCGCAAGTGTGACTACTTACCAGCTACGCCAATGAAAAGCCAGCTTTTGTTTTATTCCATTTATTTAACTTAAAAAAATGTTTTAACTATTTTGGATAAGGCATACATATCTAAGTTATTTTGGGGTCTGTTCAGAATAGACGATATACCAGTATATGTAAATAACATGTATACAGATTTAGATGATTGTAATAAAACATTGACAATAACCCATTTCGGCCTATGAGGTCACATTACCCAACATTTCTCCTGGTCAACATTAACCAATACTTGGCTTGAAGGATCAACACAATTTACTGTGTTAAATGATCAATCCATCTTGCTGGGTTAGATTAAGCATGTGTGAACATGGTGTGTTCTGTCCTATATTCTGTCCTATATTTAACTAGTAATTTGCAGCAGTAACTTTAGTATTAGAGGGTGCATGCAGTTGGAACACATCGTGCAGGTCGAGGTGGAACATGGTCAGGGCAACCTTTAGTGGCCTTGACTTTGTTATGAGGCAAACAGTTTTTTTTTCTCAATCCGTTTCCAACCACCATGCCAGATCTTACCCTTTAACCCCTCAATAGCTGACCTACAACGTTTACACAGTAAGTAGAGCAAAGCTCAATACCTTTCCACAGCAATGTAACACATTTATAATTCAAAGCATATCAGTCTTTCTGGGGTGAAGGGGGGGGCTCACACTTACAACAAGCTTGGACCTCCTTGTGGTTCCTGTAAATGTAGATTCTGAATCATTGTTAACTTGGTCTTTTCCATGTTAATGCCTGCAATGCAGTGAAGAAAACTATATTCCAACAATAATGTAACTGGCCCCTCTAACAGTACAACCGGCCCCAACAGTACAACTGGCCCCACTAGCTTGGTCCCACTAGTTGAAATGGACTAAAAACTCCCCTGTGCTCTAGTTGTCTGGTTAATCAGAAGCTTGTGACCCTCTCCATTCCACACCATGACATTCACAGGGGCAATATAAAAAGGCATCGACTGACACTTCAAACACAGACAGAACAGCAGGCTCACCTTGGCCTTCTTTGGTGAGTGGCTTTGACCACATTTGTAACAGCTTGAACGTGTCCAAAATGCTTTTAAATCATGTCAATAATCTTGCTATTGTGGGAATAATTAGTTTAATGGCTTGTGTGGAAATGCTTTTCTTTCAGATTGTTGAGTTTTTCAACTCAACTAAGAGGTGCAGCTAAATCTTGCCGCTGGCCAACATGATCCAATTGGTACATTATGATATAATTGTTTTTTAACCCTGTGTTATTGAACCCTGAACCAAATAGTTGAGCGTACATGCATGAGCTATAGGTTTTGTTATTTCTCTTTCAGTTGGTCTTTGCTTTGGTCTCAGGACTGCTTGTGAGCTCTGGTGAGCCTTTTTCATAGGAATAATCATGAATGTTAGCATTATCTGTAGTTAGATTTACACTAAAAGTATGTCACGAGAAGAAACTCCAGATAATCACAATCTAGTCATGACTGATGCACATCCCATAATGTCATACTTTTTCTGAATTTTGTTATCAGTGACCCCTGAAGAGGCTGAAAGTAAGTAAGATTCTCTATCCTCTCATATCATACCCTTTACAACATATGTTTGTTTTAGCAAGATTGATGGTGAGGTAAATATTTTTCTTTTTCTTTTTAACAGATAAGGAACTTCCAGACTCTCCACAGTATCCACACATCCCAAAGACTCCCAATCCACCCTGTCCACACAAACCAGACCCTCCACCCTATCCAGACCCTCCACCCTATCCAGACACTCCACCCTATCCAGACCCTCAAGAACCTCTATCCTATCCAGACCCTCAAAAACCTCTACCCTATCCAGACCCTCAAAAACCTCTACCCTATCCAGACCCTCAAAAACCTCTATCCTATCCTCCACAACAAAATACCTACCCTCCACAACAAAATACCTACCCTTCACAACATAATACCTACCCTCCCCAGCCTCCCCAGCCTGATTATACAAACATCAGTGAGTACGTCTTGTTTCTTTTTATAACCGCTGTGGAAATGTCATGGTGTTGAATACTAGGAAACCCATTCTCTCCGATCCTCCTATGTTTTTTGTGTGGAAATGCAGAGTGCTGGACGGAGTGGTTTGACAGGGACGACCCCTCTGGGACTGGAGACTGGGAGATCCTCTCGAAGCTCCGCCACGAGAACCCTGGAAAGATCTGTCCCCATCCTCTACAGATAGAGGTCACCACTACCAGTGGAGGGACTCTCCCCACCGGGAACGTTATTGCGTCGTGAGTCTAGCTGGTTTTTATTTGCCTAGCGAATGAGATACATGTGTTTGGATTTGATCCTTTTTTTCTCACCATTACATTAAACCATAGTCCTGAGCTGGTGAAGATGGCACTGTATCCTAGCTAGCTGGGTTAGTGTCCAAGCTTTGAAATGACTTTGGTCATTTCACTTAGATGTTATTGTAGTCACTCCTTCTAATGTATGTCTTCTGTGGTTTTGATTTGTTCAGATGCGACACAATCACAGGCTTTGTCTGTAAAAATTCAGACCAGCCACATTACAAACCACCCTGTTATGACTACCGTGTCCGGTTCAGCTGCCACCCACCATTTTGTGCATCATCAGGAGGTAACCGTCTTACCTTTCCACTTGAAAATGAACACAGGATTAGGTTTGGGGTCTGTTCAGAAGAGACGATTATTTGTTTTTTTTCTCCAAATGTTTTCATCAACTGTGTTGGTCTTGACCAGTGTGCTGGACCAAGTGGTTTGATCGTGACGACCCTAGTGGGACAGGGGACTGGGAAACCCTTAGTAACCTCCTTGAAGAGCACCCTGGAGTCATCTGTGCTCAACCCCTCTACATAGAGAGCGTCATTGTGGGAAGCAACGCCCCTGCCTGGGGGCAGAATTTCCTCTAGTATGTACAGCCTTATCACCCTTTAAAATGTATTCCTTAAGTGAGAAGTCTAGCTTTTTATTCTGGAAGACTCGATACATTTGGGTGATTTATTCCTGTATTTTGGATTTCTTTGAGAAAGATTAAAGCGCTCTGGCCAGAAGTTTCCTTATTATAATGTTACAGAATGGAGATCAAAGATTCTTATTTAAAAAAGCTTTTTACTAACAATCGTTCTGAAATGCTGTCTGAGGATGTCATGTCATGGACTGTACTGTACTGATCCTATGCGTTATTTTTCAGCTACAATCCAACCCAGGGCTTCGTCTGCCGCAATCAGGATCAGGGAGGCCAATATTGTCATGATTACAAAGTGAGATTTGGGTGCCCATGTGGTTGCTCATCTGGTTGCAAATAACTGTATATAGCTATATGGGTCTCAAAGTTGATAAATGGAAATCTGGACTTAATAAACAGGTTTTTTAGTTCAAACTCTTTGACCATGTTTCCTTTTTTCCATCTTCAAATCATCTGACCTTGTAATATGCGTCAGAGCAGTGCTGTGGTTTTTATATTGTGGGAATTGTGACCAGTTGGACTGCCGTAGAATCTGAAAGAAGTGCTTTCACTTGTGGAATGAAGGTATTGAGGGGTAAAGTGCTGTATCCTGGAGCAGACAACAAACACTGATTGATAAATCCATCTCCTCTACCCCTCCATCCAGTCCACTGTGTGGCTGTGTAGGAGTCTGTGGCCACAGTGTGCATGCCTGCCTATGGGCAATATCCCTGTACAGTCACATGGTGCTACAATCAGCACATATGTCCCCCTCATACATACTCTACACACAGTTTAAGGCAATAAATATGAGTACTATCACTTCACTATATTTTGATCTGTAAATATTAGCTCTTCTCTTGCTCTGCTAATTCTTGAATGGTGTGTGGACTGATTATCCATGGTGGCACTCTTAAGGCAAGAAACAGACTCACAGCTGGTCTCAGACATAAAACACGCAGCCAAACCCTATGGTGACTTGAGTCTAGAAGACGAAGGGCATGGCAGATCCCCAGATAGGGTACATTTTGATTATGATACTTACATTGTAAAATATACAGTTTAACTTAGTTGTATGCTTTTAATCAAACTGGGACCTATTTGTTCTCCATCATAGCCATTGTTTTTTCAGCAGTAGGGCTTAAGTTATTTACTTAGATAACTTGCATAAGAGGGAGATCATTTTCTTAGCTAGGAAGTAGAGAGAAGACAGGGAGAGAGGGAAAGACAGGCAAAGGGGTAGAGAGAGAGAGGAAAGGGGGGAAACAGGGAGAAGGAGAGAGGGAGGGAGGCGGAGAGACAGGAGGAGGGCAAGAGAGAGATGAGAAAGGGAGAGATGTACAGTAAGAGACAGACATGAGAAAAACAAATGATTCCTTACCTTTGAAGATGCAAGGCAGCCATATCTTTCATGTTGTCCCTGTGGATAGCTGAGTGAATGGACTCTGAGCTGGGATGAACTCATCGCACCATATTTGGTTTGAAGGTCTACACATCCTGTGGGTAATAAAGTTGAACACTTTGGAAGTGTTTAAACTGGAATGTGGAAGTGTAAACTGTCATGGAAGTTGTTGGATGATATATAGGCTACAGTAGATACATCGCTCATAACTTTAGAGTTAAGTAGCTGTAATGTTCAGAATAAACCCCAGGGGCTAAGTTACTTTGTGCGTCTGTGTTTCATCCCTACAAGTCAAACCAACACATTTATCCCATTGTCCACCCAGGGCTGGATCAAAGTCTCTAATGCTGTTGGGCCCTGCACACGACAGCACCCACATACAGGATTTTGAGGCAGAGTTGTTTGTCCGGCCCTGTCTCCATGGAACATTCTCTTGTTCCCACTGAACTCCTCACGTCAGAACAAATGAAACATATTTGGGGGTGCTGCCTCCCCAAGCAGCTCCTTCACCACCTGTCATGTTCGCTTCATGTGATCCCCTCGGTTACATTCTATTTATAGGTCATTTATCTTCACTTTACAACCAACAATGTACTGAATTGGCAGTCTCTAAATACATTTCACCCAAGGACCCTTTCAGTAGAACAGGTTGCACTTCCTAAACGCATAATACAAGCGCCCCCCGCTGGTGAAGTATCAGTTATGTAGACAGACACTATCTCCATGTAACTCAAAATGAAACGTGATGACCAAACAAACGTTCCAATACTTTAATCTCATGAAATGTATCTACTCAAATACATATGGACAAAAATGATAGTTGTCTTTAGACACAAACTCCATATCTATTGCCTGCTCCATTTTCTTCAGTCTTACTTGAGAGCTCATTGATGGCAGTTGTCCTTAGCATAACTCTGCACGTTGTGCTGGAGGGGTATAAACTTGCAAAATCTTCCTTTTTAAGAACAAAATAATACCACAGCAGACAGCGCCTGCTTCATGTGGGGGGATTTAATTACTCTTGACAAAAATACTAATAGCACACAAAAGCAGTTTATTAGGCTGTCCTGAGTAGCTGTACTGACTTGTAAGACAGTATATATCTCTATCCATAAGATCTGGAAAAGTGAAAAAGAAACTCACATTGTGTCACCAGAAAGTAGAGATTATGCATGAAAAAGACCACAAACACTTCAGATTTTTATAAAAAAATGGTTTAACAATTCCATTTTTATCAGTATAAAACATTTCTGATTCCCCAGCCAATCAAACAAATCCACCATCACAATTTGACAAATTATGACTTCCCTGACATACAATCTAAAATAACATACAAATGTTTTTAGTTGTTTTTGGTGTCCTGTCTAGGACATTTTTTTTCTCTAGTTAGGGGAAATATTACAATAACACAAAACCTAGCATTCGCTCTTTAACTATAATATTAATAACAATAAAAAAAAGAAACTACTTGTGGTCTGGTCCGAGACTCAACAAGCCTTCATGGTCCTGCTGAACGTGGTCACCATGACTACGCAGTCTTCTGTTGCCCCTTCTTCCCGATCAGGGACTTGTGAATGTGAGGGATCACACCTGCAAACAACAGTCAACAGTTAAGACGAGAAGGAAATGTCATCAAGGTTCACACAAGTGACATAAAAAATAAAGTAGGGGGTTTTGAGGGGGAGGGGCTAAACTGTTAAGCATAGAGTGCGAACTCACCGCCTCCTGCAATGGTGGCCTTGATGAGAGAGTCCAACTCCTCGTCACCGCGGATGGCGAGTTGCAAGTGACGGGGTGTGATACGCTTCACCTTGAGATCTTTGGAGGCGTTGCCCGCCAACTCCAGCACCTGGCGACCAAGCAGAGCAACGGGATCAACATTTTGTTTCGTTTCACAGGATTTCACTTCATTGCGATGATGTAACATCACGCAGACATGTATGAGAGAGCCGGAGCTCAGTCTCACCTCAGCGGTGAGGTACTCGAGGATGGCGGCGCTGTACACCGCTGCTGTGGCTCCCACACGGCCGTGGCTGGTGGTGCGGGTCTTCAGGTGCCTGTGGATACGGCCCACTGGGAACTGGAAGGGGGAAACACAGGACTGGGTTAGGGAGGCGTGGGTGGTTTTCGAGTGGAAGAATGGTCCGCCCTCTGATTTCATTCTCACCTGCAGTCCAGCCCTCTGGGAACGTGAGACAGCTTTTGCCTTGGCTTTGCCACTGTCCTTACCTGCTTTACCTCCAGCCTGGAAGTAGAGAGCATGTGGACATTTAGTAAACAGGAACTGGACAAACTTGTTCATCATTGCATGGACCCACTTGTATCACATTAACAAGGGTAAAACAATCAAATACACCCGAGTTGCGCATATTAGAGAAAGACACGCTAGTTTCCATAGGCTTAAATCCGTCATTTCAAAAGCACAAAGGCATTCAAACGTTTCTGTTCACCTTTCCCGCCAATCTGCCGTCACTGCTGACGGCAGCAGCTGATTTTAACACGCCATGGACGCGAAAACACAACAAAATTAACGACAAACATACTGGTGTGATCCAAACTAAGGATGTCATCTTCACCTGCTTGTTAGGACAGGATTATACACTGAAACGCAAGGCAAAAAGTTCTGGCACAATTACGATTTTCTTGGCTTTGGAAGCCAAGTACTCATCCATTGTACAACACTATTTGACCACCGTGGCTTAGTTAGTGAAGCGAATCCAGTACGTTTTCAGGGGGTTTAGGTTGGTTATCGGAGTTGAACTTATTATGGACAAATGCATCTTCATTTTGTTGAGTCCGAGTCAGACGTACAAGCACATTTATTAAATAAGGTGTCCAGTTCGGATTCTTACCTACAGAAAACGCATGTGTTGGACATACGCTCGATTTAAATTAACTTATCACACATGGTTGGTTAGGTCGGATATTCGACCGTCGCGGCAGAACTAGATTGGTTACCATAGTTTACAACCAAATTTAACACCATAAGCTAGTTAGCCCGCCTTTAAATGAGTGTACCAAACAAGCTATTCCATTTACCCGCTAAATTTGAGACACGGTAAAGCTAGCTAGCTAGCGTTCCCTGAGCGGAAGACATTTCCATTCAAAACCACCATGATATTAAACGCATACTTAGTCAATCCTCAAACATGAGCATTACTGTTAAGCAACATTTCATTAAAATAGTAAGTAGGCCTTATGGCAAAACTTGCTAGTTAGCTAATGTTAGCCAGCCGATTTAGCAAGCTAGGTAGCATCTAACAAGCTACATTTTTTGTGCCAAAAGCAAGCTGAAAATGTGAAACATTCGCGCACAGAACACAAACATTTGAACTGAAATAGCTATTATAGAACACACAAGATTATCATACCATTTCAGCGTCCTGTTACTGTTACTCGACTGTGGAACTGATGAGATCTCAAATAATTTCAGCTCCCAACGGAGAGTAACAATAAACCCTTTGGCAAATCTTTGCTCATTTGGACCCCTCGCGAGTGGACATTAGCCAATAGGAATGACTGTTGTTACTTCGAATATTTTGGCTAGCCAATCGTTTGTCCTCTTCTACAATATATACCCATCCCCCACCTCAAATTGGCTTGTCCTGTTTTTTGCGCACGAGACCAACAAGTAGGCGGGATTTCAAGATTCAGGGGGTCTAAAACGTGTACTTGTATTTAGAAATTAAGATTGATGCTATGAAAGAGCCATGTAATTGTGTCATCTGCGATTTCTGAAAGTGTTAATAAAGGTGAGTTTATTCCCATTAAAGGTGTGGTAGTTATACGTGGTTAATGTTCGAAACATGTCGACCCAATAACCTGGTACCGTATTAAATACATGTAGACACTGTTTCAAGTACAGTAGTTACAGATACGGGGGAAAGTTACTGAGAGGGCGTCAAGGGATACTAAGCATCGAATCAGCAGGGCATGTTTAACTTGAATGGCAAGAGAAAAACACCAGTAAAAAGACAGCTTTTCTATCTGCTGTTGTAATTGACATTAGGTGTGGCCTATCAGAGTGCAGTATCCAACGCTCGGAAGCTCCGCGATTAGAGTAAGCACAGGAGGGTCACAGATACGCAGGACGGAGAAGCTGGCTGCTGGTGGCGAAGATGGCGGATGGGGACAGTGGGAGTGAGCGCGGTGGCAGCAGTGGTGGTGGTGGTGGTGGAGGTGGTGGAGGAGGTGGAGGAGGTGGTGGTGGAGGTGGAAGTGGAAGTGGAGGGGGTGGAGGCAGTGGATTTCAACACTACCAGCGCGAGCAAGAGACGCAGGAGTTGGCATCAAAGCGGCTGGACATTCAGAACAAACGCTTCTATCTGGATGTAAAGCAAAACGCAAAAGGCAGGTTCATCAAAATCGCCGAGGTCGGCGCCGGGGGTTCGAAAAGTCGACTGACCCTTTCCATGTCGGTTGCGGCGGAGTTCCGTGACTACCTTGGAGATTTCATAGAGCACTACGCCCAACTTGGGCCTAGCAGCCCGGAGCAGATTGCTCAGTCATCCGGTGGGGATGACAGTGGGCCTAGGCGAGCCTTGAAGAGCGAGTTCCTGGTCAGAGAGAACAGAAAATACTACCTCGATCTCAAGGAGAACCAGCGGGGGAGGTTTCTCCGAATCCGACAAACCGTCAACCGTGGGCCTGGGTTTGGAGTCGGGGGAGGTGGCATCCCTGGTGGCATGCAGTCAGGACAAACCATCGCCCTTCCCGCACAAGGTTTAATAGAGTTCCGTGATGCCTTGGCCAAGTTGATAGATGATTACGGCGGTGATGACGAGGAGCTGGCCGGCGGCGGAGGTGCCGGGGGCTACAGCGAGCTTCCGGAGGGAACTTCCATCATGGTGGACTCTAAACGGTTCTTCTTTGACGTCGGATCTAACAAGTACGGAGTTTTCTTGAGGGTGAGCGAAGTTAAGCCCAGCTACAGAAACTCTATTACTATTCCCTTCAAAGCATGGGGCAAGTTTGGAGGCGCCTTCTCCCGCTATGCCGAGGAGATGAAAGAGATTCAAGATAGACACAGGGATAAAATGTTCGAACGCAGAGGAGGAGAGGAATCTGAGGGAGAAGAGGTTGACGACGATTGATCAAGCCGGCTACAAAATCGAGATGAAACCGTGACGCAAAGCTTGAAGAGTGGAGCGACTACAATGTGCATGACGAATCGAACCTACGACAAAACAACGGAGTAGCCTAACTAAAGTAGGCCTATATTCGACGGAGAAATACTGTCTGTCAAAGAGAATCGTGATATAAAAAGATTAGGATATTTTAGTTTAACAAGTGAAAACTGCATTATTTAGTGGTCAGGAAAAGCTGTCTGATATTTCCCCATTGGTGAAATATTGTCCATTTCACTCATGTAACCGAGCAAACGATGCTTTATATATATATATTCTAAAAATAGCAGTAGAATACTGGTCCCGTTTATAGAGCTGTCTATTTTAAAGTCTTTAGAAATACACTTGGACCTGACCCATGTATTTGTCTTTGATAAGAAAGTGTAAAAATGTGTGTGTATAAAGCTAAGCGATGTGCAGCTCCACATCCCTGATGTTGCTCTGGGTTATTCTGCCTACTAGTGACTCCTATGGTTGTGTTGATGCCCACTGTATTTAGTTTTGTTCTGCGAAGCATCATCAATTCCAGCCCATCCACCAGGGCATGTTATTGGGCAAGGCAGTAGTCCGGGGGCAGCCTCTAAAGAAACACCACAGCCTGGCCTCCACCAGCCTGGCCTCCACCAGCCTGGCCTCCACCAGCCAGGCCTCCACCAGCTTGGCCTCCTGTCTGGTGCTGTGTTCTCCTCAGCCTCCATCACTGTTCCAGCAGTTGTCCGAACTGGAACGATACACACACGTCAGATACTCTCTGGTCCCCCCTGGGCTGATCCGGGTCCATCTATGGGTCCAGCGGTGAGACCTGAGCCTGTTTTCCCCTCCCTGTGCGAACAGAGGGAGACGTGTCACCTGCAGGGACATAGGCCACAGACGGGGACTAGTGTCTCCCTCGAGAGGGCGCTGCCACAGCCAGGACCTGCACCAGGCTTCGGTTCGGGGATTTTATCGCTGAAAAGCTTCCCTCGTGATAATGGGCTTGGATCAAGCTTAGTCCCCCAAAAAAGGACTGTCCTTAAACGTCAAGCTTTGGACGTGCCATTCAGTTCTCAGTGAACTCAGACCATCTCAAGACTGAGACTCAGTCAGATTGTAAAAAATATTGGTGCTTTTAGATAACCCCACAAAGCAGGGTGCTGTACTAAATCTACTGGAAGATATATTACTTACTAAATATCAAGTATAGATATAATTATTTTGCAAAAAGAAATCTATTCAAATATGTTAAGATATATCTATAATACATTTATGACATACTAAATATGCCTAAAAAAACAAACAGGCTTATTTAAACACTAAACTTGGATGCAATCTTTTGGGGGTGATAAATCACCTGTTTTTTTCTTTAGTTTTCTTTGTTCCTATAAAATGTATTTCCTTCTTTGCAAGAACAAGTGACCATGTATTTTGATTGTATGTTTAGATCCACTATCGCTCAACACCTGTGCAGCCACATCATCGTCATCACGCTTCCTCGTTTGACAGACTAGCTTCACCCTCGTCCGATTCCCGTCTCCATCACGAGCCGGCAGGCCACTTTTTCAGTTGCCGTAGAGACGCAAAACTGACCACGCAGAAACATCTTTTAAGTATTATGAAGTTTGCATGCCTGCTCCTTCTCTGGGGCTGCCTTGTGCTATCTTTCTTTGGTGTTTTTTTCGATTGCTGTATGTTGGTATTTATCAGTTTCATGCCTATTCTTTTAGTTTCCTCCATCATTTGCAACGGACAAGGAAAAAAATGATTCAGAAGTTTACTTACCGACATGCAACGTGTCATGGCTTGCAACACTTCCGGAAACGTCCCAGGTCTCCCTACCCTGCTGTATGACCCTGTAGAATTCCCACCATCTCAGCACACAGCACTCTTTGCCATTCACACAATTTAAAAAAAATACGATCTGGGAGCAATAGTTATTTTCTACTGATATGAACATGCTATACACATACACACGTTAGAACGACATCCTTGTTCCTGTTGTGTGTTACGTGAAATGGCAGCTGTTTCCGTCATGTGTTCTGCTGTAATATTCTACCAAGTATCTTTCAATGAGAAATAAAAATTATTTGCAGAGGAAAAAACTCTTCTTTTTTTTGTCAGTCTCTATCGTGATCGCTTACAAACGTGTCAGCCGATCACAGTCTGTCAGGGTGAAGGGTGAGGGGACGAGTGGAACAGACCTGAAGCACAGATCAGATTCCCCAGACTAGGAATATTTTATAGTCTAGAATAGTGGAGGAGATATGGGGCTGATGCCATGCATTTCTCATGTGATGTTCGAACAGAGAAGAGAGATGTGAACTTGAAATGACCTAAGGAGGTTAAAGGCCGTCTTTTCCCTAATTACTATATATATTCCCTTGTAGCGAAATGTTTGTATAGGGTGGGGACCAGCTGTGGCATTCTGTTCAGAATTGATGGAAGAGACTGGATGAAATACAGGTGTTGATTTGCAAGCATTCACAATCAGTATTTAACTTCAAAATGAAACAATAAGTGTAGTAAGTTTAGTAATAATGTAGTAAGAAATAAGCAGATATATCTCAATAATAATGATTTACTGAGAAGTGGAAATCGGTAACTTCCTGAACTGTGTAACTGTACTAAGATAATAGTTTAACTGCAAAGAACAGTCAAAGTTGTTATGATGGTGAACGAACAGATTGTACAGGCGCATAGAACTTTCTCTAGCTTCACTCTCTCTGACTCATCCACTACATATTGGCCATGTTTTTTCTGCTCTACTACCCTCCCCCACGCGATTGCCATATGCACATGTGCACTCAATTCATGGGTCTTTACCACACAGTTTCACAATAACCGTCTTTTGCGAACTATCAATTCAATACAGCCAAGCACGTTAAGGTCTTATGTTTTCTTTCGCATTACCATCCACATAACCATAGATGGTGTTTCTTCCAAACGTGGTGTGACATTGTTTCGGATCGACCGCGCAGCAAGGATCTCTGCCCGAGTTTCACCACTCCCTCTTCCTGGTGTCTGGATGTGCCGTCCAGCACTGCAGCCTTGTGAGGAGATCTCTCAGCTGGTCTCGTGTTCCCGGGATCCCTCCATTCTCCATGCCCCCCGCCCACACACACACACACCCTCCCTTTCCACCCCCATGACAGGCAAACCCGATGACCTCTCAGTGGTGTGTGACAAATAGTGAGAGAGTGAGTGAGAGAGAGCGGGGAAAAAACTAGAGAGGACGGCTCAAGGGCATCTAATGCCACACTGGGCATCCTGCCAGTGATAGAAGGGATTATTTTGAGCGGGTTCCTAGTCGCGCTGGCCTGGTGAGATAAGAGTGCTGCTAATCCACCGTCACACCGGAAACCCAGGCCTGGGGAGTAGACAGGATGGGTGTGTGTGTGTGTGTGTGTGTGGGCGGACGGGGGAGTCAGGGTGGTTTGAGGAGAGTAGCACAAATCCATAACACACCCCATGATCCATGCATGTTTTCATCAGGGCTGCACACTAACTGTGTCGTCAGTGCATGTGGATGAACAGGAGTCTGACACAGACAGGCTGAACACCGCGGCTTGAAGACAAGCAGAGAGCCGAGTACGATGCAGGGACACACATCGTGTGCTCTCAACTCAACTTGGTTTTGTAGTCGTAGCTCCCCTCGACTGGAAAGGGTAGGGGACATGACACAGCACCAACCCGACTGAGCGTATCCCTTTGTTTACGCTGCAGCTAAGGAACGATTCTGGTCACCAGGAAAACAGTCTTCTCATACTCAGTGCACACCCCATAAACTAAGAAGACATTCCACTCCCAGTGAGTAAATCATCTCTCGGTCACACTTTCAACAAATATACCTCCGTATAGGATTGTCTAACAATGAACAACAAAGTAAATATGATACCATTAACCAGCGAGGAATCGCTTATTTCTCCGTCTCTCTCCTTCACTCACATGCCGGATATTCCTATTCAGCCCCCTTTAAACTGCCCACTGCCCATGGCAACAAGCCTACCAATCAACACTCTGGATGCTGAAAAGGTCCCAAACTACGCTCAGAGGGTGCAGAGTAAAAGGGAGAAAGGGGAGCAATCAATACACATATATTAGGTAGAGATGGAGAGGTGTATGAGAATGAGAGATGTAAAGACGCAGGCTAGGGCGAGAAGAGTTAGCAAGAAGGAGGGTGCGGAGGAGGAAGAGAGGAGGGTGAAGAAGAGAGGAGGGCGAGGACAGGTTGGCGGGGAGGGAAATAAATCCTGTGTCTGTCTCCTTGCCTGAGAGGGGGGAAACATAAGGTTATTGGATGGGGGATCGTCTGAGCTATATTTGGCCAGTGTTACTATGTGGTGAGGAAGTGCACAGCAGAGCAGATATGCCTGCATATGTGCACTGTACGTTTGAGTGCACAGACGTGTTAACACACACACACACACACACCCATCCACACACTAATCCCACGCATGAATGAAGGGCATGATCAGATGAATTTCTATCCAATATCCACTGACATGAACGGCACATAATCCCCGCCCCTTTCTCTTAGACTCACACCAATCGCATTTACAGACACTTTTTTTTTGCTTTAAAAAAAAACTTTTCCTCTTTTTTTCAAAACTTTACACACAAATCCAAGAATTGCACATACAAAATGCAAATTGTCTCGCATCTCTTGCAAAATGAAGCACTGCATTCAAAATATCACAAACACGTTTCAAAAGCAAACATTTGTCTTACATTGCAAACACCTTTGCCATAATATTACATTTTGTAATGTGAGGAGTGAGGCACTGATGAATTAGTGTGGCTTTTTGATTGGTTGTTTTAGAAAAGGGAAATTAAAATGCTTCCTGTTAGAATTTTGTGTGTTACGTGGAGAATTGTGTGTTGTGTTTTGCAAAAAGTGTTTTATGACATTGAAAACTGAGTCAAAGGCAAAAAATGTGCATATGGTTTTGCAGATTTCATATGTGGTTCTGGTGTTTGAGTGTCAGGTTTCAGAAATTGCGTGACAAGGATTTTGTGTGTAAGCAGTTGAACAAAACTGTAAGATAAAGAACATATTCTGTAGCTGTCAATAAGACAAACTGATAGAAACAAACACAGCCACATTTACCATTTTATAATAAAAACATTCCACTATAATACAAATAACGGTTTGGAATTTACATGTCACTGTCATGTCTGATAGCTTGCATTAGTTTAAAACAAGCGCAAATTCTGAAAAGCTACAACCAACTACATGCATGAAATTTTTGTGAATCAACCAACATATACTGTAGATTCCCCCAGCCAACAATTATATTACAATGCCTTTTGAACCAGAGGAGAACATACTAAAATGTACTTTCCAATTTAAACATCTTTTTAGCAAGTTTAAATGTTGATAGTATCTTGGTACGAAACAGTAATAGTTTCAAGTTTACCTGCAGTACTTCTCATGACCAGAGGCGAAGCAATGCTCTTAAAATATCTAATTAGCCCCCAGTTTGAAAGTAACAAGCCTTAGTGCACATGATGGATACAAATTGTAGTAGTAGTTGTTCATTGAGAAAGTAAACTGCATTTTGGCATTAAATATTAAGTCTACTGTAACTTACAGTTTTTTTTGTTGCTGCTTTTTTTTTGTTTTTCTTGAAAAAAAAGGATGACCTATAAACAGTCTGCACTGTGATCACGGTCCTGTACCTGTGTGCAAGGGTAGCCTACCTTCTCTGTCCACCCCATCACAGACATTCACAGTGGGTTCACAGTGGATTTGTGGAATCATGAAAAAAAGACATTGTCCACGTGTGCAATATTGTGGTGATTTACGAGAATCATCACCGTTTCTCCTAAATCAAATTAGGGCATCTCAGACCCACCAAAGGTCTGACACTTAACCTGACCGGACCGTCTGCGCATAGGCGTATCTAGCCTGTGCACAGGGCTGGAGCCCCCCCCAAAAGCCCCCCCAAAAGTTTCATTAGCCCCCCCAAATGTACCTTTTTTTCTTCATATTTTAAATCTAAATTAATTAATTTATCTTACACTCTACACAATTTAAAAGGATATTTAAAAAATTCTGGGGGAACATGCCCCCAGACCCCACTAATTTAGCTGGGTCACAGGAAAAATAATAGGTTTTATCTAGTGGCTCAGCCAAGTGGGAACCTAGATTCCCCCCAGCTTCAAAGACGACCTGAATCTGAAGAGGCAGTCCGCAGACTTTGTGCTGCTGACGGTGACTCTGCCATTGTGAATTTGCAGGAAATTGTTGGGCTGTTTCACGGACTCCAGGATGCCCCACTCCCCTATCTTCGACTTCCATCGAAGGAAGCATTCACTGGTCGGTTCCTTCTTCTCCTTCAACTAGGAGGCAGCACAACAAGAAGTCTGATCAGAAGCGCTGTCTCTGGTTCTACTGGTTTGTCAGTCGTAAAGTAGGCTATTAAGAACGCTTTTCGTTTCCTTTTTTTTTAAGTTGTAGAGAATTATTCACACGCCTGTGAGATATTACAGCTGGCACTGACCATTTTGATAACAATTTAGAACAATTATATCATTCAAGACTAAACGAATTCACATAATAGCGTATCAAAATGATCATCATAATCATGTAGTGGATTATGTTGGTGGTAGGATATTTTTACCTTAACAGTATTGTCCTCCACAGCGAGAAAACAAGTTCCGTCTCCATTTGGGAAAGAGAAGGCCATCTGGACAGGGTTATCGGTCGTTTTGTAGACGGTCACTGGAAAAACAATCGAATGCTTAAGAATGTCAAACGCATTTTTAAATTTCTAGGAACGCTTTAAAAGCATAGGCCTACATCATCCTCATTACCTTTCTTGAGAGCACGCAGCTGGGCACTTTGTAATTGTTCGCAAAAAACATTTCGACCATTTCTGACCGCAGCAAACCTCTGTTGTTTGGCCTCCAAGTGTAGTTGTTCTGAAAAGCCTGCATTCACCTTTGAACTGCAAAAACAAAGCACTTACTTTTGATCTTGTAAAACACCCTGCTTTTTATAGACGAATGCGTTCATTAGACATTTAAAACGTATAAAATATGATCGATATCCTATGTGGGATGAAACAGTAGAAGACGATCTACTATATGTTAAGACAAAATAATTAGCCAACCAAGAGATTCAGCGGTCTGCCTTAAATGAGTTTAGAGTAAAGCACTCTGACTTCGTATTGCAAGACCGACATGACCATTTATTCATAAGAATCAGGGAACACATTGTTGACGAAAAATGTGCAATGAAATATGATTGTAGAAACAATCTGTCTCAGACTAAAGCTTGCTTGCTTAACATCTATAGAGATTAAACATTTACCTATACCAATGCTTTGAAAAGTTGATGGGTTATGCCTACAAACAATGCATTTTCTGTATAAAGGAACAAAACAAATTCTATAGTGCATCATTTACAAGTTTCAACACATACTATTAGCCTACGCTTCAAGCATGGCTTGTATGACAGTACATTATGAATTTATCTGCACGTAAAAGATGGTTTGCATACACAAAATAAGTGACAGCATTTCATGGATAGTTAATAATCTCGACAATAAAAGGAGAGCAAAGGTTAGCCTACTTTCTCCGAGTGTGCTTTATAAATAAAATTACTTAGCCTATACTTACTTCTGTTTACCCATGGTTCTTCACCCTGTTCGTTATCTTCTTTCTGCAGGTATTGTGGTGTATGTCGCAACTGTTTGCTGTTGCTGTACAATTTCATATACCCAGTGGCTCCACCCTTCTTTTAACTTAAACCAACCCACACAACCAAATCAGATTCAATGAAAGTTATTGGCCTGCCCAACTCGTAGGCAAATTAGACCCCACTCGTCATAGTAAATCCACACGCCACAATTCCATCAAAACAAGACAGATTTAGGCTGGCATTAACTAAAGTAGCCTATAACTATAGAAACAACTAGAATTACACATCAAAACCACATTTAATGTACATAACACATACACATGTTATTCAGGCCTCATCCAGTTGATAAACGGTGCTTGCAATGACATGTTCTTACGAAGAAGAAAACATCTGGACAAATTCATATTTTTGCCACAAAGACAGATTATGATCAGATGGTCTGATATACAGTTTTCAAATCACAATACCTCACACATCAAGGAGAGGAACCCTCCCGGAACTATTAAACATATCAGTCTTCTTCATAGACGAGCTGCATGTGAACCTGATCTCGCAGGGCGTCGTTCTCCCTGTAGACATACACAGTGGGCGTCATCTGAGGGGAACTGCCATCACCTCCACCATCCTCCCCCTCCCCCATTCGCTCCTTCTCCTCCTTCACCACCAAGTCTTGGTAGGAGGTCACACAGAGGTCGTGGTCCTGGAGGGCTGCTGGGTAGCGTAGTGAAGACCTCTCGATCCTCACTGAGCGCCGCACGGGCGTGAAGAAGCGGAGCTCGTGGCCGTTGACCCGCGCCGACTCCCTCTGTTGGCTGCGGAAGCCACTGCAGACAAACCAGCGGAGAACACGGTCACTCGACAGGGCAACAGTCTTATATAGTTGCGCTGGGACCCCAACCCTTGAACAGCAGTAACTAAAATCTGTCTGCCAACTAAGTCATATGACGAGTCAGAACTTGATGTCCCTCTTGAAGGAATCCTCTCTGTGTGAACCATTGTAACCTAATGAATTGCTGATGGGATATGTACTTTTTCCCTACAGTGACCTTCTATGAGTATGCCATAGTGCTTGAGAGCGCCCTACGTACCCTGGAGTGGCAGTAATCTTGTACTTGACCACTGAGGAGTTTCCCTGGTCTCCGTGGATCAGGGCTCTGACTGGCTTGGGGGTGCTGATGGGGTCCACAGGACTCTCGGAGGGGCTGAGGC
Organism: Mallotus villosus; assembly: GCA_903064625.1. Lineage (NCBI taxonomy): Eukaryota > Metazoa > Chordata > Actinopteri > Osmeriformes > Salangidae > Mallotus > Mallotus villosus. Next base: position 157,881 of record CAEFZP010000471.1, on the reverse strand, counting down.
CCTGCCCCGGGGTCCCGGCGTCCTCCACACCCCTCTCAAGGGGGGGAGCTGGGAAAGATTGGAAAGAAAGACAAAAAACACGATATCAAGCCGAGGTGATGCCAAACAGCAGATATGATGACTTCTGCATCAAGAAATTAGTCTTGGATTTCTTGTTTGGAAACATATATCGTATTGCAACAGAGAATTCTTAGACAAGCCCAGGGCAAAGTGTCTCCCACGTATCTTACTATAATGTATGAATGAATTCCTGTGTAAAGCGGATGACTGAAACCTATGAGCAACACCTTGAATTTGAAAGTGTTGCCAGAACTTGACGTATGAATGGAGGATTTACATCATCACAACAAGATAAATATATGCCAGATTTAGCCTCCAAGAAAAACAGCAGATTGTCCAAGAATTAAAAGGCGGACTGCAATCGCAGCAGAATATGTTCACAAAAGCTACGGCAAAAAAATAAATAAAGTTTTTACATCGTAGTTACAACTGGCCTTTGAGGCCAACCGTGATGCCGCTGTGGCCCTCGGTGAACATGAGTATGACACCCCTGCCCTACTGCATCTCCTTCAAACCCCACAGGGACTTCTACACAGGGTTCCAGCTGTGGGCTGGACAGTCACCTTGGACGTCGTCCTTCTTCCTCAGGATGTCGAACACCACGGCGCGCAGCTCGTCCACGGGCTGTGGGGGAGAGAAGGCAGGTCAGGACGTAAACATGTCAGCAATTCCCCCAAATGGTTCTGAGTAAGCCCAAACGGCTCATGACACGCCGTCTGCGTCGACTGTTTTGTCACGGTTCTCTGGAAAGAGACTAATAACAGCTGCAATAACTTGAGCAATAAAACATGAGTTGATCAGGTTTTTGTCGTCGAGAGGAAGAGACGCCAGGACAATAAACTCTTAAGGAGGAGAGGCTCCTCCTGCGTTGATTGGATGGATAAGAGAAACGAGAATGGGGGGGAAACGATTTTGCCTCTCGGGCCACATCGAATAGGTCTAACAGGTGAGATAGGAGGCAGGATGTAGGAGTGGCAAAGGGATACATGGAAATGAATGAGAGAGAAGGAGTGACATGACACGGAGAGGGGGAGAGAGAGAGAGAGAGAGAGAGAGGTTGACCTCGAGCACCACTCTCACGGCCTCCTCGAACATGGGCAGGACGTCCAGGCGCCCGTCGCGCTCCATCAGGCGAGCCTGACAGATCCAGAACTTGGCAAACTTCTGGGCCACTGCTGGCAGCCGGGATAGGATACCCTGGACCTGGGAGACAGGGCAACCCTGTAGAACACACACACACACACACACACACAGAACACACACACACACACGACATACACACAGGACACACACAGGATGTCGGTAAACGTTTATTCCTCCAACGACCATTGGAATTCTTGGAAGTGTTTCTAAAAGCCGACAATCTGGAAACAGGATGTTGGGACAGCTGCTGTACAGATGTACATTTATCACTAGGGGTGTAACAAGATATCGTGGTACAATACATTGGGATACAAAATGTAACAATGTAAAAATTTAACAATACGTATCGTGGAGTCATGACGATACATTTTCGATGTGACATTCGTTTTCTCCTATTGGTTGAGCTACCTTCGCGCCTTACGACTTAGAGCGACTCACGGTAAGTACAGGACACAACGTCATTTGGCACGAATCGAAAAACAAAAACCTTGTTATTAATAGCCTGACTCCCTAACCGCTCAGCCATCTGACCCCCTTCTACTTGGCTGCAAATCTGATGCAGCAACTGATCCAAAACAGTTTTGGATTACATATCTTCCACATCCATCTCCCTTTAGTTTGGCTAAACGTGACGCAGGGAAACCAGCCAGGGCAACCAGCCGGGAGATGATGTCAAGGATGGCCTGATGGCTTCCCAGAAGACCCAACACACACACACTTTTGGCTAAAAGTTTACTCCCCCTGATGTAGTAGAAAACGCATACTATATGGTACCACTACATCTCAAGGATCCTAAACCATCCTGATCAGCTGTGTGAATCTACAGCAGCATTAAAAAGCCCCTGCACTGGTCATGTGCATCAACAAAGTGCTGTATGAAAAATATGTTTTTCCTTCTTTTCTTTTTTTACATCAGAGTCAGTGATATTTAGATGATGTGTTCATTTCAACAGAAATAATCGGAGTGCCACAATGTCTGGTGACTGTTTAACAACAACCACAAACGATTTCCATCCAAGTCTGATCAAAAATAAAAGGCCAAGCCCATTATACAAAGGGGTATAAATATTATACAGGGGGATCAGATAGCTGAGCGGTTAGGGAATTGGGCTACCAATCAGAAGGTTGCTGGTTCAAATCCTGGCTGTGCAAAATGACGGTGTGTCCCTGGGCAATGCACTTCACCCTACTTGCCTCGGGGGAATGTCCCTGTACTTACTGTAAGTCGCTCTGGATAAGAGCGTCTGCTAAATGACTAAATGTTATGTAAATGTAATACAAACAAACATCAGTTCATCCAATAGGAGCCCAGCTACGTTGTGGGTAAGCAGAGCTAATCTAAGAATAAAAATCGTATAAAATAGAAACATTTGGACTGGAGACTGGCGTATGGGCCAAGCAGCCACCGGTACCTCCAGCAGGAGCGTGATGCAGTCGTCCAGGGAGCGGTCCACGGCGTGGACCAGGGCCTGGGTCTCCTCCTCTTGCTCCATGCAGGCCCAGTAGGGCTGGGGAGGGCCCGCCGTGCGTCTGGCCCCACGGGGCTTCACGGGCATGGGGGGGGCGCTTGTAGGAGATGCCCCGGGCCTCTCGCCACTCCTGGAGCCTCCTCCTGCAGGACGACACCGTCAGCAGGGGGGAAACGCCCACAAGGGGTTCCAGACAAGCAGGAAAACACCAGATCAAACTAGCATATATCCAACTGAACTGAGGGTTTGTGATAGATTGTGGTGGAATAACAAGGGCTGCGCAGTGTAGGGTCACAAATGTACTTCAAAGTAGTCAGGGTTAAACATAGTTAGGCAGGAGCAATGAGTATGTTTGCATGCACACTAATATTCCACCAATTCTAAAATATAATATTCTACAACAGGCAAGTAAACAGCATTTTCTGTTCATATTCGCACGCCATTGTATTCTGAATTAGGCCATATTCTGAATGTAGCATTTTCCAATCAAGACATGTGACCCACGCTCTCTTGCCTGTTTTCAGTCAGATCTATGCACTGCACACAAACCCACTGGTTATCGGAGTACAAACCGCTGCACATAAACAGGAATATTAGGGGGATATTAGTTTTCGTGAGCCATGTAAACATATTAGTAGGAATACTACGGATAAGGGGCTATTTAGGATTCTAAGTATTTTGTAAAGTAGTTCATGTTGACAGGGACACATGTATTCTATAAATTATATAAAAATGTAATATCTTTACACCCATATTTCCAAATACATGTATCTATATATAACTATCTATATTTACAAAAAAATCCTAACAAGGAAGCATGTGACTCACATTCTGTCCTCCTGGGCCGCTGTCATGTTCTTCTTGCCCTCCGTCTGGGGCGCGGCTCTGTCCTGCCCGACCGGCGTCTTCACCCCCCCCGGCCACCACCCCTGGCTGGCTGGGCCTGGCAGCTCGCGGCACGGTCTGGGGCATCACCGGCACCCTGGCACCAGCCGCTGGCTCTCTCATGCACGGAATGGCCTTGGAGTGGGCCGTTTCCGAACCCGCGTCCTGCCCGTCGGCCGACGGGACGCTGTCTTTCGCGACGCGCTCGGCCACAGCCGCCTGCATCGCCCTGCTCAATGCCGTCGCCTGCCATTGGTTACTCGTCCCCGTTGACACTGGACGGGCAGGCTTCTGGGAGACCGTGCTTCCTGCCTCAGCTGGAACCCTCGCTCCCAGATGTGGAACCCTTTTCGTCTTCTGAGCAGGAAGTATTGGTGGTCTGGTGGAGCGGGTCTCCAGCACCCTCCCTCCAGGCCTCCCTGAAGCTGTGTTGGACTGCACCCTCCCCCCAGGCTCCCTGGAGCTGTGTTGGGCGGCACCCTCCCTCCAGGTTTCCCTGGAACTGTGCTGGGCCGCACCCTCCCTCCAGGTTTCCCTGAAGCTGTGTTGGGCGGCACCCTCCCTCCAGGTTTCCCTGAAGCTGTGTTGGGCGGCACCCTCCCTCCAGGTTTCCCTGAAGCTGTGTTGGGCGGCACCCTCCCTCCAGGTTTCCCTGAAGCTGTGTTGGGCCGCACAGTGGTCTGCTGAGCGGTCCTAGAAGCAGTGACTGGGGGTCTCTGCCACTCTGGTTGAGGAGGTCTAGCTTTGACGGATCTGGACTCCGTTCTACGGAAAAAGTGACTCGGACGTTCCTTCCCGTCAACACTCTGGCCCACAGTCCTGACAGGAAGTGCTTTCCTCTGCATCACAGATGCCTCCTGGCAGATGGCAGCAGATGATGAACTGTCTGAGCGCCCTCTACTGGGGACCCTGGTACTGATGGATGCATTTGGAACAGAGCCAGAAGCTTGTGGATTAGTGTTCCTGGGCTGAATAACTGTGGGATTGAGACCCGTTTTGGTCTTAGCCATTCTCATTCTCACACTGTTAGCAGTGCTTGACCGTGTGCTTGCACTGAGGAGAGTGCTAGCTTGCGTTCCACTGGTTAGATGAGATTTTGGGGGTTTTACTTTTGCTGGGACTTGTTCATGGCTGGGGTGAGCCAAGACTGCTACAGATTGATTTGTCTGTGCTCGGGGCTGGCTGGCGTGTGGGCATGAGCAGCATGGTTTTCTTTCCTGTCGGGGCCTGTTTTTGGTTTGCAGGTCGCCTTGGGCCAACTGACTGTGTGATGAATTTGAGGGCATTGATTCGTGCAGTTAAGGAGGCTGTGGTGAATGTCTCTGTGTGGGTGGCTTTATTGGCCTCTTGTTTGTTGTTGTCGTCGTTTGTTATCGTGGTTTTTTGCGCGACGCTGCGACGTGGCACGCCGGCGGCTTGAGAAGCGGCCTTGCCACTTAAAGGCTGAACCTTCCCCCCTTCCTTCTTCACGTTCAGAGCATTCGGACCCTGGTTCTCTTTCCCTGTGTGCGTCTGTTGATGCAGAATCAAAAAGGGACTATGAACAATCACGTGGCATTACATTGGCTTCTGTTCTTATGTCATTCTGCTCTTGGGAGTGCACCATAGGAGTTTTCCAAAAGCCAATTTTGAGTCTTCAACATTAGGCAAAGTAACTCATTTGGGAGCCAAAAATATAAGAATTTTTTCCAGCATAGATCATTTCTATGAGGTGTCCAGAACAACATACTAAAAGTCCTATGAAATCCTAGTTGTGGAAATAGGTTTAATTCTCATCAATACGAGATGTGTGCCAATAAGGCCAGGCAACATTACACCCCAATGTGGCTATTTTTTTCCTTTACTCCTATCAAAATGAAACTTGTGCACCATAGGAGTTTTCCAAAAGGCCAATTTTGAGTCTTCAAAATATTCTCAAAATGTTATTAGCCATTTTGAAGAGGTGCGACTGTGCATGGCATAACAATGCATAGAAAAGTGCATATCATTTTTTGTCTCCATATTAGATCCCACAAATATTAGATGTGTGTCTCCCTGTAACTGAGAAACTCGGTGAAACAGATGCTATACTTACATATACCGTCACAACAGACGTGGATGATTTTTTCACAGGAGCAACATCACGTAGATAGGGCCTGAGGAAAGGAAAGTTTTGACTTAATATGTGACAACAGAGTAGGCCATGACTGTTCAACCTAAGGGTATAACTTGAGTTTCGGTAACTGGGTTTCTTACTTTAGATTGATGGGTTTAAGCTTCCCCTTGGCAGCCAAATATTCCATCAACTTCTGCTTGCGTAACTCTGGAAAGACAGGTTGCAGTGAATACACTTTAAGGCATATTGCATAACATTAAAGTGGATTTAGCTCTAGGGTTCATAACCAATGCCAGACGGTTTGCTACAGTAATAGGGTTAGGTTAGCTGGCATGCAAGCTAGAATGGCGAGTTATAAACTATTGTTGTCTATTAGACTAGCTACTCAGGCAAGCTAGCTACTGTACTGATGATAACGTTACAGTTGAATAAATCTTTCAATAGTATTTCCAATACTAACACAAACTCATAGTTTGTTAGGTATCTAGCTAGCTCTAGCTAACTAGAGTTACTGTACCAGTACAGTCAACACTTTCTTGAAAGAGGCTATGTTCAAGACACATTCAAATCTTAAAACGCAGCCTGTGGTCTGTTGAGACGGATATTATTGTTAGCCTAGCTAGCTAACTAGCTATCCATCTCACAGCACAATTAGCTACTAGCTAAGGGAGCTAGCTAGTTTCCAACTGTTTATTAGCTAGTCTAGCTCGTCAACAACTACACTACACCGTCACACCAGCACATGTACACGGAATTTCATACCTTTTCTATCGGGTTTGGAAACGGTTTCCCCTTCGTCCATGACTGATTACTGTACTATAACCCCCCTTATTATTATAATTTAAATGTTCTTTTAGTGCGTTAAGTACGGCCCAGTAACAACTTTCCTGCAGTGGTCTTGTTCAAAATACCCGGGTTTGATGAGAAGGCAAACCTTCGTATTCCATTGGACCGTTTGAATTTTTGAAAAAACAATACGGAAAACATCAATGCTGTTTGATTGGATGCGTAGCGAAGGAGAGGGCGGGTTCTTGGCTTACCCAGACCAGAGCCATACAAAATGGCTTTTTCTATGGCTCTGACCCAGACCATCAACATACCGGTAGATTACGGTGCCCCTTAAAACCCGTTCCATAGGGCTGCGCTTTACCATCGCCATCTAGCGGTTTACTGCGAGAACCGCACGTATAATTCACACTTTAAACCACTAGATGGCGGAATTGAAGCGCAGCCCACTGGCGCTGTCGAAACAGTGCCCCTTAACACGCAATTTATACTTTTGCATAAGTAGGCCTACTTGCTACCTGCTGAAAAACTGTCCTGGTGCATGTAACTCTGTCAGGCTATTGCATTTCGTACTTCTGTCGATCAATTTCTTATTCCATGTTAGTTACTGCATCCATTCAGCGACGTGTTGTACCAACCATTTCCGATTTTAGTTAGTGTAATATGGTTTTGAGTCAATGTAATGTCGTTTTCCATTTGGAGGAGCGTGTCTTTGTATTGGGGGGAGGTGAGCAAGTCATCCTATTTTGGGGGAGTTGACTCGTATTTGTGGGGAGTGTTTTCATTTGGGGGATGCACTCATAATAGGGGTGTTTTGCACTTGGGGGCCACCGTAGTAGATGGATAACAGGCTTCGGCATTTGTAGCCTACTTCTTAGGCTACAATTATAGCTTCATATTAATAGTATTCTTTACAAATCAGCGCCCTTTTATGTGATATTTGACGGTATCAACTGCCAGACTCTTAATAAGGATTATTAGAATGGTCTATTTATTTCAGAATAATTGCATTGTTATACAACAGCAAGGGACATTCATTAGGCCTATCAGCTCAAATGACCAATTACTTACAATTATAAATAGGTGTAAATAATACATAAATAAATCAATAAATAACATATATAAACTTATTATAGATGGAATTAAATTATGTTTCTTTGCAATCGGCAAACATTTCATTCAGTAGGTTTGCAATATCATTAAGGTAATGATGGCGCATTAATAGCCTACTACAAGACCGTGATGATGGAAGCAAACAGAAAACTTTCCAGAATTATAAATTAAAAGTCGGGTGCTCAACAAACTTTAAACCTCAAATGGCACCATCTTGTGGTGAACTTTGACTGTAAAGGCAATAGCCTACACGCGTGCAAACTTCCTGTACTTAGTACATACATTATCCCTACGAAATATAGCCTACGATGTTTTATTTCTAACACTGTGACAGTTTTGACTGTCGTCTTTAGTTCATGACGGTAAAGTTGGTGCAACGCTGCTGGGGTGGCAACTCGCACATATCCACCGTAGACCGATCCGCACCATCCTGGACTCCGGTGCTGATATACCAACCGGTGTACAGGGCGGACATGAGCGTGCTGCTGTCCACGCCCGTATCCCGTCGGTAAAAGAGGAAGCGCAAGTTGTCGCTCCTCTTAGGGATGCTCTTTAGGTCGTTCTTCACCTCCTAAGGGAACAAGGGTAGAGGTCAATTTCACTAAAGGTCAAGTCACACTTTCCATTCACCTCTGAATGAGTTTCATCTTATTTGTGACAATTATGAAACGTTGCTCTTAAACTTATGGAATTGTGTTCCGTTAAAATGTTGCTTATAGGCCTACCTCCAACCCCAGGGTGGGTTTTCCTAAGGTGTTGGAGCAGGACAGGTAGAATTGAGTGCCCTTGATGGATAGGGTCACAGGTCTGGCTCCCGTCTGACTAGATGAGGGAGCCCTGTAAGTCGACAGGTTCAGACGCACTGTGGAGAAAAACAGGAAAATTCGTTTTTTTACATGTATCATGCAATTGAACTGTGATTTGATGTTGATGAGGAAATGTCTATCCTCTGTCTTTGTTTCATGTATATGACCCGTGCCCGCCTGCACCGGATGGCATCTCATGTGTTTGTAAAGCAAATTGGTCAACGACTGTTGTTTTTCATGGCGCTCTATACATAAGACGTTGATTGATATCATTGGTCGAGATTCTCACCTTTGCGGTGGCCATTGCCATTCTGCAGCCTCACAGCTTGCAGCTCCATGGCCATCTGGACCCAGTGCTTCTTGTCACAGTCCACCACGCTGCACTCCACCTCCTGGCCTTTTTCGAAAGCGCTTATCCGGGCCATTTCCTCATAACCCGTCTTTCTGAGACGACTTAACCGGGCGCCTTCGTCCTCATCCAGCTTTCTGAAACCACTTATTCTGGCCCCTTCCTCGCCATGGTGGGCCTCCGTATCACGCACTGTTTTTTCTACAGGGGTAAAGAGCAAACTACGTTTAGTGATCTGGGAGCATTTCTCGGGTTCCATCTTGCTTGGGAAAGACTCAGTCAAGGTGTTGCTTAAGGGTTTTCTATTGTAAACGGCTTTGTTCGATCACTAACAGCCAAGAGGATGTTTTTTCCGACCATCCCAACACGTCTTAAAATACTCATGGTTCAATATACTGACACAAGAAAAAGCCTGATAGGGCTCTTTCAACGCTATAGTCTGATGCATCCTGATTGCCTTACCTTCCACCACGCTCTCCAGCATCATGCTGAGCAGGTCTTCATCTCTGAACCCGGGGCTCATGGTTCTCTGGTGGTCCCTGAGACGATCCAGGGCGATGATGAGGTCGGCCACCCGCCTCATGGAGAGGGGATGATGGGAGATCTCCAGGCCCACGCCATGGGGCATCTTGGAGCTCCAGGTGTGACTGTCAGATGTTGTCTGTGAACAAGGTTTGGAGGAGAACCTTTTTTTACTCTATGTTTTTTGATGACACTTTATTTGTTTCACTTGTTTTGTACATCTGCGTTGTGGTTGTGCTACGGTTACTCACCATTGTTGGAAACTGATTCGTTTGAAACTGCACGTTGTGTTTAAAGTTATATCTGCAACAGATAAACATCGAATTTAAAATAGTTGGTATGGATTTATCTAACTCACTTCTGTAACACCATTCACATAATCTGGATGTAACTAAACAAGAAGTCAAGATTAACTGGCGAAACCCCATTCTCTAAAAGACATACTACAATAATGTAGCAGTCATTGAACAATATACAGAAAGGATATTTACCTGTGAGAGATTAGACACTATAAATGGTAGGTCAATAGGTTTTCTTTGCTGTGTTTCTCTTCCAAGTTGTCCTTGAAGCAGTTGGTTGATGATTGCAGGTGCTGTCGTGCAGGTTTATATAGCCACTGTCTGCTCGTCTGGGAATTCCCTGCAGAGGAAGTGGGATGGATCTCTCTCACCATCACAGCCACACCAGACACGGTCTGCGGTAGGAGTGATGACACACCGGACACACAAGAGTGGAAGCTTCTGTTTAGATCAACTTTTTGTTGTAACACGCACGTTGGTTTTTGTGGTTATTATGGAGTTGGCTAAGAAGGTAAACCAGTTTAGCAAGTGTTAAACTGTACGACACTTTTTGTGTGCTGTTGAATCACAGTATTATACGGAACACTGTGTGATCATAAAATGGTTCTCTTCTTGGTCTACAGAAACCAAAAATCATATAATATACATATATACATATTATGTAAACTTTATTTTATTATAATTAAACATTCATAAAACAAAACTACAAATTGTGTTTATGATCAGCTTTCATACTCATCTTTAAACACCAATGTATACATGTATTGTATAAATTCCAGAATATTATTATATCTTTTTTATGATAACAGTTAACCAAAATGACTCAAGTATGTGTGTTCTACGCACTCATACACATGACAAATGTACAAATTCAGGCCATCTCAAAATGTTGCGGGTTTTAAGATTTGAAAATTTCCACTTGTGATATATCCACTTGTGCAGAGAAGTGAAGCAATGGCTCATCATCTCCCCTCGCATCACATCCTGTCCTCTCTAAGTGTCATGGAGGTTTAAAGTCTGGAAAGTTACAATTGATTAGATGCAGTTGTGACTGCCACAAACCAGTGGACCTTTTTTCAAGGAGCATGTTACATGAATGCATATGGACGCTGTTTAGTTTGAGATGTTAGTGATAACACATCCATCTGCCAGCAGTCCTGGTATTGGACTTGTTTGTAATGACATGTTTTTGTCATGTCAAATGATAGTTGAAATGTTTGTGAACAGTTCCTATACACTTTCTTTTAGATCATAGTCATATTAAAATGGAAAGCAGTCAATATATTGACCACCGTAAGGTGTTGGTGTTGCACAACTAGCTGATCTAGTTGAACTGTTGTTTCTGGTCTCAGTTGGGTGGTTGTGTATAATCCGTTGTCTTGTCCCTGGTCTGGATTGCATGTTTTGCATTTTTCCCGGGGGTCAGACGGTTGAGCGGTTAGGCAATCGGGCTATTAATCAGATGGTTGCTAATTTGATTCCCGGACGTGCCACATGACGTTGTGTCCTTGGGCAAGGCACTTCACCCTACTTGCCTCGGGGGGGGTCGCTCTGGATAAGAGCGTCCGCTAAATGTAAATGTAGGTTCACTGTGTATTGTCCCTGTCCTCCTGAAGGCGTCATCTCAACAGGATGTGACCTCCAGAGCTCCGTGTTCTAGTGTGTTGTTCCCGACAGGCGTGTATGCCCAGCCCAGATGGAAACCACATTCCAGTTCATGCATCAGAGTTCACATTAGAAAGTTTGTTTGCCATGATTACATTTCGCAGTCGATTTGATTGATTTCAGATGGTTTTGTCCAAAGCCAAAATGTACTACAAAAATATAAAATTGAATTTCCGAAAATAGGCCCTAGTTAGTGGAAATAAAGCCTTAATAACAAATATGGGAAATCTTCCACTTAAAATGTTCCTTGTTGACTTTCCTAATGATTATTTCAAGATTATAATTTTTTTTAACCACAGGCATATTTGAGATGTATAGTTAATATGCCAATGTTGGAAAACGTTGTGGCCAACCCTTTTGATCTGTTAATCTAGGACGGGAATTTTAGAATTTCCGGTCGTTTCCCCGCGTTGATTTGGCTGGCTGGAGAAATTTCCACCGACGTAATCAGTGTTGTTAAAAAGCAGTTTAGGATTACTCAAGACACACTTTGACACACCACTGCCTTCCTCCGCTTCGAATTTCACTTCCCTGTCAAAGCCTTGGTTCACTTACTTCAGATTTCAGCGGTGTTACTCACTCAGGCCTCATTTGTTTACTTTCGGGAACATTCCTCATAAATATGGAATAACCTTTTTTTCACATTCCTTGGCATTACATTCAAAAACACATTTTATTCAAGTGCATGCCTAATATTTTATTAATTTAGCAGACGCTTTTATCCAAAGCAACATACACAGTGCATATATAAAGTGCATAGCGTTTTAAAGTGTTAAAATACCATTCATGCATTAAAACTCTGAATGATTTCCTGAAGTATGCAGAGGGATTCAGCTAGTTTCAACTAGTTCATAAACAGACACAAGTGAACAAGCAAGCCGAAACCTCACAGAAACAACATGAAGGAAACATTTACAGAGTAGAGAAAAAGATCTCCAGTTTATTAAGAACTTTCTTCATCTTCAAAACATATTCAGATAGTAATTATAAAACGGTATGTACACATTATTTCAATTTTAAGTTAATGCATGCCAGAGAACAAATATCTCATGTCTTTTTACCCAGTCAGAATAAACTCCTACTCTCACAAAACAAAGTAAATAAAAGCAATTAAAAAAATTAAAACAATTGTTCATCACAATTACTGACAGTGTTCTGAGGTAAAAAAAATAAAAAAACAGAGCAAGAAACTGGATGATAACCATGTACCCTTTAAGGGTGTGTGGGCGGAGGGGATGGGGCATGACTTCTGGACTCTAAAAATACATCTACGAAATCAGCAGGAAACAATCCAATCAAATACAACCCAGGCAAACCCTAACCTGTTTCAGGGAATGGCTACACTGGAGTATTGAGGGACCAGGAGTGCTACAACAAGGTATTGCTGACAAGCAGAGTTAGTAGAGTACAAAGTGACGTCCACACTGATAGAGGACCCCAGCATTCTACGAGACAAGAGTACCGATTGCTTCTGTGCTACGGTTTGGCTGTGTTGGGTTGAGGCCAAAAGTTGGAACACAAAGCCTACCATGCTCACGTGAACAGGAAGTGAAGAAAGCTCGACAGCGGAGGCCCCGCTATGAGGTAAAGATGAGTAACCCGCTTGGGATCCTGCCAGAAGGGAAAGAGATGAACACACCCTTTCTGGTTTCTCCTGGGTAAACCCTAAGCAATTAATATTAAGGAGTATTGGTCTCGCCACAATAAGATGGTGTCAGAGGGCCAGGTGAGGGAATACAGTGTCGTCTTAAGGCAGCTTTAACCCTTGGGCCGGGTCACTTCTTCTGTGTAAACTGCCTCTGTGACTATATTTGGTTCGGTAGCATGAGACTTCCTGTCGTTCTTTCTAGAATACCTCCGACAACGGAGTCGCACTCGACTCACTGCTAGACCCCTTTGCCGTTTTTTGAATTAAACACAAGAAATACAACATCTGAAAACCTCAATAAACATTATCTTTTGGCTTATTCCAAAATCATATTAAAATGTCAACCTGTAATGTCCTAGTTAACATATTGAACAGCATCATATAATCAATTCAGAATTTGATTAGGAAAAATCCTTCCACAATCCATGACCTTAATTTGCCTGCATGACTCCAAACCTGCACAGTAAACATTTTCCATAGATTTGTTTCCAGCGAATTTAATTGACCCTCCCCCACACACATACAAACATATTTCCCATTCTTTGGACTCATAACTGTGACTCTCTAATCCCACTATTAAACAACACCAGGAGTCATGGTAGAGACTGCTTGTTCCTTCTCCAACAAGCACACGTCCAGACCCGTTTCCATACCTCCATAAACACTTGCAGCAGATATGTGAAAGCTGTCAGGCACAACAGCGCAGAGAAAACCCCAAATCAGGGGGTTGAATGATGCTCTGTTACCACAGCGATACGAAAAGGACATCTTGGAGATCCGTCAGTCTGTCCTAGACCGCCCGCTCCCAACGTTTCTGTTCCAAAAACATTTTAACAGCTCCAATAAAAGGCATACTTTCTTTTTGTAAAGGGGAATATACACAACTTCAGTGATATGCAAAATAAATACAATCAATCATGTAAGAAAGTAGATTCTCTTTATCTTTTGGTTTCTGTTTCCTTGTTGGGGTACCGTCAGAATCCAGATTACACTCCCCCCCTCCCGACTCCCACTCGACCCTCAACCTCTCACCATCACACCCCCCCCCCTCTACAGGGGCTAATCCAGTCCCCCTAAGGCCTGGTTCCAACCCTCTCAAACACTCCTTCTCTTCCCTCCTAGGAGGTGATGTAGGGGCCTCTGAGAGGACGGAGAACAGATGGCAAGGAAAGGCAGATATGAGACTACTGGAACCTAGTCATAGTCAAAGCACCCAACACAGAATGTCGATTGTCTTAATAAGGACTTTGACCGCTCGTCCATCGCATCACTTCCTGGGGGCAAACGGGAAACGCCCCATGAACGGCTGCATCCAATAGGGATTCGGAACGGGAATCTGAGGGAGGGTCGGGACGGCCCCCTCTCTAACACGCTGACGTGACGAACGCGGCGTGCAGAACCCCGCCGGGGGGGGATTCGAGAGCGAGGGTCGTTATCCGGCGCGCGCCAAACTAATAAATAAGGTTTCATCTCCTCCTCGTTCGGAATCCTCGAAAATATATTAAAAATATGACTTCAAATACGATCTCGCATGGCGTCATTCTGTCTCGTGTCGGTACTCGTCTGAGGGGGCTACGGTCGGGTGAGGAGATTGGGGGCCGGCGCCGGGCAACACGCGCGCAGAAGGGATGTTCGTGTGTGTGTGTGTGGGAGAGACTCCCTGAGGTGGTGGCCTGACGAAAGGGACAAGGCAGGAGGCCGACAGCAAAGAGGGTGTAGCGCAAACGCAGACACACACACACACACACACACACACTGGTATGGATGCATACACACAGCCCATAGAACACACCAGGTTTGTCCCGAGTGAGGAGCTGAACAAGCGACTGATCTTTGGAGGCGTGTGTTGGCATCTTACGAACGTATCAAGGCCCCTTTTATATAAAAAAAAATTGAGAAAATAAACACCATCTAAATCGTGTAAAACGCAAGTCTACCTCCCGTCCCACCGCTACCACCATCACACACACCCGCTCAGGGAAAGCCTTTGTACAGCTCACGCACGCACACACACACACACACCTCTTGATGGATGTAGAAGGAGATTCCACAAGTCTCTGTGTCATGTAAGGATACATTGTTTGATTGTTCTGTTAAGAGTGGCCAATGCCACGATGTGTGAATTTGCGTTCATCTTTGCACATATATACAAACGGAGTGTGTGTGGTCTGTTCTGTGTCTTTGGACCCTGCTGCTTGAGCAAGATGCGTATACTCGTGTTTGTGTGTGTGTGTGTGCGTGCCTCTGTGCACACACACACACACACACCCCGACTATCCTTTGTCTCTTTCTCCCGCGCCTACTGCATCGGTCGGCGTATGTCACATGCTTTCCGATTGGCTGTGGTGGTTGGCGGTGCGAGTGGGCGGGGGCAGGCAGTTCTGCTCGCTGAGGAGGGAGGTGGTCTCGTCCGTGCCGTTCTCCGGCGTGGGCGCGGCCTCCTGGGGCGTGGGGTCGACCGGGGGCGTGGCCTCCATGCGGTGGGAGTGGCCACTCTCGGGGGACTGGGGGGTGCTGTCCAGACGAGATGCCATCAAGCCGTTCTGGTACTGGGCCCTGGTTATCTGCGGAGACCGGGTGGAGAGGTACAGATCGATCAAAGGAGAGAGGGAAAGGGGCTCGGTGACAGAGTCTCTCTCTGTCCCTGTGTTTAAAGAGAGAGAAGGAAGGTGGGGAAATATGGAGGAAGGAGAGAGGGAGGACAAGAGAGAGATGGAAAGAGACAGGGAGTCCACGAGAGAGCTGTGAGATGTGGAGAGAGAGGACGTGAAAGGGAGACGGCCTCCCTCTGTGGGAAGAGGAGAGAAAGGTGAGGAGAGACTAGGAGGTGAGGAGAGACTGGGAGGTGAGGAGAGACTGGGAGGTGAGGAGAGACTGGGAGGTGAGGAGAGACTGGGAGGTGAGGAGAGACTGAGAGGTGAGGAGAGACTGGGAGGTGAGGAGAGACTGGGAGGTGAGGAGAGACTGGGAGGTGAGGAGAGACTGGGAGGTGAGGAGAGACTGAGAGGTGAGGAGAGACTGGGAGGTGAGGAGAGACTGGGAGGTGAGGAGAGACTGGGAGGTGAAGAGAGACTGAGAGGTGAGGAGAGACTGGGAGAGAAGAGAGAGAGAGGAGAGAGAGAAGCAGTGCTGGTCCTACCCACCCGGACAAACTGCAGGTCGGTGAGGGCTCGGACGTAGAAGTCGGGGGTGTACTGAGGGGAGGGAGCGCTGCTGTTCAGCTGGCTGCTGCTGCCGCTGACCGACAGAGACTCCTGGCGGTCCGCCCCTCCGAGGGACGACGTCCGGTTCAGACTGCTCAGGTTGGACGGGGAGCGGAAATCTGGAACGCACGCGCACCACAACCATAGACACACACACCCAGAAACACATGTTGCATGTTTGCGCACACACACACAATTAGAAGGCACTATGAGGAAATATATGTGGATGATATATGTGGATGAATCACACAAAAACATTGTCGTACACACCCAGACAATGAGTTAAGACATGCTGACATACACACACACACACGCGTCACATTCCCAAAACCATTCAGTTATGAACAATGTTAATGTCCAGGAAGATCCGAAAATCATTTCAGATTTCAGTGTGGGAGCAGGTTAGAAACAGGTTAAGTTTGTCGACTTCAGGGGTCTCCAACCCTGTTCCTGGAGAGCTACCTGCCGGTAGATGTTTGCTCCAACACTAATCCAGCACACCTGATTCTAATAATGAGCTGATTGATCAGGTAACGAGTGTCGAATCAAGTCAAATAAGTGTAGTTGCAGTTGGCACCTTCCTGCCAAAGGAAATTATTATAAGGCAGGTCAGCTATCCAGGAACAGGGTTGCAGACCCCTTGGTCTACTTTAGCGCTCGTACACGGCCAGCAGCAGAAATTTGATTGCCACATTCCTCTACCAGCAGAGGGCGCCCATCACAAGCTGGCGTCATCCAAGCTCCCCTCGACCCCGGCAGTGCTGTCTATCCTACGCCTCACGCGCCCGCCCCGCCCTCACAGCCCACACCGTAGACGTACTAGCAGATATTACCACAGGGGAGGACACGTCCACCAGGGGGCCTCAGTGAGTCATAGGAGACTGTTTTACCTGGACATGTTGGTTAGATTAGTTGTCAGAGTCGGTCCAGCAAGCCGCTAAGCTAGTTAGAAGCAGTGAATACCTCCGAACACCGGTTAGACGTTTACGCTAATCTAGGCTTTCTTTGAGTCTTCTACTTCAAACACGGACCTGCGTCCCGACCTGTCTGAAACACATGGGGTGCTCTTGATTGGACTCCTCCCATTTGATAGTGAAACAAAAAGGACCAGTTTAATTTCATTCCCTCGCAATCAACTTCTCAAAGTAATGATGTGGTGATGTGGTAACAAACGAACCTGGGTTGTTCCCCATGACTGACATGAAAGACCTAAAACTGTACATCACAGGCCAACACGGCTGCATGAGCCACAGATGAAGTCTGCCTCTGGTGGTCAACACGTGTCATTACTGTACTACGCTGTCGCTAGCATCGTTAGCATGTTAGCATCTCGAACAGGAAAAATGCCGGTGGTGCTGATGGCAGGCCTCGTTCCCCATGGAACCCTGGGAAGCCCAAGCCTCGGGCACTTCTTAAGTCAAGACAGGAACTGAGAAAAGGGTGGACGCCCACGTCATAGCCAATCAAAGTGCCAGGTGGAACGGTTCCCACACCCCCAGAACCAGACCAGTCTGGATGCTAACAGAGCTCTAGGAAGTGGCACTGGGCTAGGTGCTAGGGTTGGATTTGGAACTGGGCAATTAGGAAATGAAATGAGTGAGGTTCTAGTTGAAGGTTGCAGAGAGCTTTGAGAGAAGGACTCTTGTATCTGGTTCTGATCTACTAGTAAAGGACTAGGCTACAAACTAGACGCTACCTCAGAACCCCACTACGAACCACGCTACAGAACCCAACTACGACTAGCAGATCCCAGCTATAAAACCCCACTACGACACTAGTAGAACCCAGATGAGGGGAACCCTGATTGCTACAGAACCCCACTACCACCCCAGTAGAACCCGGCTCTGGAGCTCAACAAGCTATAGAACCCTACTAGCCATAGAACCCTAGTGGCACCCTAGTAGAACCCAGCTTTAGAACACTAGCCATAGAACCCTAGTGGCATCCTAGTGGAACCCAGCTTTAGAACCCCACTATTATCACTACTAGCTATAGAACTCTAGTGACACACTAGTAGAACGAGCTAAACCCGCCTCAGTGTTATGGGCCCAGACATGCCGGAGGTTACCTGGCCACCGAGAGAAGAGAGAGAACCTCTTAAGAGAGAGGTGACGGGGGCGAGACGTCAACACTGAGAGAGGGAGGGAGGGACAGGAGGTTACCCGAGAGAGAGAGAGAGAGAGAGAGAGAGAGAGAGAGAGAGAGAGATTGAAAGAGAGTGCATGCGTGAAGATAGTGTGTCCCTGGTCATATGCAAGTTGCATTTGGCCATATTTCCTCTGCAGCCCTGTTTGCGTGTGTGACAGCAGAGAAAGAGAGATAGAAAGAGAGACAGAAAGAGAGAGGACTGACTGTTCTCTCACTGCGTGTACCTGAGGGAGGGAGCTGATCTTCTGAGTTAGGAAGTAGAGGGGGGGAGGGGGGCAAGAGGGGAGACAGGAGACAGGGAGGGGGGGGAGACAGAAACACAGAACTAAGACAAACTGACAAACACATTTAAATAACATTCCCAACTTGAGGTGAACACGGACTGGTGAGGTGAGTGACAGACAGACAGATTGAAAGAAAGGGAGGAAGAAAGAAAGAAAGAAAGAAAGAAGGGAGGGAAGACGGAGAGGCGTCAAGTTTAGGCCACTGACGCACATCATCCACCTAGCAGACTGCTCCCCTTAGCCTCACGTGACACAGCTGCTGAGTGGCACATTCAGGAAGACCCCAGCGCTGACCGGACCGTAGGACAGCCCTGTGTGCACTGTGGTCTTCTCTCCACTAGGTGTCAGCATTTACAACAACATACACTACAAGGTGAACCTACAGTATATAACTAAAGGGAAATATTTACCAGATAACTTAAGAACCTGACATCTCTTAATATCGTTGTATTACTCAAATCTTTAGATTAAATTGTTTTGGTGAGGGGGGGGGGATAAATTGAGAAAAGAGGAGAAAAGAGGTGGATAAGAAAAAAAGAGGTTTAGAAGAGAGAGGGGGAGGAGGCAGGGTGAGAGGAGGAGAGAGAGAGTGTGTGAGAGGAGATGGAGAGAGGAGGTGAAGGAGGAGAGAGAGTGTGTGTGAGTGAAGGAGAGACAGGGTGAAAGGAGGAGAGAGAGTGTGTGTGAGTGAAGGAGAGACAGGGTGAGAGGAGGAGAGAGAGTGTGTGTGAGTGAAGGAGAGACAGGGTGAAAGGAGGAGAGAGAGTGTGTGTGAGTGAAGGAGAGACAGGGTGAAAGGAGGAGAGAGGTGTGTGAGTGAAGGAGAGACAGGGTGAAAGGGGAGAGAGTGTGTGTGAGTGAAGGAGAGACAGGGTGAAAGGAGGAGAGAGAGTGTGTGTGAGTGAAGGAGAGACAGGGTGAAAGGAGGAGAGAGAGTGTGTGTGAGTGAAGGAGAGACAGGGTGAAAGGAGGAGAGAGAGTGTGTGTGAGTGAAGGAGAGACAGGGTGAAAGGAGGAGAGAGAGTGTGTGTGAGAGAAGGAGAGAGGGGTGAGGAGGAGAGAGAGTGTGTGTGAGTGAAGGAGACAGGATGAAAGGAGGAGAGAGTGTGTGAGTGAAGGAGAGACAGGGTGAAAGGAGGAGAGAGTGTGTGTGAGAGAAAGAGAGACAGGGTGAAAGGAGGAGAGAGAGGAGAGACAGGGTGAAAGGGGAGAGAGAAGAGAGACAGGGTGAAAGGAGGAGAGAGAAGGAGACAGGGTGAAAGGAGGAGTGTGAGCGGAGGCTTACCTAGAGTGGGGGCACTGAGTGCCATGACTCCGTAAAAAGAGAAGGGTCCCGTTTCAAACTTCATGTTCTCATGTCCCGCCTCTACCTCCACCTTCCCCTGAGAGACAAACACGGCCCAACACGTTAGGGACAACGTCAACAAAACAACAAAATGTCAGAGTTTATTTAACTCTACAAATATTACACGCAAATCCAATTCCATCTCTAATATATAATCCATGTCGAGGTTTAAGTCATGTATCTGTGTGCAGGTAGTATATATATATACACATGTACGTTTGTATGTGTGTGTACATAATACATTTATGTATTAGCTATGTGGGGGGTGTTTCAGACTGGGTGGGTTAGGATTGGACTGCGTGACTGCAGTCAGAGGAAAGACCATACAGACATAGGACTGACTGTCAAAGAATAGAAACACACATGCCAACGAAGAAATCTGAGATGTGTGAATGGAAAGCAACAAAGACTGCATAGATCAAGGAAGAGAGAAAGGGGGGAGAGACAGCAACCCAGAGTGAGAGGATAAAGAGAGAGAGAGAGAGAGAGAGAGAGAGAGAGAGGAGAGAGGGAGGAGGGCAAGGAGGCCTCAGTGTTGACACAGGGTGCAGACCAGGACCAGGGTGCTGTGGGTGAGGAATGTGTCAACTGCAGCAACAACACAGCACAGTTAATCCACCCGTCCACCCGTCCCATCCATCCATCCATCCATCCATCCCTGCCCATCCCCCCACCGCATGGGCACCTACGGGGAGGGCCGGGAGGGAGGGACGGCGAGAGCAACTTCATTTCATGAACTGTGTGGGGTGAGTGCATAGGTCGGTGTCAAATAGAACATGGATACACCTCCACCACTCCACCACCACCACCACCACCTCCAGAGCACGTGTAGCCTTGACACTCGGCACTCTGGGAGCGTGTGGGAGGGCCGCGGAGAGAGAATAGAGACTGCCGTAGGGAGGGAGATATGAGTTATTCTAGTCTGACCTGTTGTTCAGGTATCCATCACCTTAGAATGGAGCATGCTGACAGAATCAAGATCACTGACACACACACACACACACACAGGCTTTTCGTTTATGACAATCCCCTGACAAAGGCACCTCGGAGCACCTGCCTCTGTACATACGTCTGAGTACTGGGCTGGACTGGGCCTAGTACACACTGACTGCAGAGGGCAGGTAGTATACATTAATTAACTGGGAAGCACAGTTAGTACCAACAAGCTGGGCAGAGGTGTACAACACAAGGAGAATGACTTCAATGGAACACCCTGTTGAAAGATGTTTTCGGTTAATAGCAAACTTGTGTATGACTTGTGCGCGTGTGTGTGTTTGTGTGTGTGTGTGTGTGCTCATTCATTTCCTTACTAGGTGGGTCTTGGTCAAAGTCTAAGTTGACTTGAATGAATCATCAATAGGTAAGGACCTGTTGAGCCCTAACCAACTGGTTCCATTTCTTGGAGTGGAGTCGGTTGGTGTCTTGGGCCACGTTCCAACACTGCCCTGAAGCACCCTTCTCCCCTCCCTTGAAATCCCCTGCTATGTTTAGTGATGTTTCAAGTCTAAGGGATAGCCAGGAGAGCAGGGAGAGAAGGGGAGGATGAAGAAGAGAGAGAGAGAGGTAGGAGAGGAAGGCAGAGGAGAGAGAGAGGTGCTCTCGGGCTCTCGGCAGCTGACCGACGTGTGGTTGAGGAACAGTGTGTGTGTGTGTGTGTGTGTGTGTGTGTGTGTGTGTGTGTGTGTGCGCTAAGCCCTCTGGATCTCCTGGCGAGGTCAGATCAATCTCAGTCAGGGGTTGTTTAATAACTTATAGCTCAGCCACGGGGGGCCCTGCCTGAAACACCAACACTCTCAATAAAAGGTTTATACAATGTTTACCTGCACATATGAAGCATTTGTCTTTTTAACTGTTTGTGTAACTGTGTGTGTATGGGTGTAACGTGTATGGGTTTGTGGGTATCACGTGCGTATGGGTTTGTGTGTGCGCACATGCACGCAAGTGTGTAAGCGTGTACGTAGCCCTTCGCACAGGCTTCCATAGAAGTCTCTTTAACCCTTTGAACTCAATTAGTCATGTCTGGGTGGCGTGTGTGTGCGTGTGCGTGTGTGTGTGTGTGTGTGTGCGTGCGTGTGCGTGTGTGTGCGTGTGTGTGTCTTGGGCTAGTTCCGACTCACACCCGTTTCTCGACAGAGACGTCATGAAAGCCTTACTACAAACACAAACACACACACACAGTCATTTCGCTATAATAGGAGTGGAACGAGAAGGAGGAAGTATGTGAACTATGCTGCATTTCTCTGTGGAGGGTATGAGAACAGACTGGCATGAGCTCATCACAGGAACTGTGACACACACACACACACACACCAATTTCCGATTACATAAACAGTCTTTAGGAAAGACACTTTTCTCCCAGTCAGTTCACTCGGCTTCTTCTTCTTCCGTTTAAAAAAAAACACATAACAGAAAGTAACTCAGAAATACTGCTATTTATATAATACATTCTTTGAATGGCGGACGGAGGCAACAGTAAACAGTATCTCATCTTCTAGTGGTGAGCTCACATGGAAACTTCCCACACCGTAAGCTATTATGAGAGGCTCAACATGTTTACAATGCAGCCAGCACAACCCCCCACACACGGCTTTGTGGATTATTCCATGTGTGGGGTCTCCCTGTGGGTAGATACCATCAGGATTAGTCAGGGGGGGGGGTTTACTGGAACATCATAATGACTGTTTGGGGACTAATGACATAGCTGACTGGCTTATGGGAAAACATATATTTGTTTGTGTTGACATAGTGACTGATTTGTTTGTCACCGTGTATGTGTGCGTGTGTAAGATGTTGGTATTGGTGTATTGATGCATGGTTGAATAACAGCATGGTGTTTTTCTCTCTCTCCAGTCTTTATTCCCTCTTCTTTATCACTCCCTCTCCCCTCTCTCCCCTGTCTCCCCTGTCTCTCTCTACCACCTCTCTTACTTCTCTCTCTCCAAAGTCCCAGCTGTTCCCTCCCTCATTCACCCTCTCCTCCGGGGGCCATATTGACATCCCCTGCCTTCCGCCATCCCTACTGCAGTGACAGCTGGGATAAGACCACCCCTCTGTCACACACACACACACACACACCCTGATGAGCTCCTGCTATCTGTGGACCTGGCGTCTTAATATTCATGTGACCTTTGCGCCTGGTGATACCTGGGGTTCGGCACCGACTGAACCGGGAGACGGGTACGAGGAGGCATGACAAGCAGGGGGGACAGGAGGGAGAGCGAGCACGACGAGAGAGGGATGGAGGACCGTGGAGAGAGAGAGAGGCCAGACAGAGAGAGACAGACAGAGAGAGAGACAGAGAGAGAGAGACAGAGAAGGCAGGAGGGATGGGTATGGCGTGTACCTGCAGTATGAGGATGAAGTAGTCGACAGCCTTGCCCCTCTGGTAGACGTAGTGCTGGGGACAGCGCTTGTCGCCGTCGTTAAACTTGATCTCCTGGATCACGTCCGGATGCCTCAGCATCCTCAGTAGGACCTTGTCGGAGATCTGAGACGGGCTGAACAAGTTCACCTCTGTGGGGGGAGAGGGGTCTTATTAAAGGGGGGGGGGAGGAAGACGCCATCACGCTCCCCGCGAATGATCCCGACCCCCAAGACGAGCCGAACGTGACACACGCGGCCCTACAGAGCCGTGTCACACAGGGACCCGTTTGTCTCCCGGGAGACCGTCGACACATGATGCAGTCAGCCACACAATGCACAGAGCAGAGACACAGGGGCACACTGGGTCACGAGAGAGAGAGAGCGGAGAGAGATAAAGAGATAAAGAGAGAGAGAGAGAGAGGCAGTAGTCTACCAGAAACAGGAATAACTACAGTTCAGCCAAGACAACACAGACACGCTGCAACACTGTTCAACTGTTTTTTTTTGGTGAAATGCAGTGGAGCGTCCAGGAAAGTGCCTCGTCATGCTAGCCTTAGCTAATGCTAACACTTAAGCTAAGGCACAGGGTTAACGCTAAAGCACAGGTTCCTGCTAACGCTAAAGTGAATGCTAATGCTAAAGGCTTACCATAACATGAAAGCTAAGGCCACAGGTCGACACAAACATTCAAATTTGAGCAGGCCATATGCTTCCTGGAGTGATTCATGGCTCTGCCAGCAACTTATACCTCACTGGGCATGGCTCCAGCATACTGCGGTGACCACGCACCAAGGAGCACCAGACAGTTTTAGGGACTGTGGAGGGTGAAATACTACCAAAACCAAAAGCTGCATGTAAATGTTATGTTTTACACATGCAGATACAGTTGCTGGTTTAACTATGGAGGGGGTGTCGACGGGCAGTTTCCTCACCTGTGGCCAGGAAGCGATGAGCAGCCAATAGGAGCTGAGGAGAAATCTTGACTTTTGATTCGCTCTCGTTTTTGAAGGCGGAGAAATCTCTCTTGTTCTTGTTGGGCGCCACCTTCTTCCTGTTGCGGTTATCAGCTGAGAGACACAAGCAGACACGTGGTCACATGCTCCACAGCTGACCAGATGTGGGTAGGAATCATGTTTATGAAGCCACAGTAAAGGTGCTGTAAAACCACAGGTTTTATAAGACCCTCGTGAGGCATTAGGAGTTTCATGGTGGCTGTAAATGTGCTATAAAAAGGCGTGTTCCAGTAGACTCACTGTAGAGGTCAGACTCGTCCAGGATCTCTGATTTGATGATCTCCTCGATGACATCTTCTAAGGTGACCAATCCCAGCACCTCGTAGAATGGGTCTCCCTCCCCCTCGTTGTTCACCTTCTGCACGATCGCCAGGTGAGATTTACCTGGAGAGGAGAGTCGGTGTGAAAGTGGGATCAAGCAATGATTCAATCAATTAAGGGAGCAAGCATTAAAGTTAATCTAGGTACATAACATGACTTTTGATTTGGGGCTAGTAGTGCATCTCTTCGATTTCCCATTTCAGCTGGATGTTCCAACCAACCAGCGCCCTCCTTGTACTTCCAACAATGCATTGACGGAGGTTGCCGGTTCAAATTCTCCCCCTGCATTGTGCGTCGCTATGGACAAAAGCATCAGCTACGTGTATACATGTAAACACGCGACGACAGTGCGCAGACGACCCACCCTGGGCAGCGAGTCGTGGGGCTGTGGGCCTCACACCTGCTGCTGACTAGTGCAACATGTTAGCGTGTAAGGGCTGGTTCAGCCTCGACCTGGACTCTGGCCCCTATAAGCTGTCTGTTCCTGCGACACACCCACACCCACACCCACACCCCGCATGAAGGACTTCAACTCTTCACCTGGGACTTAATGACGGCGGCCGAATTTCTAAAGTGCCCTTCCGGAAAGATCAACAGCAGACAGGCACAGTCGGCAAAGAGGCAGGCAGAGCATCATCCATTATGGATGATCCTGCCGGGGTGGGAGGTGGGGGGTCTCCGTCTCTCTGGGAACCGCCCCGACCTTCCAGAGAGAAAACACAAGCAGTGAGTTGCATTTGTCGACCGACAAATGTCTGGATTTCCTTTCCGAACGCCACAGCCCCTCAGCCTCACAGAGAGACCGTCTCTGACTGACATCGCTGCAGCACCTCTGCAGGAGACGGCACGCCGGCGTGACCACGCAGACCTGGGAGAGAGGCCTGCTTCTAAATGTGTCTCGGCCTGGGCAGTAGAAGTGTGTGTGTGTGTGTGTGTGTCTCTCTCTCTCTGCTTCCTGTCAACACACTCCTGGAGGAGGTGGACCCCCCAGGGGACTCACTCACCGAAGCCACTGGAGGCCCCATCGACCTCACTCACTCACACACACTTTTAGCATTATTCCTGGCATGCCCACTTTTTCTTTTGTCACTTTGCCCTACCCCATTACAGTCTCTCTCTTTCTCTCCCTGCTCCTCCCTCTCTCTCTCCCCCCCGGTCTCTGTGTGGCCATGCCTGCTGTTGTGGATACACAGTTACGTTTGTTTGTCCTGTCACAACACAGCAACACACACCTTGTAATAACACACAGCTCCCCAGCTAGCCCCTGTAGTCTGGTGAAAAGCATGGTGTGTTCATATTAGGACCAGCAAGAACCGACAGTCCTGTGCAACATTTCCCACTGGCTCTTACAATCCCGAGGACGCCATTTTGGGGTCAAGGCCCCTCCAGCCTTTCTCATGGCCACAGTTTCCAAGCTATCTGCCTCTCTCTGCAAGCTAAACCGTTTTAAGAGACTTGCCCATCAATCAATCAGGTCTTTGAATGTTTCCTAGGCTACTTAAACGATTACGCGAGTCACAATTGGAAGCCTGTTAAGCAGCTCGTTTTGAGTGCTACTAATGCTCTGATTTGATGCAAAACAACACAAAGCTTGTTTAGAAGCAGACAGGCATGCAGACAGACAGAACACAGTGATAGAACACAGACAGAACACAGACACAGAACACAGACACAGAACACAGACGAGTCAGTTCTGCTGAGCATTGCTGACAGGCCACTAGCATACGACTGGAAGACCGAAACAGTTCACAACTGCATGCGCACGTGCAGCCACATGCATGCACACACTCAAGGAACAGAGGAGCTTGCAACTGCACTGTCAGCGTGTTTTACCTCCAATGATAAGACAGGAAGGAAAGTGCTGCAATTTAGAAAAAGAGAGAGCGAGAGAGAGAGAAATAGCGAGAGACAAAAAAACAGAACTAAAAGGTTGAGAGCTGATCGCCCCGGTTCCCCTCAGGAGGAACAGGGCGCAGAGAAAGAGGAACGTGGGTCTGGCAGACAGGAAGGTCACCTGACCAGCCTCAGGCGTTGGTCAGCAGCATGAGTAAAGAACATGTGTGTGAGTGCGTTTGAAAATGACCTGAGGGCATGTGTAAAACATGTCATACACATCTTCAGTAGGCAGCTGGCAGAGAGAGAGAGAGAGAGAGAGAGAGAGAGAGAGAGACTCGGAGAGAGAGAGAGAGAGAGAGAGAGAGAGAGAGACACACAGAGAGAGAGAGAGAGACACTCGGAGAGAGAGAGGGAAAGACAGAGAGAGACACACCCTGGCGTTGCCTAGGCTAACACGCACACACACAACACACACACAAGCACAAGAGAATGAAGCGTCTGCTGTTGCAGGCGAGTCTTATCAAACAGGGCTTGGGAAACCTTCTAAACAGGCCAGTCATAAAGCAGTGAGTGTGTATAGCAGCACAGGCCTCTGGTGACGGGAGAGGAGGGTGGGGTGGAATGTGTGCAGGCAATATGTCCACCCTGTCAATGGGTGATTGCACATGATTATTATCATAAATGACCTCGAGGTGTGGCTCCAGAGAGGGACAATGGGCGGGGCTTCTATAAGGGACAATGGGCGGGGCTTTGTTCAAAGGACAACTGCCAGAATGACAGAATTCGACCGACAACCTTTCAAGTTCCTTGTTGGGTGTGATGGAAAGTGCTTTAGATCTTCTGAAATGTAGTCTAGTAGTAGGAGGCCGATCTCAAAAGGTCACAAGTGAACTGCCATCCGCTTACAAAAGGACAGGGTCACACACACACACACACACCTTGGTGGGTACATGACTCATACTAGGAGGCTCAGAGAAGAAACAAAGAACTGGATATAAATCCTGTGAAGTCCCATCGTTGAATCGTGTTCTTACTGTCTACACCTACAGGTCTATAGAGTTCACCATGTCTGACCCCTATACTGTGGAATAGTACACTCCTGATCGCCATGTAGACATTAGCCCTTTAGCAACTTGGATTGGACCATGGGGGGGGGGTAGACAACAGTGGGTACCATGGCAACTGGGCCCCATGTGGCGGAGCCTGCAACTGGCCAACTGGTCGGACATGTTGCTATGGCACTGACAGTTGTGTGGCACAGACAACACAATCAATCAAACTTAACGAGCTGTGTGTGTTTGCGTGAGGGTGTCTAGGGACAGAGGCGTGTAATCTCGTTAAGCACGAGCGGTGGTGGCGTGTGTGGCCTTCTAAAGCACCAACGCTCCAACTGAAGTGTGTCTGTGCGTGGTGCGCGTTAAGAGACCCCGTCAACCACTTGGAAGCCAAAACAAGTTGGCTGAGTGTTTGAGCAAGTGGCAAGAGTGGCTTTGATTCCCCCTCCTCAGAGAGCAGAGCTGCCCGTGCCAAGGTATTCACCGCACAGCCAACTCTGCACTGGCAGACCAGCTCCTGGACCCTTTTCTTCCCTGTCCCACCCTACCCCTACCAGGCTCCCTGTCCCACCCCTACCAGGCTCCCTGTCCCACCCCTACCAGGCTCCCTGTCCCACCCCTACCAGGCTCCCTGTCCCACCCCTACCAGGCTCCCTGTCCCACCCCTACCAGGCTCCCTGTCCCACCCCTACTAGGCCCCCTTTCCCACCCCTACTAGGCCCCCTTTCCCACCCCTACCAGGCTCCCTGTCCCACCCCTACTAGGTACCCTGTCCCACCCCTACTAGGTACCCTGTCCCACACCTACTAGGTACTCTGTCCCACTCCTACTAGGTACCCTGTCCCACCCCTACCAGGCTCCCTGTCCCACCCCTACCAGGCTCCCTGTCCCACCCCTACCAGGTACCCTGTCCCACCCCTACCAGGCTCCCTGTCCCACCCCTACCAGGTACCCTGTCCCACCCCTACCAGGTACCCTGTCCCACCCCTACCAGGCTCCCTGTCCCACCCCTACTAGGTACCCTGTCCCACCCCTACTAGGTACCCTGTCCCACCCCTACTAGGTACCCTGTCCCACCCCGTACCAGGCTCCCTGTCCCACCCCTACCTACCCCACGTCCCTGGGCCCGGCTCAAAACCTGCCAAAGGATGTACTGCTAGACAGCTTCAGAGGCCATAGTTCCTGGTGTGACATTAACAGTAAACACAGTGGGGGAGGCACATATAGATGTCAGGGCCTCCTGATTCACAGACAAGGCCCAGTCCAGTGAGTGGTCAAAGGGGGGCAGGGAATGGACGCTGCAGGCACCAAGCCTGGGCTTAATCTGGGCGAGTGAAAACATGTTGCCGTAAGACCCACAATAAGGTGGCCATGTTGCTGATAACGCAGGAGGGAGATGGGACAGCGTGACAGAATCCTCCCTGTTCTGTTCTATTATGGTGAGAAGCAAACATGCTTTCTCTGTGTGTGTGTGTGTGTGTGTGTGTGTGTGTGTGTGTGTGTGACCACGTGGGGGGGGCAGCATTCGTCTCCTGTCTGTGACCTTGAGACGAGATGCCTGAAGACTGAGAAAAACACACGTTGTGCCAGAAAGAGAGAAAGACAGAAAGAAAGACACAGAGAGAAAGAGAGAGAGAGAGAGAGAGAGAGAGAGAGAGAGAGAGAGAGACTGTGTGTGTCCTCGGGAGAAAGGGATCAGCTGCAGTGGAGAGGCGGAGTGTGTGAGTGTCTGAGAGTGCGTGTCTGAGAGTGTGTGAGGGTCTGAGACTGGAGTGTATGAGTGTGTGTGAGTGTGTGAGAGTGAGGGGCGTATAGAAGGAGGATTCCTACGGGGGAGTAGGAATCCGGAAGACGACACAGTTGTCCAGATACACAATCGGTCTCTGCTCTGTACACACACACGTCCTAGCCACACACCTAGTTCCATTTGAGTGGCAGGTATACCAGTCATCTCTCTCTATAGATAAGGCTCATCTGGGCTATTATTAACCTTCTGATAAGATACACACTATTTCAGCTAATATGTGACTAGCTCTGTAGAGCTGAAGTAACCCAACCTCATCCGTTCAGCTACCTTTCTGTTGCTAAACTTCCCCAGTGATAATGTGCAAAAACGATCTCCCTCTAACTATATGAGTTTGTGACGTAGGGCAGGCATAAGCAATCTCACGAGACCACCCCACCTTTTTTGAACTCCTCCAGCATCGAGTCCAGCTTGGTGTCGTGGAACACAAAGTGGACGGGGTGGTTGTAGAACTTCGTGATGGTCTTCAGTGTCGTGCAGTCGTCCGGGTCCACGAACGCCAGATCTTTCACGTACAGAACATCCACGATGTTGGACCGCTCGTCCTCGAACACCGGTATCCTGGTGTACCCGCTTTCCATGATCTCTGACATGGTGTTGAAGTCTAAAACCCCGTCGTTATGTATCATAAAACAATTGGTCAGCGATGTCATGACGTCCTCAACAGTTTTGGTCCGAAGCTCGAGAGCCCCCTGAATCATATTAAGCTCCTCTTTGACAAGGTCGTTATAGGGTTCCGTTACTTTCAGCATCCCCACGAGCTTTTCGCGGTTGTAAACAGTGCCAATTTCCTGACCCAAGACGCAGTCAAGCAGCTTGCTAATGGGCCAAGATAAGGGGAAAGTTGCCAGCATGAAGAACTTGGTTACCATTATGGTGTTGGCTCCTACAGCCAACCCGTGTCGAGAACACAACGCCTGGGGAACGATTTCCCCGAAAATAACGATACCGACGGTGGAGGCTACCACAGCACCCAGACCGGATCCTATGAGATCGTCCAGGAGGATGGTCAGCGTGGTGTTGACCAGGACATTACCGAGAAGTAGCGAGCATAGCAGGTAGTTTCCTTTACTTCGGATGGGTTCGATCTTGCGGGCGTATTTCTTTTCCTTCTCCGAGCCGCAGTTCTGCACTATGCGGAGCTCCATGGGGTCCAGCGCCATCAGACCCAGGTTGAGTCCGCTGAACATACCTGATAGAACCAGGAGGAACGCGATGAGAATGATCTGGAACCACAATGGCAGAAGGGACTTCTTCTCTTCCACAACCCGCAGTCTCCCGTCATCCTCCCCCAAAAGGTACCACTTGCCATCCTGGCTGTCCTTGACACACAAGCCGTACACCTTCTCCGGCTCGCTCTTGCGGAGCGGCTTGATTTTCAGGCTCAGCACCCCAGAGGTCCCCTGGTTGCTCACGTTCATACCACCTCTAATGATGATATCTTTAGTGTAGTCGGCACAAGTCCTATTAAAAGCGGCTCTGCCGGTTTCTGCGCCACTGTCGTCATCCTCGTGGTCCTGGTCCATGAACTTGATATGTGCCGAGGTGTCAGGAGCAATCTGCTGTCCGTAGAACCTGAGGAGGATGTTGCTCTCCTCAGTCACCTGGATAACTCCGTCGTCGGTGGTTGTGGCCGGCTTGTCGCTTCTCTCCAGCCGCATGCCGAAGATCCGGGTGTTGCTACCGAGCTCTCCGACCCCTGTCTCGGCTCTTCCGCTCACAATAATCCCCAAAACAACGAATAAAGTTAGCGTGTACCCCTGCCCATTCCAGTCCGTCGCCATGTTTGTTTCACTCTCTGCAAACTGGGAACTGACGTCACCTACTCATTTGCAAAGGCCGCCCGTCATTAACATATTGACAGAGTTTAGCCAATCCACAGCCGAAACGTAATATAATGAGTTTGATCGAGCCCCTTTTCTTTAGCGTTTTTAAGGTAGAATGCTATTTTATTTAAGGTGTACATTGCAGTTACCCACTTTTGGTAGCCTACTGCTACCACAATTGACTAAATAATTGTTTTGAGTTTTACCACGATTTTACACTATTCATCAAATAACATATGTCTGAAGCCCTCCACTGATCTTTGTTAGTAAAAATGCTTAATCAAAGCTTAATTATCTCTTGCCTTGAACAACCATGAGACACAAATGTCAGACTTAAATAAATAAAGAATTACAAGGTTTTACATCGATTATAAAATGTGTTTGTTGGTGCGCATGCTCAAATATTTCAAAGACACTATCATAAAACATGTCTCGACACAAATGCTGTGACACTGCTGTGAAGTAAAAAACTAAAATGACCCTAAGTTGAATATATCAACCTATACGCCTACATAACACCGAGAAAGTCATAACTCCAGAATAACTTTTTCTTGTTTGTTATTATGACGTTAACAGCTTTATCATAACGTTTAATGATGTTCCGTTTTGAAAATTATGTATTCTTTTGAATTCACTGCCGAATACTTTAAGATGGTGAGTCTCAACTCTTCAATATAGGCTATTTTTCGGGTACAATGGGTTTTTGTGGGTGGGAGGAAAAAAACATTTTTCTAATCTTTGCAATATCTCTTGCGAAATCTGCTCACAACAGTTTTTGCGAGAGAACGCAAAGAATTGAAAGAAAAACTTCACACCTCATAATTTGTGCATCATCATGGCCCTTTAGCGGCTCTATAGCTAACAACCTGCTGTTTCTCCCTGGTCAAGACCACGGAGGACCTGGCCAGCTAAGAAGAGATATGTCCAACGGTAGGCTAATGATAAAACATATTATATAAGCTCCATTGCGCTGCAATGTAGCCTATTGACATCATGTCATTTACTTCTTCTTCATTCTACAGAGAGACTCGTTTTTGACCCATATGGAGGGATCTACCCAGCCGTCAACGACAGCAGGGTCCCCCAATACTCCTCCTCCTCCCTCCATCCCTCTCCGCAGACGGTCCGAAATATGGAAACCACCATGTCATCTATTGGAGTTATCAGGAAGTAAAGCCTCACACAGAACACCCAGGACACGAGGTTGTGTCTTCCCAAACTCAGCACCATTAGGACAGATGACAAACTGTCAAACATCTTCAGCTCGCATCTCGATTCATCTAGATTAAGATCATATTTACTTGAAGCATGACAAAACAAAAGAATCAAAGAACCATGATGGGCTTCAAGGATACTTTTAGGGCAACAACATTCAAAAGAAAAGCTTGTGACGTCTTTTTCTGATATCAAAGTAATATTTAAAAAAGCAGTCAGACTAAATACATAGAAGAGGCGTCTAAGGAGTATCACCTGCTGTTCTCTGGTCTTTAGTTGTGCGTCCATAGAGGACCCGAAGAGCAATGCAGAGCCGATGTACCAGCATGGCCTGGAACAGTCTCAGCTGTGGCATTCTGTGGCCAATCAGAGCTCCCAACTCAGAGTAAGTGTCATCATCACCTAGAATCCCTAGAAGCCTGGTGCGTGTGGGTTTCACCTGCGTGCTACCTGTATGTTACCCTGTGTGTTCCTACCTCAGTGTTACATGTGTTACCTGTGTTTGACACCTGTTCCTTGTATTTGACCTATATGTTACCTGTGTGACATCAAGGTGAATTGATTATCACAGTGATGTTTAGTAAAAGAGTATAAAGCTACAAAGCGGTCCTCCCTCAGATGGGCCACCCCCCCCGGCCACCCCCCCCACCTCCAGCAGCAACCAACTGACCTGGGGAGGACCTCGCCAGTCACACCTGGACTCTCCTGGAGACCCCGGGTGTAGCCGGCGAGAGGTCCCAGTTACCGAACGTGAGCGAGCAGCTGCTTTGTTTTGATCGGACCTACGGCTGAACACTACATTGTTGGATCCCTCTAACGCTACCTTTTCAGTGCACACCACCGACGCCCTCTGCTGGTCAGTCAGTCCACTACGGAGACTCGGTCTACTCGGGGAGAGAGGGTGAGCTGTCCGAGTGCTCTGAGGGCACGCGCTGTCTGGCACACATCCTTCCCTCTGTGAAGGTCATAGCTGGCCTTCCAATGGGTATTATAGTGACTCTGACTATGAAGTTTAGTTATCAACATCTAAGCTTTGTAATTATTATTATTGAATTCCAGGACAGTCAGACTCCTGCCAGCTGCAACTGCCCCTCCCTGTAGCCAAAGCCAGCTCAAGCTGGTTCAGCAAGCTCCTCCAGGCGGGCGTGGAGAGGAAGGACCATCTGCCCAGAGACACAAACAAACCTGTGAGGCTTTAATTGTCCTTTGTTGTTTTTTTCCGCTGAGGAAAAATGTCGGGTAGCTTGTGAACTCCTGGTGAGGCGGTAGCTGGTGAGAAAGTTGAGCTTGAGTTTGAAACTCAATCCAGTTTTTTTTGTTTAGATCGCCTGGGACGAGTATCACCAGAGATGGGTGGACAGGGGAGCCTTGTACACAGAGGTATCCCCTTCAGAAAGCTTATAGAAATATATGATGGAGAAAATTCGGTCAAATTTCATCAAATTCTGAGGCATTTCGCAATTGAACTGTTTTCTTGTTCTAATGTAGTTTGATTTTCTTTCAGGCTGGATCCTTTTCTCCCACATATGCCCCCTGTCCCCTGACTATGGGCAACGATGCCATACAAAACGGAGTCAATAAGTACTCTGTACATGCTGGTAACCAAGTTCAACCATAACCCACGCAAACAAGTGTTTCTGGAAGCTGGTTTCATAGTCCTCAATGGGTTACGTGTGTGACCATGTGCCATCAATAGTCAAATGACATCAACACATCCGTTTTTTGTTCTTTAAAAAGTCCCAGGTCACCTTAGGAAGGCGTATCCATCTTGGAAAAACTGTTGGAGAAGAACTGCCACCACCCCCACTCACATCCCTGCCCCTCCCCTCTGCCCCCCAGGGTAAGAACCCAGACATCAGTCTGCCTCTGAACTCACCCCCTCCCTTCCTAACAGGAAGTTCCAGTGGACACTAAATAGATGACATTCTAGTTTCCCCCTTTCGTTTGATGTCGAAGCTGCAATACCCTTGCGTTCCTTCCTTCTGGTGACATTAAACGTCTCTCTGTATCGCAACAGACCCTGGCCTGTACAGGGCCTTCCCCCACATACCTCTGTAAGCCCCACCAGACACTCGTTTTCAGCCCTGTTCTTTTGAACGCCCACCGTCCTCCTCAGTAATGAGTGACTCGTGAGGCCTCTGTGCTCCAGAGGGATTTGCATGAGTGTAATTTAGTCTGACGCGATCCACCCTCTTTTGTCCAGATCCCTTTAGCTACCTGCTGTCCCCCCCCCTAGGGGGCTGGGCTTCCCTACTCCTCCTGAAGGTAACCCGGACACGTGATAACACCAAATATGTTTACGTTCCGATACTCTATGTGAAGCCTTGTCTTTATTGATGCTTTGGTGTGTAGACATACTGTGACTCTAAATGGTCTCATAAATTGAGTTGCCCAATAGATGATGAGAGGGCGATGGGGATGTTTTTTTTAGTACAAACGATCACTTGGAGGGCTTGAGTGCAAACCTGTCTTTTTTTTCTGGTCAGGCTGGCTGAAGGTGGAACTGCTATCAGAGGGCTCGTCTTTCTCTCTGAGGCCCTGACAATCCCAGATTTATGAAAAATGAAAGAAAAACGGCAGAAGGAAACACAAAAACCAACGTTATTTGCGGATGAATAAACTCTTGTATAGTAAAACAATACTGGTAAGTTATCAGTCTTACGACAAATCGGAATGAATCAGGAGGACAGATGTAGATCAGATAGATTGTGTTTCAAGTACAGGTTGTAAATGTAGTCATCAAAGGATTCTCAGAGACACTACCTCCAGAGGTAAAGACATAAATATATTTCTTTGTCAAGTTAGCAACAACTTAAACACCAACTATTGCAGGAGTGGTAATACGAATAGTGTAAGCATATACCAAAATCAGCTTAAAGCAAATAAAATCATCTTGGTCATCAACACCAACAATGATATAAAGAGGTAAATAACATATGCATTTATGTTACTGGTTATTATACCATATAGCAATTAAGGCTATACACAGTAGGCAGCTACATTCCATAATATTCATGAAGTGCAAAGTAGGTCATAACGCTGACACTATGTGCTCAGTAGATTAGACACTGATCTAGTGCTGCTTGGTTTCATTTGGTCATGGTTAAGGCAAGCTTTTACCAGGACGGGAGTCTCAAATGGAAAGTTCTAGTGCATACAGACAAGATAAGATCAAACTGACAAACATCACTTGTCAATTCTGAAAAAAATGGATCCTCAATTAAATAAAAAAACATTAAAAAAAGATTCAACTCAAATATGACCACAAGCAAGACCAACAGCATAAGAGACAGATATCGACAGGAAAGAAATGGAAAGAGGGAAAATTAGGACCTTTTCTGAGTGGTTGGTGGGTGGAGTGATTTTCCAACAGCCTTAAACACATCTCAAACACAAACACACAAAACAAGTTCCTGCCGTCGCACACAGCCCCGATAAAAGATGTCTGAATAGCTCCACCTCATCCTCAGACATACAGTTTACATGGAAACTTGTCCACAAAATACTGTGTTTCTCGCGAGTGTAGACATCGTTATAAAGCAATGTTCAAGTAAGCCCGTGTATACTGTGCATTCAGTCCAGCTATCCTGAGATGATCTGGGCATGCCTCCATTGTGTGTGTTCGTAGCGTAAGCAGCATTTTGGTCCATGGTGTGTAGTACCTTGGAGATGGCTGGTTGGTACGGTTAAGTGTTTGAGGTCAAGGTCAAGGTCAAGGTCATGGACAAGGTCATGGACAAGGTCATCTTCATGGGTTCCCCGTGGCCTAGGGGGTAAACTACCCAGCAGAGGGAATAGCCACTCGGTAAAGTCCATCATAATTGTCTGCTGGTCCCCTCGTCCGGCCCGTCCTGTGATTGGACAGGCTGGTCCTTGGAGGGCTGTAATTGGACAGGCAGCAGGACCTCCACGGTGAAGCTTATGCGCTTGGCCTGGAAGATGCTGTAGGTGTTGTCGAACCTCAGCACGTCTGCGGCACGAGGAGAGGAGATGGTCAAAGGGCTCTGTTCCGAGTCCCAGCAAATCCCCCCCAACAGAACGACGCTATACTCACACACTCCAGGCTGAGGGCAGGTGAGGGAGCCGTCCTCTGGGACCAGGTGAGAGTTGTACCTCTGGCTGGGCACCACCTCCTGCATCTGGCCCGCCTTCTGCCATTCCCCCTTCTTGGACTTCATGAAGACCCCGAAGCCAATGTCTGCACTCTCGCTGGCAAACTGCCACCTGGGGAGGGGGGGGGGAGGTAGCATCAGGTCAAAGTTCCGCACATTTGGGGCAGTGCGACTCGGTCGATTTAGTCGAGAGAAAGAAAATCTGGCAATCTGCACAT
The DNA here is from genome assembly GCA_903064625.1 of Mallotus villosus. Classification (NCBI taxonomy): domain Eukaryota; kingdom Metazoa; phylum Chordata; class Actinopteri; order Osmeriformes; family Salangidae; genus Mallotus; species Mallotus villosus. The sequence goes on along the minus strand of CAEFZP010000471.1, from coordinate 121,298 downwards.
GGAGATCGATGAGATAGATAGAAGAGAGAGGGAGAATAAGAAGAGCAACGGAGAGAGAGAGAGAGAGAGAGACGATAGAAGGAGAGACACAGGAGGGAGACCCAAAGCGACAGGGAGACTTGGGACAGAGACCTGAGAACACAGCCAGGGAACAGGATCTCGTACTCCATCTGCTCGGTGGACCCCCTGCTGACGGTCAGACACTGCTCGTAGTCCACCTTCACAGAGTCCCGCACGTAGTACGAGGTGGGCACCGTCCCTGCCATGTGCAACTGGGACACGCACACGCAAACCAGAAAGAGGCTGTTAGCATGGCACCTGCAAGAGGGGCTCCTGAAAGACCAAAAAGGGATGTACTGTGCATGCTGTGGAAGAGGGGTTTAGGAGAAAGGCAAAAGATAAACTTACTGTAAATATCCAGAGGCAGTAAGAAATGTGTCTCGGGTATAAAGGTTTCACGAGGTATTTCCTAAAGCACCGTGTGTGTATGTTTGTGTGTGTTTGTGTGTTTGTGTGTGTGTGTGGGCGAATGGCGCGTACGCGTGTCACACCACCTCGTCTCCTGCCGTAGAAAGAAAGGTCCAGAGCCTCGGTCTTCACTTTTCTATTTATTTACATAAATCAGGACACACCAGACAATTCCGATCGGATTACCTCTGAGGTTCAGTATGCAAACACCAACCCATCCATGGATACACACTGAAGCGCCTATTGAAAACCACCAGTAGGTGTCAAGGTGCTAGCGAGGTCATGCAGAGTGTAGTTCGTCACTCCTGCCACAAGGGGAGCCCCTGAGCATAAATCGCTGGTGCGACCGTTCGTTCGGGGGTTATCGGACGTAGAATCATATGTTGGGGATGACAGCAGGCTCGTGGGAGCAGACTCCACCCGACACACACTCAGATAAGAACGGAGATCTCTTTAACGTGCACACGCACACATGTTCATATCAAGGTTGGATGAACGTTACTGATAAAAGACAGTGCCATACTCATATTGTAAATGGGAACGACCTTTACCCTTGTTGCTCAATTTCACCATGGGGCGACTGTTATCGTCTCTATCTGTCTAGGAGGACCTAGCCATCAGCCAGACGGTCTACATACTTCACTGCCTCTAGTTGCCTTACATCTGAGCAAAGGCAGAGCCATACTAAACAGACCGCAGAGTAGCGACTCAGAGTAGAGGGGAAAAAGCAGAAATCTGTCACGAAGATCGAAAAAACAAAAAAAAACAAGGGGAAATCAAAAACCAAGAGGCGCCCGTGTTCGAACCCGAGCCCACGGCCTGTGGAATCCCTCGGCACAACTCCAAAAGACGCTCCGGCCTCCCAGCCCGTCAGAATCACTCCTCTTCCAGAAGGTTTCCCGAGGGAATGACTTCCTCCCTGCCTCTCTTTGGGGGGGGCGAGTCATCGCTCCCATCCTCCTCCTCCTCCTCCTCCTCCTCCTCCTCTGGGTTCTCCAGGCGAGGCAGGAAAACTCTACCTATGTATCTACAGAGATACCACACCTTGGGTCAGACACCAGATGAACCGTCCACGTGCCTCTACTCGTCTTGCTGGTCTACGAAGGCTTGATCGGCAGTTAGCCTGTTACTGGCTACGGGCCCGACTCCTACGCGGCGCTACACGGGTGACTGCAGAGCGTTGTAGATGAACGCGGTTCGAGCGGGCGAAAGCCAGAAAGCGCAGCGGTGGGAAATGGGGAGCTGCCAGCAGCAGTTGAGTTGCCACAGAGATCGGGGTTGTACCTGGAGGCTATCTGCCGGCTGGAACTCGCAGGAAACGCAGAGTCACAAGACAGTGAGTGACCTTTCACCCACATCTCAAACAAGTGTCTCCCTCTACTGAATGGAAGGCGTGTCCAGACTTACTGTGAGCCCAACCTCTGGTGTGGGACGTTGGGACGCCTAGCTGCGCCGCTCGTCCGTCCCTAACAACGTCACCTGATGAGCCTCCACACGCGTGCGGAGTCCGTCGCTAGGCTAGACCCCTCCACCCCACGTTCCAAACAGAACACCTCCATTCACGCTGCTTCAGATCAGTCGGACAACCGGACAGCAGAATTGTGCTCCACTGTCAGGGGCTGGGAAGCAGGGCCAGAAAGCAGAACCAGGAAGCAGAACCAGGAAGCAGAACCAGGAAGCAGAACAGCCCCCCATGTCTCTACCAGCTGCAGCTGAACTCAGTGTGAACTCACTAAGTCAAGCCTCCAAGCCATCTAACACCAACCGCCTGCTGTAATTAGCAATAGCACGAACAGTGATCAATGAAACTAGAAGCGCCACATACTTGCCTACTCCAGCATTCCAGGCGGCCGCAATGACACATATGACCCCTGACACACCCCCCTCCACCCACAGAGACAGCAAGGTGTGTCTTTTTGCTTCCTTCCTGCGTGACAGGATGTGACCTCACCAGGGTGCGGCAGCTGGGGTCTCCGTCGGGGTCCGTCAGCTTGCCCCCGTACACGGCGGGCAGCTCCTCGGCGTCGATGTGCTTCAGCAACACCTCCTGCCAGTTCGCTGAGGATCCAGGAGGATTACAAAACAAAACGAGAGTATGTATTCACGTAGATTTGGGAGGGTCGAAGGATGCGATACGGCACGTCATCCGAGGATAAGTATCGTATCAGTGGTGGATCGTTTGACAGCAGATCAAGAGGTCGCCGGGTCCGTGCAAGGCTTTTTATTGAAAGGGATTCGAGTGTCTGCTGAATTGGAGAGCAGCAAGATTAGGTGTGTGTGTGTATGTGTGTGTGTGTGTGTGGGGGGGGGGTAGAAACAGGAAGCAGGGTGAACTATCCCTCACCCCCTAGAATGACGATCTTGTTCCGTGTGATCTCACTCAGGAAGTGCTTGACCAGGTTGTAGGCCACCGGGAACAGTTTAGGGGCTGAGGAGGAGGAGGAGAAGAAGAAGAGAGGGATGAACATTATGACCTGAGGAGGAAGGGGACCAACATGAGGTATCTAAACACACGAGTCTAGGTCTAAGAAGATGCGGAATGACTTGATGGCTTGTGGTCAGACGCTAACACCGAGGTGACTGATATTGGAGAGACTCGCCTTTGATGACAAACAGTCGTTTGAGGCCCTCTGGATAGTTGGCCTCGAACATGGACAGAATCTGGAGACACAGAAGAGTGTTAGGAGGACGGCACCTGGGACATCAGACTCAAAGCGTGGCTTAGGGTTAGACATCAGACTCTACACAGCACATTGGGAAGGACAGACAGTGATGACACGTTGACACTCGCTCATCCAATCGACATTCAGCACGGGCGGAACGCCAATAAACACAGCTACAGAGCAGAAACCCGGGGAGGAAAAACACCCGCTCAATATCAGACTCGTTGAGGTTTCGTTGTCATTCGAAATAATCGCCTGAGGGGAAATATAAGAAAAGTAGCCTCCGTGGAGAATTTGGTTGTGTGTAAGTGCGCGTGTTCACCTCTCCATAGGTCTCAATCGCAGGCTTCCACAAGTGTTTCAGACCAAGACCCTCAACGTCATAGATCATCGTGATGGACTCGACATTCCTCCCCAACTAGAGAGAGAAAGAGAGAGTGAGGGAGAAACAGACCGAGAACAATGAACACATGGGGGTTTCGAGGTAGTTTTCCTTTGTATTCAAAGCAGAGTAAACTACAGGCCCCACAATGCACCGCTCCCCTAAAACTACAGGCCTCATAATGCACCGCTCCCCTAAAACTACAGGCCCCACAATGCACCGCTCACCCTTTCGGACTGCAGGTCGCACTCCTTCTGCAGCTTCTCGCAGTCGCGGATCTTGGACTTGATGAAGTCCTGTTTGGAGGCGGACAGGAAGAGCCCCTTGGGGTCCATGGGGCCGATGACGTCATACCAGATGGGGCTCCCCTCGCGGTCGTACCCACACATCCCACCGGACAGGTACTTCTCTATCACCTGGAGACAAGCACCGTGACAACCGACGCACATTGAAGCAGTTGTATTGTGGAGGTATGGCTGAAACGACGCTAAATGTTAGAGGCTAGGTGGGCTACCAGCCACCGTGACATTGCTTTTGTTCTTAATCTTGACTAGGACTGTTCGACCCGACTAAAACCCAAAGATCGGCATCCAATTCATAGTTCATTCTAGTTGCGTCACCGCTATGTAACATCTTTACGACATCTCGAGTTCTGACAAGTGCAAAGCAGACACTGATCATCCCCAGGCCGACACTGTGCTGCTGCGCCCATACACCCCTCCCATAGCAGAGGGTTTATCAGATAAGACGCCTCCGGGGGGAACCCATTCCATGTTATTAGAGAGGAGCGGAGGTTGGTTCACCTCTGGAGGCTGCCACTCTGTGGTGATGGTGTCGGCCGCCACGTGCTTCCTGAAGTCCACGTGCTGAGGGGAAACATGGAGAGCCGGTGAGAGCCAATCGGGGGACAACGAGGATGACACAGAAACACCCACAGGCACAGGAAGACTACGTTAAGTGGATCAAGACGTGTTAGGCACATGCTCCCTCAGCATGAATGCGATAAGGAGGGGATGAGCTGGGGGAGGGGCTTCTGACCTAGCAGAGACCATTGTTCTGACATATAAGACACACACACACACACACACACAGGCGTACACTCACACACAAACACTTACACTATTTCCTCAGTCTCTCATACACACAGGCACAGAAAAGCACAGAAACAGTCATGCGCGAACCCTGTCTCACACAGACTAATATTGTCTCACATGGACACACACACCACTGTCCCTCACATTCACATACACACACAGGCGCACACACACACACACACACACACACACACACACACACACTGAAATCCTCCAGTCAGATGAATGAGATGGATTAAGGGGCGTTTTGCAAAGCAGTACATTTGTGCCACGGTGACCATTCCTAAAAGGAGCCTGTGTTGGATTGTTGTGTAAGATCTGGTCACACTTAATCTAAAGAACTTCACGGCAGCGTGCCAGGAGCTGGTTTGTGACGGCTGCAGACTCGCAGGCAGAAGGAGAAAGGACAGAGGGGGAGGTACCTTCCGAAGCATGGCCTCCGCCTTCTGGATGTTGAAGTTCCTGGCTGAGGAGGGAGAGACGGAGGGGAGACGGAGGAGAAGAGAGAAGAACACGGGCATGAGGACTGAGTCAGAAAACCCGTCTCCGGAGTGTTACGATGGGACACTTGGACACGGTGCTTTCCACACACACACACAAATACACATTATCTGACTGATGGCTGAAAACAGGAAGCTAATGTTTTTACCTAACATGGATAATATGTAGCCCTCTGTCTCTAGAAAGAGAGAGCGAGAGAGAGAAAGATACTGAGAGAGAGAGATACTGAGAGAGAGAGATACTGAGAGAGAGAGATACAGAGAGATACTGAGAGAGAGAGAGATACAGAGAGATACTGAGAGAGAGAGAGATACTGAGAGAGAGAGAGAGGCGCAGGTAGGAGGAATCCTAAGCCAGGCCTGCTTCCCGTGAGGTGGACAGCTGGCTGAGGCTTACGAGCTGAGCCCCAGACACACTGATGAGGCTGATTCTCACAACCAAGCCATTTACAGATGTCAGTTTCTGGCGTCTGGACAGGGGATGAGATAGGTCAGTGACCTGGCCCTTCCTGTCACGTGGAACGCACATCATCATGCCACTGTAATACCCCAACAAACAAGCACAAACACACTGTGAAGAGGACATAACTCACGAGCCTCACGAGCACAGAACCAGCACACAGGGCTTCATCGTCCACTCTTGGACGTTTCTCCCCCAGCCCTGGCAGGCAGGGTTAACTTCACTACAACACCCAGAATGCAATGGTACAGTCACACAACTGTCTAATAAAGACCTCCAGAAAGAGTCGTCCCCTTCAGGCACTGATACCAATCATTTGATTTCATATTGGGATAAACTAATATCGTCTTGGCAAAGGATTGTGACGCAAAGCACTCATTTAGCAAACGCTTCTATCCAAAGCGACGTAGCCTATATCATAGGGGGATTAGAACCTGCGACCTCATAATCTGTGGTCAAAGACTCTAACCACTGAGCTAGCCCAGTGCCTCCCTTAACACACCTAAACTGGCAGAGCGCAGGGACTCATGTACAGGCAGGCGCTGACTGGCCCACCGTGACTACAGCACAGATGCAATGAGCAGCACTGCTGTTCTCAGTGTAATGAGATTAGCACTAGATTAGAATGACTCAGATGGGGAAGGAGAGAGGGAGGAGACAGAGAGACAGAGAGAGAGAACAGACTGACAGTGGGGGGGGGGAGAGAGAGAGAGAGGCCGAGAGAGAGGCCGAGAGAGACAGAGTGACACAGAGCGGGAGAGCGAGAGAGAGAGCGAGAGAAAGGGTGAAACGGTCTTTACATCGAACGCAGTCGAGAACAAGCTCTCCTTTATGGAGCAATAAACCCTGCCTCCATCCTCCTCCTCCTGGACCGTGGGTCACTGTAGCCTCTCAGGGGAGGAGCCGGCTCTCTGCAAACCTGACTTGTTCATCCAGTGGAGCCTGGTTTACAACCAGGCCCAGAGGGCTTAAAATCAAGGCTGAACACTCTACATTTAAGAGAAGTAATCAGTTTGTGCACACAATGTGCACATCCCTTTCCCCTCTCTATCTCTCTCTATTTCATCACATAACCTTGCAAGAATGCACTATACACACACACACGGGTGTGGTAACTTCCCGACAGCCCTAACCGAATGACATGCTAGACGGTAACTTCTCCATCACAGCATAGCGTGAGACTGTGAGAAAGAGTCCAACTCGATGAGCACAGGGACATTGCATCCATTTGATTGGACAACAACAGTGTTGTAACCTCCCCTCCGCCACGATGAGGGTGCTCACCTCGGAGCCAACGGAGCAGGAAGTGGTCATGCTGGGCAGGAAGCTGTGGAAGAATGTCTTGAATCTTCTCTCGAAACTGCCCAGGGTTAGGATGCCATGAGAGACAGGGACAGAAAGGCCAGGTAGAGGGAGGGAGAGAAACAGCGTGGGAGAGGGACAGAGGAGATGGTTGTGAGTGTGGAGGGGAATTGGGAGAGAGAGAGAGATGACAATACGTTAATGGACAACTGTTGCAGCCGAAAGCTTAAGACCCTGCAATATAGATTGCCATTGACTTTGTGATAACATATGCACGGAAAGGAGAACACTTTCAACAGAGAAGCGTGGGATGTTGAAATATCAGTTTGTCATTTCTTCATAGTCACCATGCACTCGTTAAGTCATTTTGGTCTGCAGTAACGAAAGACGCGCTATTTAAGAAAATAATTTTAGATGACAGTAGCGCCGGCGAATACAACTGCGATTACATGTGCAATAGATGAGAATAAACAACCCGTTTCCGGCTAAACAGAAAACTTGTATTAAGGAGACGGGAGCATTCTGATAGTTTGTCAACTCTGTCATGGTAATTACACTGTAAAAAAAACACGGGCCGTGCATTCCAGATTGCTTACGTCCTTAATCTACCTCACATGTTTACTCATTTTAAATATCTCTATTACAGAAATAAATGGCCTTGGTAAAAGAACACAACAAATCAAAATACAATTCTATCATTCGCGATCATTCGTGACGAGCCATAATGTTGCTTGAGCGTGAGGGAAGAAGTAATCACACGATGCTAGCTGCTACAGAAACAGCATGTTTCACCGATGTTCCACCTTCACAGTTACAGTAATTTTACAACAACAAAACGTATGTAAAGAAAATTACCTGTTCCAAAGCTTCAGCCTGCTTGGGACTGAGATCGCCAACCCTTCCACTCATCCCGACTGTTCAAAGAATCGTTTATATTTGAAGTTGAACACCTGATCACGCACTTACTGTCGGTGGACTGTGCAGAATATGTACCTCTGTGACGCTCCTCCCGCTCTCTGGTTGGGGGCGCTGTTATAATCAGCTGTCACGCATATAAAATGTCAACAGCCGCAGAAACACTCATTTGAAATGCACCATATCACAACCATGTGGCGATATCGAAGAAACTCATCATTTAATACCGGGTTTTAGTGTTAAGGTATGCACCGGGACCCAATTAAATGAAGCCTGTATTCACGTTTTTTTACAGTTTTTTTTCATACTTTTTTTTAACATGCAATAATAACAACAATAGTGCGTAAGAGTGACGGTGCAAAAATGCGTAGATATTTAAATATATAAATATTGTTGGGCAATCGCATCACTCTGGTTTCCTGTCCACGCAGGAAATAGCGTTCTTGTTTACCTTTTAGGGTCCAAGACAGATGTCTTCCTTGCAAATCCATGGGTGACAGTTGCTAAAACATGAATTATGAATATTAATTTTTAGGAATTATAGCTAAAATACGTTTATTTGTTTCGCCATGGCTGCGAGTTTCTGCTGGTGCTACTTATATGTGCTGTTCCTGCTATCTGCTCCTTCGTTCTTGTCCTGTCTGTTCGTCACGGGTGAACAGGTAGCGTCGGTGGAGGTTGTTCTGAGTGAACGACGAACCGTTAGCACCGTTTTACAAGGTGAGGTGATCGAAGCAAGCTGGGAGAACACCGTCCCGGATGAACAGAAACAAACGGAGCATGTTTTAGAAGGAGATCTAAGACTGGTAAAGTATAACAGGGATTTGAAAGAAAAAACACAAGAGCAAAATAGACTACTTTTGGATTTAGCGCCCTATCTGTTGAATATTGCGAATGATGCGAATTCAATCCGTTTCATGGCTAATTAAAGCGATTACGATTTCCACAATCAATTTGCTATACCACACGTGCCTCTACATTCGTTCCAGAAATCTATGACAATATTATTCATCTCGAATCATCAGGTGCAGGATGACCAGCAGAAGGAAAGTCAGGAGGAAGAAGATGATGACGACCAATCGAAAGAGCCGGAGCCGTGGATAGGCGTGGTTCCCATAAAGGTTGAGAAAAGCCAGGCTTCCACAGGGAATCAGGAATCATTTGCTGCTGCTGTTGTCAACAAAGTAAGTCTAGAGAGAGCAACAGGTGCATGGTTGTACTAGTTGACATAGGTTACACATAGACATGAGGGAATGAGGGGAGAGTGTGTCGAGGTAGCTAACCTCCTGGTCTGTCTCTGATAGATGAAGAGAGCCTTGGTCCTAGGGGCCTCAGCACTGATCATCCTGGCCCTCAACCAGAACACAGTCAGAGAGGTAACCAGGAAACACACACACACCCCTCTCTCTCTCCCTTTTCACACACATACACTTTCTCCCTCTCTCAGACACATACACGCCTCAGTGCTATGCTCGGATGAACCTTCCCTGTGTTTGCCTTTGCAGATGGATCTCTCCCAGGTCATCTCCAAACCAATCATTGTCATCCAAACCTCAGAAAATGTCACCAAGCTCATTGGAGCCCTCCTCAGGTATTAGACGGAACAGACTCCCCCCTACAGCCTTGGTACCAGTCTGGGACCCCTGTTAGTTCCCATCTAGTGTCAGTTCCAGTGATGCACTCATTACATAATCATTCTAGACTTGACCACACCCTTTCTGCACAGGGGTCTTCAGGCAACAGCCAAAATAACATACAAGACCATCCTACAGGATAATTTGGTAAGAATCCATTTTTTTTGTTGCCTTCATTTATCCTGTTTTGTTTTTATGGTGTCAATATTATCTAACACGTTTTAAAGTATGCATTACCAAAATGATAAATGAAGATTGTTTTAGTATAAGAGTATAAAGTGAGCTTTATTACAAAGTGTTTGAGCGAGGGCCAGTTTGGGTAAGTGACCATGTGACACCTGTCTGTGACCCCTCAGGGGGCCACCCTGACCCTGTGGTCCACCTGCGGACGCTCTAGAGGGGGGATCTACGGGGAGTGGCAGGGGGTCATCTGTACAGGAGAGACCAACTCACAGGTCCAGGTGGGGGGTCCCTCACTACACACACACACACTCACTCCCTAACAAACACACACAGTAGTACATACAACTCTAGTCAAACACACACTGACATTAATGCGCTATATCCACATATGATTTGAGTCCACATATACACACAGACAAGTGTATTCATCATATATAACACTCATAACCTCATTATATAACAAGTAGACCTGCATCTTTTATACATGTTACATCTCCACTCCACGTCTTCCCCCCACCTCCCCCACTCCCCCCCTCCAGAAGTACCTGCAGCAGCTGTGGAACGCCGTCGTCCTGGTGGCCCTGCTACTGTGCACAGGGGTCATAGTTCAAGCTCGCTGGCAGTATCATGAAAACCAGCTCAACGACGAGTCCGAGGTAAGGGACTCGCCTTCCTGCTCTGACATCACACGCCCGACGCGTCGCTGGCAGGACAGGGAGGGCTGTGGAGACGGGCTCCTCTTCCCCCACACCGAGTGAAACCGGTGACGGAGGGGTGAGCCGGAGAGTTGGGACCAGGGTCCTGACCTCTGCCCTCCCCCTTGCAGTTGCTTCCTAAGCAGGACATCCTGAAGAGGCTGTCGTCCCTGCAGACCAGGACGTACCGCCAGCCCAAGCCGTGGTGTGAGCCGGACCAGGCCGCAGAGAACGACCTCTGTGCCGTCTGCCTGGAGCCCTTCAACAACAACCAGGTCAGCAGCACCGCCTGGGCAGCTGCTGGACACACACACACACACAAACACTTATTCACATGCACATACACACCAAGCCAACAACGACCATCACCAGCTATGTAAACACAATATGTTGTAACGTGTAGACAGGCTGTTCCCGGGTGTGTTCACTGTTCTTGTATTGTGGTAACTGTGTGTGTGTGTGTGTGTGTGTGGTGTGGTGTGTGTGTGTTGCAGTGTCTGCGCGTCCTGCCCTGCCTCCATGAGTTCCACAGAGACTGTGTGGACCCCTGGCTGCTGCTGCAGCACACCTGTCCTCTCTGTAAACACAGCATCCTCAGTGAGTCTCTCTGTAAACACAGCATCCTCAGTGAGTCTCGCGTCTTCTCCCTCTCCCTCCCCCGTCCAAACAGCCGCACACTCGACACAGCACATCCTTGGGTTCTGAGCAAGACACATGACATCATTGTTATTTCATACAGAGTTCGGTTCTCGAGATAATCGAGCCACAGACACACACACAGATTCCTTCATAGTCCTACATCCTTTCTCAGGCAGGCTAAATTGTTGAGTAAAACATTCATTGTAGGCATGACACAGGGGTAAAACATCACAGGAATCTCCCTAAGACCTTCTGCCTTGTTTCCTGTCACTAGGTAGCCTCCGCAGAGACAGTTAACGACAGCTAAGGTTTAGGACCGCCCACTCCGACCAAAATACCAATGAGATCGCGTCACCTCGTCTTCAGACCTCACTTCCTCCCGCACTGGATTGTGGGAACAGGGAACTCCACACAGCAGCTGGCTACGTGATGGAACAGTGGTCTGGGTTGACCCCTGACCCACTCTGGGTTCAGCCAATCCAGACACAGCTCCATTGAAACTGTAAACAATACTTATATGTAATGTCAACAGTACTGTTGTTGAAACAGTACGACGTCTTCCCGGGATTTTGTTACTGTATTCTCCCACAGGGGCTCTCGAAGGTGTGTTGAAAGTACCACAGACTCCCATGGTTTGAAACAGGTCATTTTAACCCAACGCAACACGAAGGAAAGATGAGGGAAAAGACCAGGACACACAGTTGCATGGATGTCAAACGTTACAGAAATAATAGACATGTTCTTATATTCTTAATATATGCAATAGTCCAAAAGAATAACAAAATTGATCTAAATTAATTAACGGATTTTTTTTAATAGCTTGTAATCTTAAATTAACAATTGCATTAGTTGCCTTTGATTAACAGGCTACTAATACGAGCCTAGACATGTTCCAAAGCAAGCAGACCAGAAATGAGCTTACACTTAAATCACTCGAAGCAATAGATGTCTCCAAAACAGCTGTCAGAGGGCTTTTAGCAGACAACCGAGTAGACCTGGGGTCTTCAGCCCTGGTCTTCAGTGGGCCCTGAGGACCAGCCCTGCAGGCCACTGAGTAGACTATACCTGACTCCAGACAGGGCTGGTCTGCAGTGGGCCCTGAGGACCAGCCCTGAAGGCCACTGGACTCCAGACAGGGCTGGAGATGTAGCTTTGAGATGAGCAGCAGAAGGTCAGACCCCCCCTGACAAATAGGCAACCGGCCAATGATAATGTGTCTGGGAAAGCTGAACGGTCTCCAGGAACCAATAGTATCACTTGAGTTAGTCACTGCACCTCCTGCAGTCGGTCGATAAAACAGCACTTTGTGAGATGACTTTAAGAGTAAGCTTAGTAGTGACCTGGCGTGAACAGAGTCCCTGGTTAGGAGGGGATCAGCAACAACATCTCTAATGGTGGTCCGAGAGAAGGCAGTTGGAAAACCACTTACCCAGTTACCTCACACCTGAAAACCTGAAAGTATTGTATTTCTGTAGGTCCTGACAAGAATACCCAAATGAGAAACTGTAGAACTGTATTTATTCGTTTATTGTGTTTTTCCATCTTTTTTTAAAGATAACTTCAAAAAAGCAATCATAAATGTGTTTTTCTTTGTTTAAAAAAAAAGAAAGGTTCTCACACAGTGGATTCTGTTTCCTATTTATAAAGTATTTGATTGGTGCATGGCAGCTGTAGAACGTTCTAGAAAGCTTCCGCTTGTCTCCTTGAGGTGCACGCTTCCAAACACACAGCGACATCGAGCTGGTGAAGACACCATCTGTCTTGGCTGCTTTTTATGTTGTTGAGGTTGGACCAGGATGGTGATAACTCCTCCACATGAATGTTCCTCCACACACACACACACACACACACACCACACACACACACACACACACACACACACACACACACACAGGCCACTTCTGCGCATTGATTCCAGGTCTTAATAAATGGATTTGTTTCATGGCAAAAAAAATAAAGCTGTTCGTTTGTCTTTTTTCACTACCACTTTGGCATACTGAGTATTTTCAAAATCTAATTGGGCCGGACAAACGCAAGAACTCAGAATCAAAAGCTAAAAAGACGTGTTCTCTGAGTAACACTCCACAAAAAACTGCCCTCTGTTAGCGTTGAACTGACCCATTTGTGAGTAGGATTAACTAGTATTTCTTCACTACCGAACCCTAAAAAAGGCCTTTGAACACGACCTTGGTAGTGGGAAGGGAGGCCCCTGACCTTGAGAGGTTAGCTAAACCGGGGTCACAACCTTTGACGTCTACCCTCTGCGATGGCCGGGCCATGAACCATCTCTCCGTCCGTCCGTCCTCCCTCTCTTCCTCTCGTCCTGACCCATCGCCACCACCGTTTCCATATCTTGTGCACACAGTCTGCTTGGCAGGTCTCCAAGGTGAGTTTGTGGGTTCCACGGTGACGGTGGTCAGAAGGGGATCATGCCCTTGGTTTTCTTGCGGTCGGACATGGCCCTGCGGTTGTGGTTGGCCCCGCGGCTCTTGTTAGCCTCCTTCTTGCGGCGGTCCAGGAGGGTGTCCTGGGTCTGGCCCTGGCCCTTGGGCCGCCCCCCCACCTGGCTGGGGGGAGGGTCTGGTCTGTACCTGGAGGGGGGGGGGATCATCAACACAGGAATCTCTCAAAAAGGTCTGTTTGTGATAGTGTGTGTAAGAGAGCCAATGTGTGTGTATCTATTTGGATAAGGGAATGTGTGTGTGTGTGTGTGTGTGAGAGTGAGAGAGAGTGAACGTGTGTGTGTGTGTGAGAGAGAGAGAGAGAGAGAGAGTGAACATGTGTGTGTGAGAGGGAGAGAGAGAGTGTGCGAGTGTGCGTACCCTCTCCTCTGCTGCATGGTCGCTCTGCGAGCCTCCGCCCTCTCCCTCAGCAGAGCCGGGTCCTGGACAAACTGGTCTCTCTTCACCCCGCCGCTCTGCAAGGGGAAGAGTTCATGAGCAGCTGCCCCGCGACCGGCGTCACCACGCCTCCCAGAGAACACCACAACAACACAGCCCCCGTGGACACGTGCGCGTGTGTGTGTGTGTAGCCACGTCTACTTACCTCCTCTGGCTCCTCTTCCTCCTCCTCTTCCTCCTCCTCCCGGGCTGGCCGGCCCGCCCGTACGCAGCACCTGAGGCACGGTGAAGGGCCTGGGGGTGGGGGGGGGGAGGAGGGAGAGAAGGATCACGAGGGAGAAGGAGAAATGGCCTTCTCACTTTCAATCATGAAAGAGCAGCGAGGGAGACGATAGAGAGGGAGAAAGAGAGAGAAAGAGAGACGGGGAGAGAGACAGGGAGAAAGAGAGAGGGAGAAAGAGAGAGAGGGAGGGAGAAAGAGAGATAGAGGGAGAAAAAGGGAGGGAGAAAGAAAGAGAGTAAGAGGGAGGGAGAAAGAAAGAGGGAGGTGAGGAAAGAAAGAGAGGGAGAAAGAGAGATGGAGAAAGAGAGTCTGCAGTGTGGAGAGCCGTTTGACCTGCGGTTGAGCAGGTTGCTGTCTCCGTCCAGGTCGTTGGCGCCCACTTGGTTGATGTCGTAGGTGTCGTCGTACTCGTCGTCGTAGTCGTCCAGGTCGAAGGCGGGGTCGCCGGGGGTGACGATGACCTCGTCCACCACCGTCTCGTAGGCGAGGTAGCGGGCCTTCTGCTCGGTGATGTGCCTCTTGTCGTTGAGCAGGTCGCGGGCGCTCTCTCCTTTCCTGGTGGGCGGAGTCAAGTCATCAGGAGTCAACCCTTAGTTCACACAGCCCTGTGTGTTCTGTGGTTGAGTGGCATGTCAGAAGGGGAGGGAGGGAGGGAGGGAGGGAGGGAGGGAGGGAGGGAGGGAGGGAGGGAGGGAGGGAGGGAGGGAGGGAGGGAGGGAGGGAGGGAGGGAGGGAGGGAGGGAGGGAGGGAGGGAGAAGATGAAGAGGACCGTCACCTCCTGCCCTTCCAGATGCGGGACATGTCCACCTGCTCCCTGCTGAAGACGTCAAACTCGTCGTCGTCGAACACGTTGGACCTGCTGGTCAGTACTGGAGCCGGCTCCTCCTTCACCGGCCTGGTGGGACGGCAAAACGCCACGCTGACACAATCAGACTGTGTGTGTGTGTGTGTGTACTGTATGTCTGTGTGAGACTCAAAGACACTAAGGAAACTTCATTTACATTCGAAAATACTCTCTCACACACACACACACACACACACACACACACACACTCTCTCTCTCTCTCCCTAAGCGGCGGTTGGCCCGTGTACCTGGGCATGGCCCTGTCCAGCTGGAGGAGGTCCGGGGCCAGCCGCTCCTCCAGGATGTTGTTGATGACCAGCTCAGAGCTGTAGCCGTACTGCTGCAGGCAGGCCAGCAGGAAGCCCTCGCCCAGGTCTGGGAGCAGCTCACTGATGTGGCTCAGCAGGGACTCCAGCTCCCCCGCACTGATGGTGCCCGACGCCCCCTGGACACACACACACAGCAACAGCAGTCACACACAGGCAGCACACATCATTCAGTAATTCAGTCTCCTTAGCACTGCTTCACGACTTCCTAAGCAGCCATCACGACTGATCTGCGTCCACATCCGGCAGGACTCACGTTGTTTCCCTTCAGGTGCCCGTCCATCATGGCCTCCGCTCCCCTGGGCCTCTCCCCTCCCTCCCCGGGCTCCCGGGCCCCCAGGGCCCCCTCTCCTCCCCAGGCCCCTGCTTCCTCCTCCCGGGCCCTGGGTCTGGGGCCTCTTCCGGCCAACACTGTCCCAGGCGATCCCCACGCCCTGCAGCAGGTAGGAGGTCCGGGTGTCGTCGCTGGAACGGGGCGGGGTTAAGGAAGGGGGCCAGATCTATCACCTGACTGGTTGCGTATGACCTCTCTACTACTAGTTGCTCTAGTAGTATAGTAGTAGCCCTATAACTGTAGAACGTTACTATGACTGGAGAACCTTCCTATAACTGGAGAACCTTACAACAAAAAGCCTAACTAGATCAGCCTTTCTCAGCCTTGATCCTCAGGGCCCACTGTCCTGCATGTTTTCCATGTTTCCCTGCTCCAACACACCTGATTCAAATGAGTGGTTGATCTCAGAGCCTGATAACGACCACTCATTTGAATCAGGTGTATAGGCTCTCTATTGATCAGCACTGCGAGTGCCAGTGCAGTGAGTTACATAAAGGATTATCCTCATCATAATAACGGTAACAACATATTGCTGATTGTGTCCTCAGAATCCAGCGTAGAGGATACAGAAGCGGAGAGGCCTGCTGGAGAAGGCTGATGTCATCAGCGACAGGGAACTGCTCGTCATAGTCACACAGGAACCTGAGAGGGAGGAGAGAGAGAGAGAGAGAGGGAAGAGGAGGAGAGAAGGAGGGGGGAGAGATGGAATAGAGGGAGCGTGAAGGAGGAGAGGGAAAGAGGGAGGATGGAGAGAGGGAGGAAGAGGGATGGAAAAGAGGAAGGAGAGGGAGGGAGGCGGAGCAGGTAGATTACAGAGCCAATCTTCTCAGCATGCGTGACAGATGCAGCGGCTAACAGGACAGGGTCACAGGGTCACATGTGTCGAGGTTCCTACCTCTTCTCTGGTAGGAAAGCTGTGAGGTGCTGTAAGAGTTCCTCCACAAACGTCTGAATGTTCTCTCCCCTGCGGAGAAAAAAACCCCCTCTAATGAGACCAGACAGCACACACACACAGCATGGTCCTACTCACGTCGTGTGTGTGTGTGTGTGTGTAGGGGTGTGTGTGTGTGTCTCACCCCTCCAGGATGGGCTGCAGGCAGCTGTGCTGGAGCAGCAGGTGAGCCACCTGCACCATCCTCCTACGAGAGTGACACAGCCTCCTCCACAGGTCCTCCTGAACACTGGCACACACACAGGGGTCGGTCACACCGCACACACACACATGTACGAGCACACACACAGGGGTCGGTCACACCGCACACACACATGTACGAGCACAGACACGCGCAGAGACGTATACACACACACACACACACACAGCTACATCCACACACAACCGCACTTCCAAAACACCCTCTCTCCCAGACCCAGAGGGACGCACGCCCCAGCAGACACACTAACCTCTTGTTGTCAAAGTTCCTCTTCCTCACGGCCTTCTCCATCTCAGGCACGACAGTCTCATAGAACGAGGCCAGCCTGCCCAAAACCAGGAACACAGACAGCCCATGACGATGTTCCACAAACTCTGATAAGACACCCAGCCAGACCCCCCCTCCCCCCCCCACACCCGACCCAGCCAGCCCCCCCACAGAGCTGGGCTGGAGGTCTCACCTGGAGAGGAAGCCGTGGGTGTGGAAGGGGGAGCAGGCGGGGGGGATAGACGTCCAGGAAGGCGTGGATGGTGGTGCAGGTGTCACACAGGTACAGCAGCAGATCCACCAGATCCTGGGGAGGGGGAGGATCAGACTCTGGTGAGACAGAGGCTGGGCACCCGTAGACAGACACTCGCCGACACACACAGCTGTGGTCCACTGGGAGGACATCTACAACTACAGTAACTGTCGTTGGCGCTTTCCTGGACAACTGGAAGAAAGTCTATCTAGGTACGGCGATTAGGGGAATACAAAGTAGGTGTGTGAAGTCTGTGTTAGAGAGAGAGAACGAGCAAGAGAGAGAGAGAGAGCGAGAGAGAGGGAGGGAGGGAGAGAGAGCGAGAGAGACTCACCTGCTGAGTCATGTTCATGGCGGTGGGCCGTCCGTGGGCACTGAGCCTCAGAGGCTCCTCCCCCTCACACTGGATCCCACACTTATGGAGAACCGTGTCAAACACCTGGAGAGAAAGAGAGAGAGCAGGAAAGAGTGTGCGATCGTGAGCAGAAGAAAGGGAGCGAGCGGGAATGAGAGAGAAAGAGCGAGCAAGAAAAGGATGAAAAGAGAACAAATGAGGTAAGGGAAGTGCCCTAGTTAAGGCCTTCCTCGGTGGAATCTGATTGGGCCGTTTCTCCCTGCCCCTCACCTGTAACACGGAGGGCACGGCCTCGTCCAGGTCTCCATAGTAACAGGGCTGCTGGGTAAAGATGTTCTCTGGAAGAGAGAGAGAGAGAGAGAGAGAGAGAGAGAGAGAGAGAGGAGAGAGAGAGAGGAGAGAGAGAGAGAGAGAGAGAGACAGCAGATGTAACCATGAGTGACTCTGGGCTAGCGCGGTCCCGTTCGGGGGAGACAGACCAGAGACGCTCATCCTCACCGATCATCTTGTGGAGCAGCTGGGAGTTGCCTTTCCCAAACAAAACACAGAGGTCCAGGATCTTGGGAATGTCAAACAGGAAGTTGTTGTAGATGATCTCCCCGAACACAGCCGGCGTTATGAAGTCCTCCTGGGGGGAGGGGAGGAGGATGGGGGTCTTTTTACTAGAACCAAACACGTATCTCTTTGTCTCACACATTTGGCTGCAGGAGGTCCACTCTGAGGGGAAGCCCCACTCGCACACAACCCTCACCAGCACAAATGACGTGCCAAACGACACCCACGGGTGTTCTGATGAAAGTCGTGCCGCCCAGAGCGACGTCCTACCTTGGACTCCTTGTGCGTGGCCATCCGGAGGAAGGCCATGAACACGTGCCTGTGGATGTGGCGCTGCATGTCCGCCACGGCCGGGGCGGAGGGCGCCGCCGAGGCGTCGAGGCCGCGGGGCGCGTGACGCAGGTACGAGTCCAGGCACTTCTGCAGCGACTCGTCGAACACCACCTTCACAACCAACCAGAAAGAGCAGGTCTTGGGACCGCGCTACACCCAGACCCTTCAAATAAATCGAGTACTCCGCCAACTCACCAAGCATCAGCTACATAGTCTTCTTGTGAAACACCCGACCACACACATGCACACCCTCCCCAGTGGGATGACTGCAGTTAGGGACTCACTAACCTGACACCAGAACTTGTCGTGCGGCAGTTCCAGCAGCCACTCCAGGTCCTCGGTGATGAACTTGGCATGTTCCAGAAACTCTTCCTCCTGGGCAGGTGAGCCGTCCTGTGGGGGGGGCTTGTACAGCACGAAACAGCGCTCCTCCTTCCGGTCCGGGTGCTGAGTCACACACAGTACACGACACGCGCGGATAGATTAACTCCAAAAATACCCCGATTCCACTTTACCTCTGTGCGACGACAGAAACTGAAAGCTGCGCTATGTAAGCTTTATTCCCTGCCGTACCAGTGCTGGCAGGGTGCGGTCCTTTCCCGTGGGCCCCGCTGACTCCGTCACCTGCTGTTCGTCCAGTGGCACTCTTGCACTGGCCATCTCTTCTCTCTCTCTCGCTGACTGTACCCTGAAAAGATCAAATGCAATCAGTGACAAGTAACTGGCTAGCTACCATTGTGTCACACAAACGCCACCATTGGGGTTGCCTAAATCCGGGAAGGATAGATAATAAACTTGACTCGCTAACTTAATAGTACTCGTTCAGCCATCCGCGTAAGCCCCCGTTTGTTACATAGCTACTGTAGTGTCGCTAATTAGCTGACAACTGAGTTGGGTTTAGCTGACAGCTAACAGATAGCTAGCTAAGCTAGTAGAAACTTACACGTACTGTAGCCATTTAGTTAAAGACAGCTGTCAAACCAACGGCGTAAAGCATTGTAAACGTGGCACAGTTTTATCACAACATGTAGCTAGTCTACATAATTCAGTTGATGAACACGAGTGGCTCACAGCTTGTTAGCTTGCCATATGATTGGATTGCTTGGCATATGCTAATGCCTCTATGCTAGTGGTTTTGTAATAGAGAAACTAGTGCTAGCTCGTACTGTACAGTAGTGGTTAGCTTGCTAGCTTGGCAACCAGACACACACACTAGTCAGATAAATTATTCAGGCAGGAAATGTTATCATATTATTATAAATCCATTAAATGGAATGAGCACCTCCTTAAAGCCACTACACTCACCTCTTAATGTAATTCTTTGCGTACTTTTCAAGTCATTACATTAGTTCATAAATCCAGCTGGTTTGCAGCGAAGCAAGTCGTGTCTTCAGACAGGAAATGCTCATATATTATTGCGCATGCGTAATAGGTAAGTGGTGGCTAAAAGCGACAGCAGTACATTATTATGAGACGCGATTCCATCACAGTACTACGGTGGCCCTGAAGTGCAAAACACACCCCCCTAATATGAGTGCTAACCCTTAAAACCCGTTCCATAGGGCTGCGCTTTATCATCGCCATCTAGTGGTTTACTGTGGGAACTGCACTTGTAATTCACACTTTAAACCACTAGATGGCGGAATTGAAGAGCAGCCCAATGGTGCTGTCGAAACAGTGCCCCTAAAACACGCAATTTATACTTTTGCATAAGTAGGCCTACTTGCTACCTCCTTCGATAACTAAACAACTGTCCTGGTGCACGTTACTCTGTCAGGTTATTGCATTTCGTACTTCTGTCGATCAATTTCTTATTCCCTGTTAGTTACTGCATCCATTCAGCAACGAAAGTGTTGACGAAACCAACCATTTCCGATTTGAGTTAATGTAATGTGGTTTTGAGTTAATGTTATGTCGTTCTCCATGTGGAGGAGCGTGTCTTTGTATTGGGGGGAGGTGAGCAAGTCATCCTATTTGGGGGGAGTTGAATCGTACTTGAGGGGAGTGTTTTCATTTGAGGGATGCACTCATATTAGGGGGTGTGTTTTGCACTTCAGGGCCACCGTACAGCACCCCTGTGCGTCCCACACTTAAAAACAATGAACTGAAAGTTCTTAGAACATGTAACATAATAATCAGAAATGAGACTGTTAATCTTGGAAAATAATGTTTATAAAAAGACATGTTCTCACGACACACTGAGAAGGCTGATCTGGTTTACCATAACGTACAATTTGATTCTCTACAGCACTATTCACAGGAGCTTAACTTCTTTACAGCATCAATAAATAATGTCTTCTTCAAAAGTCAGTTGCTGTGGTCACAAAATGAGATGTTTGAGACGGTAGTAAGCTTCATAACGGGAACACGGTATGAAGGATAACATTTGTTCTGTGTACAAAAAATATTGTACTCTGCTTAGGATTGTTGTACTAGGACAGATCATGCTAACAAAATACTGTACATGTTAATACAGAAAAATATCAGCGTTGCATTTTTGCCTCAGATCACACGGCTTGTCTTCAACCCCTAGTTTTTTTTAAACTAAATGTGCGCATAAATGCATAAAACGGTGAACTATTGGAAACAAAACACAAATCTCAAATGGCTCAAAATCTAAATGTCAAGTGTTGCAATATTTCATGGAGGTGCATACTTAAATGTGATGGCTTGGTTAATCCCCATCAACGGCTTGTTTACAACTAGAAACACATCTACATATTAGTGTGTAGTGCACTTCAAATCTAGACTAAAAATGTCAGCATTTAGTAGAGTACTACTAAGATAATTTGACTTGTTATTCTAATTTAGATACATTTGCCTCGTTATTCTTAACCGTCAAGAAGCATGATTACCAGCACACTTACTGCTGCATTCTGTCTGCAATGACTTTGTATCCATCTACTTGTAAAAAATATATTAATAATACAGCAGAGACTTACATAGTTGTTATTCACATCCAATGGCTTAAATGGGGAGAATGTATGTGTAATAGACAGAGAACAGCATCCCTAGCAGGGAATTAGGACTCTTTTATATCTAATGTTCCATTACATGATATAGGCTAGAACTGAGCACTTCAAAAAAAAATCGAAATATGTTTGATCTGATTTTTACAAAGCATTTGTGTTAATATACCTTAAAACCGACTATACCCTGATGACGGCAGTTATTTAACTTGCTAATACCTTGTTTTTTGAGTTGTTGCTGAAGGAAAACCAACTCGATGACACTGGACGTGTCGGTGTTGCATTAGAACACACACTAACCCAGAGATTGAAAGTGTATACCGTTCGTTCAACACACAGTTTTTGATTCTATTTTGATTCTATACATTTGATCATTTGATCCACTGCTATACAAATACAGATAGTTTGGAGGAAAAGCGCACTGAGGATGAACAAAGCACTGCATTCCATCTGCTTGACAGTACACATGTAGTAAAGATCTATAATTAGTTCAGGGCACAGGTGGTTAACTATGAGACTGTGTGGCCCTCTGGGCCACCGTAGTCCATCATGGCTGACACAGCCTCTGTAGAGGACTTCTGGACGAAAAACAAAATGCTGGGCACACTGAAGGAGAGACAAGCAAAGCCCTTCGCTGACTATGGCCCGGTCCATATTTGGTCTTTAGAATTCAGTCTCTTGTTTTTTTGTTCTGTCTATTTTCTAATGTAAAAAAACACACAACGTCGTCTGTTCTCAAAAGCAATCGTATCGTTCGGTTTTGTTTTGCTGCTCGACACACCAGTTTGTTTGTACTTTTTTCTTTTGGTAAGGAATGAGAAGTTAAGAAAGTCGTTTACAATGCTTCGTTAAGCTGCTGGTTCTGTAGACTATGGACACACACAAAGAGGGGGAAATAATTGTGTGAACTAATGACTCAATCAGCCGAGACTAAATGGCTGCTCCTTCGTCTAGGGGGAAGTGACAAGGGTTGGGAAAGGGCTTTCGTTTACATTTAGTCTTCATTGCACAGGAGTTCATAAAGAGCTTCTTAACAGAGGATGGGAAGTTTGCGGTCCCTGGAAAGAGGGCCAGGCATGGTGGGGAGGCGGGGCTAAAGAGGCGAGGGGAGGGGCCTCGTCAGTCAGGTACTGCATATAGGAGGTCAGACATTTCGTAGAGGGTGCGATCCTGCCGCACGTGACCAGCCCTGGGTTACCTGTTCGAGGAGGGGGGGGGAGGGAGGGAGGGAGGAAAAACACTGGGAAGGCTCCCTTAAAGAATCAGGTCCCAGGTAAGATCAGTTTACACTCAAATCTGAAACCCGTAGGTATCCAGGTTCCAGTCGCGTCCGGTCTGAAGCGGTTCATTCGGGTGCGGTGTGCGCGCGCCTGCTATGTCAGCGCCATCTGTCCAGAGAAGGTGGTGAGCAGGAGCATGATGGCGAAGCCCGTCAGCAGGCCGGCGTTCTGGATGGCGAAGGTGACGAGAGCACGGGTGCCCCCGGCCTCCTCCTCCTCGCGACTCACCTCGTTCATCTCTGGGAAACTGAGCGGGAGAGGTGGAGGGAGGGAGGGAGAGGTGGAGGGAGAGAGGGAGAGGTGGAGGGAGAGGTGGAGGGAGGGAGGGGTGGAGGGAGAGGGGGAGGGAGGGAGAGGGTGGAGGGAGGGAGAGGTGGAGGGAGGGAGAGGGTGGAGGGAGGGAGAGGTGGGAGGGAGGGGGAGGAGGGAGGGAGGGAGAGGGGGAGAGAGAGGGAGAGGTGGAGGGAGGGAGAGAGGGGAGGAGGGGAGAGGGGAGGAGGGAGAGGTGGAGAGAGGGGGGGTGGAGGGAGAGGGGAGGGAGGGAGAGGTGGGAGGGAGGGAGAGGGAGGGAGGGAGGGAGGGAGGGAGAGAGGGTGGAGAGAGGAGGGAGAGGGGTGGAGGGAGAGAGGTGGAGGGAGGGAGAGGGGGAGGGAGAGAGGTGGAGAGAGGGAGGGGTGGAGGGAGAGGTGGAGGGAGGGAGAGGTGGAGGGAGAGGTGGGGGAGGGAGAGGGGAGAGAGGTGGAGGGAGGGAGAGAGGTGTGGAGGGAGGGAGGGGGTGGAGGTGGAGAGAGGGAGGGGTGGAGGGAGGTAAAAAAGGAGAGATTGAGCGAGGGAAGGTGAGGGAGGAGGGAGAGATAAATAAACTATTAATGTGGAATCACAACACACATGCCAGAAATCCCACACCCTACTTTGTCACACTCTCTCACACACACACACACACACACACACACAGACAGAAACACACAAACCCTCACCATGTCAGCCAGGGCGATGTACAGGAACATGCCCCCGGCCAGGGCAAAGATCCAGTTGGGTGAGAAACTGTTTCCAGCCAGGATGCCAAAGCCCATGCCCAGGTAGCAGCAGCAGGCGGACAGGAAGTTGAAGAACAGGGCCTGCTGGATGCTCATGCCAGCGTTGAGCAGGATCACAAAGTCTCCTAACACAGGCAGACAGGACACAGGCATGAGGGAGAGGTGGACATGGACAGGGGTTGGGAACTCAGGTCCATGTGATTACCGTTTCTACTGAGTGATGATTGAATAAGGGATAATAAAGGGACAATAAGGCATAATCGTAGGGAAAACATCCTGAAAGCAGATTCACATGGGATTCTCTAACCCCCCAGGCCCGAGCTTCATGCCCTGGCCTCCAAGCCATAGCTCAGCCCACAAGCCCCCAGCCCCCCACCCTCCAGGGCCCCCAGCCCCCCACCCTCCAGGCCCCAGCCCCCACACCCTCCAGGCCCCGGCCCCCCACCCTCCAGGCCCCAGCCCCCCATCCTCCAGGGCCCCAGCCCCCCACCCTCCAGGCCCCAGCATCCCACCCTCCAGGCCCCAGCCCCCTCACCCTCCAGGCCCCAGAATCCCACCCTCCAGGCCCCAGCCCCCCATCCTCCAGGGCCCCAGCCCCCCACCCTCAGGCCCCAGCATCCCACCCTCCAGGCCCCAGCCCCCTCACCCAGCTCGTGGGGGAACTCTTCACACAGGATGGCTATGGAGGTGCTGACTCCCTGGAAGACGGAGGCGGTGAAGGAGGCCCCGATGGCCAGGCCGTCGATGAAGTTGTGCAGCCCGTCGCTCAGCGTGATCATCCAGGCCAGCGTGCCGATGTCAGAGTACGCCGTCCCCTTCAGCCAATAGCAGCCGCCGCTGCTCGTCCCGCCCCCTCCCAAGCTCTGCGTGTCCTGATGGTTAGAGAGGGAGGTGAGCCAGTGTGGACGCCAAGCACTTGTGTGTGTGTGTGTGTGTGTGTGTGTAGGTATGAATGGGAGTGGCCGTATGTAAGAAGTGTGTGTGTGAGAGAGAGAGAGAGAGAGAGAGAGAGAGAGAGAGAGACTCACCTGCGGGGTCGTGGCAGGGGTGAGCATGCAGTCCCCCTCTCCTCCGTCCGCCTTGTCCAGAGCTAGCCCCGCCCCTAGCCCCGCCTCCCCGTTCTGCAGCTTCTCCGTCACGCCCTCCTCCGTGTCGCCGTTGGCCGCCGCGTAGCGCTCCGCCGCGGGGTAGTGGCTGTGCCCGTGGCCGTGACCTTTGGCCTGGAGAGACACACACACACACACAGATCAACATGGGATAAGGACAATCTGTCACCCACTACATCGAATCACTGCAACATTAAATCGAAGACTAAATGTATTCATAACTCGTTTGTTTCTAGGCCAGGTCTATTGTTAATCGGCTTCTACTGCATTGAACTTCTATAGTGCTGGACTTGGTCGTTGTGTGCTTACAGACAGCACCAGGAGTGATAACAGCACGCTAAAGAGGTTAGGGTGCTAAGTAGGTCGAGCCAGTTCTATAATCGGATCAAAAATCCGCACCGGGTTTCCTCAGTGTAACCACAGGAACATTCATGGCTCAAATGGGCTGTTATAACTGAAAGGATTCCTGCTGCAGTATCCTACGCCGTCCCTAGAGGGCGCCGTCACCTCAGCACATGTTCCACTGGGCTGGTTCTTTCATAACCGTGGTTAAACTGCAGTACACACACACACACACACGCCATATTGGCTGTGTGGAACTATTTTATGGTAGTAGGACCATAAAGGGCCACGTTTTTTTAATGCAGAAAACACGTTTTCTTTGATCTCCAAACACGTGTTTCGAGAAGAGGTTATCAACCGAAATACCTCAGAAACCATTTCATAGGGTGCTGAAACCACAGTATATGATGTCCTCGCACACCTAGTCCCTGCGATAAACCTTCCATAAAAACGCCGACCGCTCGTGTTTGGTCTGTGCTAAAACCGCACGGGAACGTCGTCGTCGTCGTGACACGAGGCGCAGTGCTCCGGGGGACACGTGTCCCCACGCTGCCACTGCCCTCGGGCCCTTCAGGAGTACACACCTGTTGTTCTAGGAACAGAGCGCACCAAAAGGAGCTGTACAGAGGTCACAGCCATCGTACCTACCGTTGACATTGCCCCGGGGGACGGGGGACGGGGGGGGGGTGGGTGAGTGAGTGAGTGTGTGTGTGTGTCTGTCTGTCTGTGTGCGTGGGGGGGGGTAGACTTGTCTCTTCATTGAGGAGCGTGTGTGTGTGTGTGTGTGTGTATAAACCCTTTCACCCTTTAACACGACACCAGCAGGATCGTGGTCGTGTATAGACACACTATGGAGATCCATGCTGTACATGGAGAGTTGCCTTTTCCGTTCAGTGTTTTGTCTTTTTCAATGTGAGGACGGAGGGGGAGGAGAGCGGAGCCGCATCGACTAGTCGAAAGGGATCGATGACGACAATACGAGCAACAACAAAGCCCCCCCCCCTCCCCCAAAAGAAGAAGATAAATCACTTTCAGTCACATCCAGTTGGCCACCTGCAGGCCCCAGCTCCTGGTGTGGAGAGAGAGAGAGAGAGAGAGAGAGAGAAAGAGAGCAGAGAGAGCAAGAGCTAGAGAGGGAGCGGGTAGAGGGAGCGAGAGAGGGAGAGCGAGAGGCGGCCCACTCACCCCGTCCTTCCGTTTCAGCAGCATCTTGAGGACCTTCTCCGTGAAGAAGAAGAGGTAGAAGCCTCCCGAACACCACGGTGGACTTGGACATGTAGAAGTCCACCATGGGGTCGAAGCCAAACGCCTGCAACGCACAGCACAGAGGCCCGGGTTAGCTTCCAACCACAAGCCGCGGGACTAGGGGGTCCAATACGTTGTATTTTTACATTCTCGAGCTTTCAAGTATCAATATTGACACGAGGTTTCAAATATCCACATTTACAGCACCAGTCTTAAATATGTATTAACCAGTGATTCTAACTGCTTCCTAACTAAAAGACGTTTCGTGTTCGATGCGTTTAGATCTGTTCCTGTCCGAGTCGGTTACGACAATAGAGATGCCCTCAGTCAATATTCTCACACGTGATCCCAGTTGATTTGTCTCACAGTAGCAACGTGTGTGGTGTGTGTGTGTGTGTGTGCGTGTGTAACGGGTATGTAACGGATGTGGTCTTGCAAGCTCCGTCAGAGGTATCTGGCACTACCAACGACGCCAAAGAAAAGCTAGCTATTCGCTGACGTGGATGGCCCATTACATACCTGAGGAGTGAGTTTCACAGATACACATCGGCTACTACACATCAGCTACACATCAGCTACACGTGCACAGGCACCGTCTATAGCAGACAACTGAATCTATAGTAGACTCTAAAAAAAATGGGGTCAATGGGTTGGGGAAAACAGATGTGGTCATACTGACGGACTCCAAAGTGACACTACAGAGTCTAGAGTGCATCCTTGTCAATAATGTGAGCCGAGGACAAACCCACGTCTTATCTGGGCCTGTGTTGAGTCTGACGAGTCTTCGACGCTAAAGGAAGTATCTCCGAAACAGTCCCCGATCCCAAACACAGCCTGGGATTCTGCCGCAGGTCAACATGAACTCAAGGACACGCAGACGGGCTATAATCCAAACAACTTGGCCCAAGGTTGGATATGTGGTTTCACACCGCGGCACCACTCTGCCAAGAACTGTAAATGATTCATCACCCGTTGCTTCGAATTGACAGGATCCCGTTTTCTAATTTGTGTAAAGGAGGTGAACGTCGACATCGAGCGTCTCGCTCTTCAGGGACCGCTGCCCTGGATGTTATCATAATGACGAGCGTTCGTTTGAATCGGGTGTGTTGGAGGAGGGAAACATCGAAAAACAGACAGTGGGCCCTGAGGACCAGGGTTGAAGATCACTGTTCTAGAACACTAAACTTTCAAAAGTCGACTGTTTGAACTGTCGGCTATTAGGGGTGAGCGCCTGAGTGCCTCCCTCTCCCTCTCCTCAGGTGCCGGCTCTGCCAGCCAAGTCACAGTGGGGTCCACTCAGTTTGAAATTAAACGGCTACCTCACTTTAATTAAACCCCCCCCCTCTCCTTCTGCATGTTTCTGTGACTGTGAGAGAAGTCAACGGAACAAAGAGACCGATTTAGTTTCCACTCTTTTTTTTTACCGCATTACCGTTCCAGCAGAACCGTTTTGAAGTAATTTGTCGCCTTGGTAGCAAGCGAAAAGAATCACTTGGGGTCATTTCCCCCCTCTTGTTCAAGAGGAGCCACATAAAACGTCGGTGAACTGGGCCTCTGGAATTCCTCGGAAGGGACTGGGGCCCGGTTCTAACGGTGGCCATTTTGACTGAGGGCAACTCGAGGAAGCAGCGGGAAGCACTGAGGCTTGGGGGCGGACGGTGCACGGCTAACCCCCCAAACAACAACAACACTACCTCTGGGATGAGCTGAAACAGGGCGTTGGAGTAGAGCGTGCCAATGGCCAGGGCTATGAAGTACAGCAGTAGGCGCTTGTAAAAGGTTTTCCTCATGAACGGCACCACGGTGGCGCCGACCAGGGAGCACAGCGAGATGAGCGTCACGCACAGGAAACCATAACCCCAAACTGACCACGACCGCAGGGTGGAGAGAGAGAGAGGGGGGAGATGGAGGAAGAGGCAGAGAGGAGGAGGGTGGGGGGGGGTGTTTAAGGAGTCAAAAGGTAATTACAAAAGGAGGGGATGAAATGGTGGAAAGGGGGAGGGGAGAGGAGAGAAAAAAAAGAGAACAATTAGTTGAGAATCAATGATGTGAAAGGTCGGTATGAAGGATATTGTCGTCCCTTTTCGAAGAACAACCATTGGAAGACACCAGTTAATCTCAACCCCTAAAAATAAAAATTATAAAAAAGGGAGAAAGGAGATTAAAATGACCAGAGTATTCACACCGAGAACAAAGATGTCTGACCACCTTCACCAGAGAGTCAACCGCAGG
Organism: Mallotus villosus; assembly: GCA_903064625.1. Classification (NCBI taxonomy): domain Eukaryota; kingdom Metazoa; phylum Chordata; class Actinopteri; order Osmeriformes; family Salangidae; genus Mallotus; species Mallotus villosus. The sequence goes on along the minus strand of CAEFZP010000471.1, from coordinate 92,610 downwards.
AAGAAAAACAAAAGAATTAAACATCAGGAGGCAGCGTCCAATCACATCGTGCGAGAATCGCCAGAGTACCACGGTTCCCGTAGAAGGAGCCAATGAGCCGTCCCCTCTCAAACCCCAGTATTCTCACTTTGATCATGGAGAGAGGCGGTGTCAGGAAGCAAGGGAGAGGCTCTCAAATCAACAGCAGCAGGAAGTGAGCCACAGAGACAATACCACATCACCGAGACTTCAGCTGTCACGCTCACACACACACACACACACACACAGACAGCTCCTCTCAACCTTCTCCTCCCCTAGCCCCAGGCTGGCTCTCTACAATACACACTGTACAATAGCCTATGAAGGGTTTATTGTGTTTGGTCTCTTAACCATTGCCTCCAGAGACATGTCAATTTCAGGGGCTCTCTGAGGTTGCTTAGGTACTGCAATCATGTGGCCCTCGTGCCAGATCGTACTTGGAGAGGGAGAGAGAGAGAGAGAGAGAGATAGAGAGAGAGACAGATAGAGAGAGACAGAGAGAGAGAGAGAGAGAGAGACTGTGGATGTCCTGGAGGCTAACCTGGCCTGGTTTCCTCACAGATGCAGTGGGTTTGTTTAAGTATGTTTGTTTCGTTCTCCCAGCCGGCCGGAGCACAGCTCTCTTCAAAGGGGGATGCAACGTCACAGTTGGCCTAGATCATACCGAGTAGGAAATGGCGGGGCATATATACACACACACACGCTCCTCAATGAAGAGACAAGTGTACCCCCCCCACCCCCCCACGCACACACAGACACACACAGACACACACTCACAACAACATGAACAAACAAGCCACACACAGCCGAGAAATTGAGGGTTGTCGTTGATGAGCGAGGCTGCTGGATGTGTCTCCCCTGGGGCCCATCAGAAGAGAGGGAGAGAAGGAGAGGAGAGGAGGAGAGGAAGGAGAGGAGAGGAAGGAGGGAGGAGAGGAGAGGAGGAGGAAGGAGAGGGGAGAGGAGAAGAGGAGGAGAGGGAAGGCCCTCGGGCGGCAGAACACAGAGAGGGCTTGGTCTGGGGTGCGTCGGCTTCTCAAACTGCATCCCTGAGTCTGTGTGTGTGTGTGTGTGTGCGCGCGTGTGTGTGCGTGAGGAGCCTTTAGGAGGGTCTCGGGGCCGGGTTACTACACCTCGGGCAGGAGCTGGAAGACAGCGGTGGCGTAGAGCGTTCCAATGGAGAGAGCGATGAAATAGACGAGGGCGAGGCGCATGTGGCGCGTCCTCATGAGGGGCACCAGCAACACGCCGGTCAGGGAGAAGGCACTGACCAGGGTCACACTCAGGAGAGAGAAGCCCCACACTGTGGGAGCAGGAGGGTGGGCAGGGGGTGAGAATCAGCACACACACACACACACTCTCTATGTCTCTCTCTCTCCCACACACACTCTCTCTCTCTCTCTCTCTCTCTCTCACACAGACCAGGAAACACAGGGCACAGGGACACACACACACACACACACACAACAGGGTTCTTAAAAGGGATGTGTGCTGTAGGAGGAACCAGGTTAGGGCTTTGGTGGTCCGGGTCACACATGTTCAACCTGCTGAGAAGAAGCAACACTTAAGAGGAATCCAGATGTTCTCCGTTTCATTTCTGGTCTTGCGGTGACCCTCGCAAGCCGTTCCCTGTGCATGGAGAGAACAAGGCTTCAGCCTGAGGGCACCGATTCAGAGGAATCGAAACCACTGGAAGATCCCATCACCACCACGTCCCACATGACAAGACTTCTGTCGAGAAAACAAAGTGCTGAGAAGACAGCTTCCAGCTTTCATCCTCCCCGAGGTGGGATTCAAACACCTGCCAGTCAGAGAGAAAACACGGAAGGATGAAAGAAGTCACCGAGCAGACGGCAAACTGAAAAAGGGAGAGACACCTTTGGGGGGGGGGAAAGGATTAGTCGGGGGCGTCGTTCCGTTCGCCGAGGCTACGAGGCGCTGGCGTGCGAGGAGTCGGGCCGGGGCTGGGGAGAGGCTGGGGCTGGGGAGAGGCTGGGGCTGGGGAGAGGCTGGGGACAGGCTGGGGCTGGGGAGAGGCTGGGGAGAGGCTGGGGCTGGGGAGAGGCTGGGGACAGGCTGGGGCTGGGGAGAGGCTGGGGACAGGCTGGGGCTGGGGAGAGGCTGGGGCTGGGGAGAGGCTGGGGCTGGGGAGAGGCTGGGGCTGGGGAAAGGCTGGGGACAGGCTGGGGAAAGGCTGGGGAGAGGCTGGGGACAGGCTGGGGCCAGGCTGGGGCAGGGGGGCGAGGCTGAGATCAGGAGAGGTGAGCGGGGAGTGAGGACGGTTGGAGAGAGAGAGAGAGCTGGAGCTGCGCTCCTCAAGAGAGGAACTTCACAGGAAGCCTGCAGACACCACACATCCTCCAGGGGCATTCGTTCAGTTGGGAGCGGTGGAAAGTTGGAAGAGGCGGCAGGTGCCAAACTGTCTCTGTGGTGTTAATGACATCCAACTGCAACTGCTGACAGCAGGCTAACAGGCCATGAGGGGGGGGCGGGGTTAGACTGATTAAAGCTAGGCTGAAAGAGAAGGGGAGAGGGGAGGGGGGGAGGAGGAGAGTAGTGAGGAGGGGGTAGAGGTGACTGTATGCATCCTCTCTTTGCTGGTATCTGCTGACTACAGGGCGACATGAGATAGCTGCTCTGGTCTGGAAGAAGAGGGGCAGAGCGAGTTTGTTAGAAGAGAACACAACCAGTCAGTCATTTGGGTTTTTTGCGTTCCCCTGGAAACTCTTTAAAAAAGGCGACAACAACAAAATAAACAAGCCGTATATCATCCTCATCTCAACGACATTCTAAGTGACGACAGCCTGGTTTACATCTGTTAGGGATAAACCGCATAAACCTTCCAAACGTCTCACCTTCCAAATACGTGGGTCTAGGGGGCAGGTCTGTGCTGAGCTCCTCCCCTTGCTCCGCGCCACAATTGCCGGCGTCCAATTGCTGCAACATGGTGGGGCAGAGCTCCTGCAAGCCCCGCCCGTCCAGGCGAGACTGCTCGCTGATGCTGTACACCGCCAGGGTATCAGCAGGGAGGCACTGGGGAGGGAGACGCAGGGGATGAGTCACTGTGACACACACACATCCACACGCACGTTCATAGTCACGCAACCACACACACACACACACAACACCTGTACCCACGCACACCTCCACCCTAGCCTCCACCCACACTTCTAGTCACACGCTCATCCACCACACCCTCAACGGATGAAACCTTTACCCTGCCACCTATCACGGACCCGGTTCATATCTGGAGGACAGACCTGGTTTCTGGAGCTTCCAGCAGATAAAAAGGCTGATAAGTCTCACTGAACTGTGGAATGGGACCCAAAACGTGCAAAACTAAACACACACACACAAGTACAGGAGTCAGAGGCTGAGGGTTAGGGATCGGGCTTTAGGCACTTCACCCTACTTGCCTCGGGGAATGTCCCTGTGCTTACTGTAAGTCGCTCTGGATAAGTGCGTCTGCTAAAAATGACTAAATGTAAACTACAAATAACTAATGTTGGAGAAATCTGTTTGTTTTGTCATGCGTTTCTGGATAAATGAAATAAAAATGTAATCTGAGTTAAAACATTTTTTGGGATATATCGGCCGATGTATCGGAATATCGGATTTTTAAAACACCAAATATTCGTATTGGTATCGGCCTTAAAAATCCTTTATCGGTCGGGCTCTATTAGACAGACAGGACGGTCTATGACCCCCCCCAGGAGAGTGCTCAGGTGTGATCTACGAGATTGGTGAACAGCCGAGCCTCCGACAGTCTCGTCCCTGCTGCCGAGCGGACCAGCTAAATCACAAAGACCATCAGCGAGTCATCTAGCCAATCACGCACGACGTTAAGCTCCGGAAATATAGCCGCCTAGCCAATCACACACGACGTTAAGCTCCGGAAATATGCGGAATATCTGAGCTATGTGCGTGACTGCAAGTAGAAAAGACCTTAGGACAGAAAGACGGTGTCGTCGAGGCAGCTGAGAAGCAGCGTTGGTATGTGCACACAAATCACTCCAGAAGATCCCTACTGGCGAACAACGCATGCAAAACAGGTAAGGCCAGTTTGGTAGAACACGGATATCAACGTGGAGGAGAAACACAGGCTGGCAGTGCAGACTAGCCTGAACTCACTTTAGAGCCGTTAGTCCTCGGGGGGGCAGCCGGCGGCCCTGGGGGTGGGGGCTGTGGCGTTGCCGTGGCGTTGCCGTCCCCCTGCCCGGCGCTGAGGCGGGCCAGCAGGGAGCGCAGCTGGGGGACTGAGATGGTGGCGTTGTCCCCGTAGCGCGCTAGCAGGTCCTGGAGCACCTGGGCCGGAGACAAAGCCTCCCCCTCGCCTAGCGCCCTCCCCGAGGAGGAGAGCATGAGGGCCAGGGTGAGGCCGAGGGTCAGCTGGGGGAGGATGGTGGTGCTGCTGGGGGTACCGCGGCCATGATGAGGCTTCCGGGTCATGACTCCTCCACTGGCAGGGGGAGGGGGGGGGGTCTGTCTGTGGGGAGAGAGGTGGAGGTTATGGCGGGCTAGGAAGCAAATGGGTACAAAAAAAATCTTAATCCAACCCTCTACAGCACAGAACGACTCATTTGAAGGGCCATCGGCGGGAAAATTGGGGCCGGATTTCATATGCATCAAATAACATTGGCATTACCAGACAACAATCCAATGCACACATACATACCCACCCCTACACAAAGAACCACTGTGACATACGCATGAGGAAGCACTCTACCAGCCCTCCCTCTCCCCCCCCACCACACACACACACACACACACACCATTCACCTCACAAGACATGCTAGGGAAACTTCTTCTGACAGTGTGCCCATTCATAGTCTCCTGGTCTTAGACCCCAGCTCCTAAACATGTGTTGCTGGCTCTAAGTACAGTGCCCCCCCTAACCCTAACAAGAGTCCTGAGGGCCCTAACCTGAGCTGACCTCCCCAAGCACCTTTAACACACCTGGGCACTGGGGGATGGGGGGAAGAGAGGGAGACAGTCTTCAGATCTTCAGGGTGCAGTCGCCTTCAGGGGAAAGACAGGAGAAACAGACGAGAGTTTAGAGTCAAGCCGGGAGACTAAGACAAGGGACAGGGTCCTCATTATGACCGCCGCTTTCAGTCCACGCCGACATCTCCTCATCCTCCCCCTGACTGGTGCCGTGTCCTGGAGACGAGTCCAAGCTTGTGGGAGATGAGGGGAGAGGGAGAGGAGGAGGTGGAGGTGGAGGGAGAGGTAGACATGGAGGAGTAGGACAGGGATGGGAAGCGGCGTACATCTTGGCAGGACACTCCGTCCTGGAGCACTCACGCCAAGGTCAGTTAGCCCTCCTTCTCTCTCTCTCTCTCTCTCCCCCTTGCTCCTTCTCCCTCTCTCTAACCCTCTCCTTCTCTCCCCTAGCCTCGCTCTCTCTCTCCCCATTCCCCCCTGTCCTCTTCTCATCTCCCTCCTACGGGCCAGGCGGGGCCTACTCAGCGAGCCGCCAGCTCATCAACGCCGCGTGCCGAGCAGCACATCTAGGTGTGAGGCTCAGCGCGGGAGGGGGGAGAGGGCCCCCCCCCCGGGCCAGTCAGCACCCAGCTGCTCTCAGCACACCACACCCCCCGTCTCACGCTCACAACACACACAGGCATGGAAGAGTCAACAGAGGAAGGGGATTGCGATTTGGGGCGTGTGCATACATGACGAGCCGCTTACGCACATCACCTGTGCCGTCGCCATGGCACAGAACTGGTTTCATTCGATTGTCCCATGAGCTCGGTTGGACCAGAAATGTGAGTTGGCGGCAAACAGACAGAAACGCGCACACACACACACCTCAACAGATCAGGGAGACACCCGGGCATTGTTTGAGAGCATCACACCATAACCTGGAGAGAATCCTCTCAGAGACTAGGGCATATACGCACGGTGAAATATGTCTGACGCTTCTATGTGCACAGCACACACGACCAGCTGTTCGCCTCCGTCTGATTAGTGCGATGCGTATCTCAGACAAACGCCCCATTTTCCATCCTATCTGCATTTTCGATGGTCGAAAGTGCAAACACTGCCGAGAATGAGTATCCTTATCATTTTACCTCCAACTCTCAGGTCACGCGGTGGCCCACAGAGACACAGCGCTCGGGATACCAGAGAGTGAGGACCGAGAGAGGCTTACATAACTGAAAGACAATATGCAGTTGTTTACCTTACAAGCCTCCAGCATGGCTCTTAGCCAGGTCTACCACAAACTACAATCCCACCCTATTGGAAATGTGTTGTTTTGAATGCTTTCATGTGCTAACCTCGAACTAAATGAGACATCTTGTGGCTTTTGGATGTATAAATGTCATAAAAGATCAACTTGTGTATGGGAGCAGTTCCCCTGTGTGTGTAGATGGCCAGTTTGTTGACTCAACCCTGACCAAATCTCCTATTTGCTTGACATGCATTTGCATGTCAGACAACTCGATAACTGTTGAGATTCAAGGTTTTTAGTTGACTGAACACTGAAAATGTCATCTCGATTGCGTTCGTGCCATCCAACTATTTTTGGTCCTCCAGAAAAGCAAACTTCTACAAACCAGGATATAGCCTAGCCTAGTCATGGACAAACATACTTATGACCTGCTGTTCAATCAATACGACTCTGTACAAAAACGTTGCCAAACCACACACACTGGACACAAAGAAACAAAATGAACTTGCCGTTATAAGTTATTTCCAGAAAATGTATACTTTACCAAAAAGCAGTGAGTTTAAGTATAGTAGGTCTGGATAGTTGGGGCCAACGCTTTGGCATGACTCTCCTAAAAGACCACTTTATAGAGAGACAGAACCACCACAACACAACAATAGCACTCAGTGGGGAACATAATTATAGTGATCAGTCTCAACTGATATCATCAACAAACCCTTGTTATTATGTTGGTGTCGGTCATTCTGAGACCATTAACTTTTTTCTGTGTTTAGAAACCTCCACACTGCCTAAAATTAAGTCATCCAATAAGGGCTTTAGTGACATACACAACAGGAAATCTTTTTCACACATAACATCCATTTATTTGAATACATCTAACCAACACGACAATGAATCGCACTCAATTCTCTAGCTTGTGCCATTTGTAACGTTACTTTTAATTAAGGGAGCGAATTTTGGCACACGGGTGTAAACGGCTTAATCGAGAAGGTTTTTCAGAAATGGTGTTTCCTGTTTCAGATCCCGTAATCTCAGGTCGGGAGTATCTGGGCACAAACTGTGAGATCAATGAAAAGTAACGGCTGGTTTGCTCAGCGCTCATGCAACTCATATTTGATTTGGTTTAATCAATTACTTTGGTTTCAACGTTATCAGAGACAGCTAACATTTACTAGAGATAGACTGATAGTTTTAGCGTCACACGACCATATATATCTCGACTATGCTTCAGGTAGCTAATGTAGGTTACTCGACCCCCCATCCGTAGATCTCCCCTAAACCTAGCTCGCTCATGAGAGGTTGATGATGTAGCTAGACTAGCTAGCTAGTTAGTGCTAGCTGACTCAGCTACGTAAAAAGGGGGACACAAAAGATAGCTAGTACCCTTAACAGGTAGCACGATTCCCGATACAAATATCAAGAGAGTACATTCTTAGACTACCAGCCTTTAATGGCTGGGAAGCAAACTGTACAATGCACTAGCTGTTAATACACCCAGCAAGCTAGGCTATGAAGCTACTAGTCAGACTGCACGCTTACCGGTGATGGAGCTTCGGCGCCTCTGTCCGTGTTAGTTGCTACAACGAACAACCTCTTGCACCAGTAATACCTTAATCCTGAAACTAGCTAGAGATGTCTCATTCTTGTCAATCACAGGATTAATCCAGGTCTAGCTGTTTTCATGGCCCATTCACTGCACATCACAGCCAACGTGTGCAGGGGGCGTTCAGTGACGTTCAGTCATTGACCGTTTAAAGGGACATTTCACATTTACAATTTTTCTATGTCAATTCCAGTGGAAAAAAAACGGGCAAATTAAAACGAATACATATAAAAGTACTTGTGGTGGTTTAAAACGTGTTAACTCTATCTCAATAACTTTCTCTATCTATAGGTTGCGCAGTTACCATAACTAAGGTCGGGGCGCCCTCGTACTGTAAATACAGTAAGTACAGCAGATGCGATTTTGCAGGTGCTCCTTTGACTTGCATCTTGGCATCTCGACAATATTTTAAACCTGCGTTACCAGCCTGCTAGCATCGTGGACCTGCAGAAACTCCTGACACGTTGGTCACTGGGGAGCAGCAGCAGTCATTAGGATCAAACAGCAATATAATCAAATAGCATAACATTCTAGCATATCAAACGACAAATAGATGCCACGGTGTTCATATTTTTCTAAACATTTTATTCAAACATTTCTTCTACTTCATTGCAGCACACTTCTGTAGAAAAACAAAACTGTTTCGATCTTGTCCACTTATTTTGACCCTACCATGGCTAACTTATTGACTTCGAAACATACACTCAGGTGCAGCACTGAAGGCACTGTTGTCAACACTTGTTTCTCCTTTAGCTGTCCTGCAATCATGTCTTCCTCTAATATAAGGGGATCCTGGCAGTTTTCACTGAGTCCTAAAGCTGGAAATAAGTCCTTTGTCACAGTGAGAAGTTTGATATGAATGTGTAGTGTCTGTCTACTGTGCATGTAAAGCAAATGCAAAATGTAGTTTGAGGTCAGTGCTTTCTCTCAATGTTCTTTATGAAGTGCAGTAACAGACTCTGGCCAGTAGAGGTCAGAAGTGGTATTTTTATTGTGAAGATAGGGTGTGCTTTTTCTTGAGAAGTTTACTTGACAAACGTAATCATTCTTCTCAGTGGTACAAGAAAAATGAGTCGTAGCATTTGGCTATTCAGAAATCATAGTAACAAATATTGCATGTATAGCGCACAAATTAACCCAACATTGTAAAAGTGGACGAACAGTGCAAAAACTATGTAGACATGTAAGACCAGTTTGTAAATTAGTATATTTTTCTACTCTATGTAAAGCCAGAGTGTTGTCGTGGTGATGTGTTCTACTTTTCATTCCCAATGTTAAACCTATACCCCTCACATACTAACAGACTAACACACATTCACTCAAACTGTCTAGTAGTCAATCTCGTTGAAGTTTTCTGAGAATCCAGAGTATGGAATTGAGTCAACAGGATCTAGAAAAAGAAAGATATCACAAAAGAAAATGTCAACAACATATTTAACTCTAATAAATGAACGTTTCTTCAGCAATTCTCAATATACCAGGGTTCACAAATACCTTTGCAGGGTCCTTTTTTAAACACAATGTCATCAATGGCAATGTCACTTCTTATTGATGGCCCTCGGATCGCTTCGAATATAATCTACAAAGAAAGAGAGACCGGTGAAGCAGTTTGCATAACTGTGAAGTCAGTATGTGTGTGTGTGTGTGTGTGTGTGTGAATGATGCCTGTGTGTGTGTGTGTGAATGATGCATGCCTGCATATGTGTGTGAATGATGCCTGCCTGCGCGTGCGCGCGGACGTCCGTGCGTACCTGGTGCTTGCTGTCACAGTCGTAGTCCACCGTGGCCCTCATCCAGGACACGCTCTGCTCCCCGCGGCGCCTCCACAGCAGGGCGTCGTTCTGGCGGCCGGAGCGGCGCAGCAGCACGCTCAGGATGCCCGTGCCCGAGCCGTACATGTGGTAGTGGAACACCAGGCACTGGGGGGCAGGGGACCCCCGCAGCCAGGAGGACAGCAGGCGCGCCGTGTGGCCCGGACGCATCAGGGACGCCTCGATGTACATGAAGTACCCTGGAGAGACCGACGCAGACATTAAAGGGAGGGTAGGTCACGTTGTGGAGTTGGCTTTTTGATTCACTATACGTACCTATCCTGCCTTTAAGGGTCATTGATGAAGCCTTGTGTTTGTGTGAACGAGGGTAATGAGTTCATGTACGTATTAAAAATGAGCTCCAAAGTGTGTGACTTACCCACCCCTGTGGTGTGGTCCCCCCGGGGCCCAGTGTAGGAGGTGGGTGACTGGCCTCGGATTCGTAGCCAGTCCCCCTTGTCCCCCTCCCGGTCCTGGCTGTAGCCACAGTCGCCTGTCTCAAAGTCGCACTGGCCAGGCTGCTCGCCCTTACGCCCTGCAAACACACGGGCATGCTGAGGTGGCTGAACCTACTGTTTACAATCAGGTGAACTGGACTCGCAGCACGGTGGGTCGTGTAACAGTTGAGAACATCGTCATGGAAACTCCCATAGGTTCATTTGGTCTGACTAAGTTCACGTGTGTGTTTCCGTAGATATATATATGTATGCACGTGTATGTTCCGTATGTACAGTGTGTCGTGTGTTTATTTAGCAGAGACCGCTCACAGGATAGACAGGAGGATGTGGGTGAAAAGGAAGGACTGTGTTGACGGGAACACGACTGACTCCTATAAAACAGTTGCTGCCGGTTGACATCATAGCTCTCAGCACCATTCATATCAAGCGTGATCCAAAGTCACAGTGAAGGCTGCGATTGGTGTTTGGCCGCTACTACTACGGGACGCATTGCGCCAGCAAGCCAGGACTGCCCATGTAATTACAGTCTCTCATAGAGAGGCTGAATGGTTTCCACAGTGGCTGAGCGTTTAAAAGTTTATAAATAGTAACAGTTCCAGATCTAGGGCCCAGCCCAGTCTTTCAGCTGTTGTCAGCTGCTGAAAAAAATAAAAGATTGCAACCACAACATCCCAGTATTGAGCTGCTGGGAATAGACCAGATTAGGTGTTTATGTGTTTTGAACCTTACCCTTTCCTGAGCAGGAAAAACTCACATTTACACACAAGGGGTTGCCATGGACATTTTCCCCCCAATAGGCTACATCATGTCTTGCAGATTGAGTCCAAGGTTGGGACTTTGGTTTGTATCTGAGGCCACGCCCATCCTTGAGGTCAGCTGACTTGTCTTACCTTCAGTGATTCGACAGTCTCCGATGGTCACGGTGATGTCATCGATGGCGACCATCCCGCAGTCCCAGAAGTTTTTACATATACTGACAAATACCGCCTGTGGGAAGGAAGATAGGAATCAAGGGTAAGGTAACACATGTCCTAATTTGTCCCGTTTCCATTCGCCCATTCCTCCATCCATACCTCCACCCACCTCCATCCATACTCCACCCACCTCCCTCTTTTCCATCCACCCATCCCATAGCCATCGCCCATCCCCGGCGTGTGTTACCTTGGTGGGCATGGGCTTCATGTAGGTGATGTCCACCTGGGTCCACATGTCCCTGGTGCTGTCGGCCAGCGTCCACACCTTCTCCAGGGCCACGTTGTTGTCGTCGTACAGGTACAGCACCAGGGCGTTCTCCACCTTGCGGAAGCCGTGGAGGGCGTAGTAGAAGCGCAGGCAGTACTTGTGGTTCCCCGGCAAGAAGGGCCCGTGCAGGCGGCCCACGTAGCCCGGCCGCGACGTGAAGCGGGTGTTGGCGAGGAGGAAGGAGCCTGGAGCAGAGGGGGGAGTGGAGGAGGGGCAGAGCATGTCATGCGAGGACACCTCAACAAGGAGAGTTACAGTAAGCAGGTTCAGATGGGGTGGTTCTTATTGGTCCATAATACGAGTGTAAATATAGAGGGAATCGGCTCTCCCTCATATCCGCACCACCGGGGTGATGATATCATCGACACCAGTGTTTAACCAGCGGGGTGAGACTGACCGGTCCCTGTGGTGTGGTCTCCAACCCTGTAGGCGTTGGGCTTCACGGTCACGGCGGTCCACACCTTCCCCTCCACCCTCTCCTGGTAGTACCGACACAGGCCCTCCTCGAAGTCGCAGTCGGCAACGGACGGGTCGAACGTGGGCTCTGGAACGACACAGACACGAGTCCACATGTCTCCGTGGCAACCTGTGTTTACGACTCACAACGCAAACCTCGTTCTGAGTTAGGGCGAGAGAGAGTCGCCAGATAAGTATAAACTAGACAAAAGAGGAGGATAGTGGAGGATGGAAATAACTGGCCCTAATATCTGCAGTCTGGCAAGGCTCGTTCCAGAGTTCCGGCCAAAAATCCTACTTCCACTAATTTATGTATCTGTCCAATCATCCCTCCATTCATCTGTCAATTATCCGGTTATTTGTGTAACAATCATCCATTCATCTGTTCATGCATTCATCCATTCCCTTCAGTCCCCTCACCTGTGTCAGTGTGGCAGAACTCAGGGGAGAAGGAGATGTCGTCTATGGCCACATATCCTCCTCTGGCACTGTTGAAGGCGACCTCATACACCACCTGAAATACACACACACACACACACACACACACACACACACTGCATTTGTTAGATGGGCAACTTTGCCATCAAGTTGAGGACATCAAACTTCCCAATATCCTAACAGGTTTAACATTGGTTGTCCCAGACTAAACTCTTACAGAACTGGAGAGCTTGGTGTGTTTCTGGAAGCTTCCGTGGCTAGCTCCCCCTAAAGCGTCTTACAACCACGCCACCTTGAGAGTACAAGCAGAGGCCCTCTCAGGTTTAGACGGGAGCCTGAGCATGGGGCCCATGTGACCGGCCTGCAGACTGAGAGCAGAGCGGGTACAGTGGCAGACCATGTGACCTGTGTGCAGTCTGATAGGGCCAGAGCAGGGTACAGTGGCAGACCATGTGACCTGTGTGCAGTCTGATAGGGCCAGAGCAGGGTACAGTGGCAGACCATGTGACCTGTATGCAGTCTGATAGGGCCAGAGCAGGGTGCAGGGGCAGACCATGTGACATGTGTGCAGTCTGATAGGGCCAGAGCAGGGTACAGTGGCAGACCATGTGACCTGTGTGCAGTCTGATAGGGCCAGAGCAGGGTACAGTGGCAGACCATGTGACCTGTGTGCAGTCTGATAGGGCCAGAGCAGGGTACAGGGGCAGACCATGTGACCTGTATGCAGTCTGATAGGGCCAGAGCAGGGTACAGTGGCAGACCATGTGACCTGTATGCAGTCTGATAGGGCCAGAGCAGGGTACAGTGGCAGACCATGTGACCTGTGTGCAGTCTGATAGGGCCAGAGCAGGATACAGTGGGAGACTGCAGACTGCAGCAGCTGAGCCAGACTCTGAGCTCACATCATAAGCCGCTCTGCTGTTCCATGACACCTCCTGCTAAGGTGTGAAACCGCTGAGGAAACGGAATAAAACCTGAGGGAAGCGTGTGGGTGTGTGAGTTTGTCTGGGAGCGGGTGTGTGCTTTAGTGTGTGTGTGTGTGTGTGTGGGGTGCCTGGATATCTGGGAGAAACTCCAGGCGTGGCACATGTTCGGTCTGATTTATTTACACTGGCTTTATGCGCACACACACACACACGCGCACACAAACACACACACATCCTGATCCTACATATTTATTCACATGTAAAATGACCACAGGACTTCTCACAGAGCTGATTCTTCCAAACACAAACCCCACGGAAACGATTTGAACTACGGAGCTCTCCATGGAAACCAACACGAGAGAAAGACCTGACAAACAAAAATACTTTCCGTCCACATTCCTTATCTCTTCTTACGACCGATTCATATTCGCCAAGTCAAATGGGCCTGAAAGTGGGCGGAGGGACGAGAACATTCTCTCCAGAACCTTCCCTCTGAAGCCTGATCGGAACTCTGGCCTACAGCCTCTGGCCGCGTGTGCTCCAGCCATCAATAACCTGCTATCCTCACACGTCAGCCTATTTATATCCCTCTGAGACGAAAGAGAGGAGAGATAGCAGAGCGCAGCTGTAGCTCGAAGAGAAGAAAAAAAACGGAGAAGAGAGGAGGAGGAGAGAGGACGCGGGAGAGAGGCGGAACAGAGAGAAGTGGCAAAAGAGAGGGAGGAAAACGAGAGAGGCGAGAGAACGAAAGAGAGGAGCGCGTATCCAGCCAGGAGAGGCACCGCAACCCGGCAAACCGACTGACCTCCAGGGGGTGTGGAGCCTTGATGTCCACCGTCACCAGCCTCCAGGAGGAGGTGGCGTAGACCTCGGGCCTCCAGAGCTCCTCGTAGTGGCCCAGCTGGTCCCGGGTGAACACGGAGAACATGTTGCCCCTCTCCTGGTCCCGCTGGTAGTAGAAGGACAGGCAGCCCGCCATGGGGGTGGTACTCATGGGAGACGTCAGCTTGGCCACCTCCTGGAATCGCTTGGCGTACACCGAGTCCACGTACATATAGTGGCCTGGGGTGTGTGTGTGTGTGTGTGTGGTGTGTGTGTGTGTGTGGTGGTGAATGTCGGGGGAGGAGAAAAAGTAGAACGACAGAGATACGTTCAAGATAAACCACAGTCGTTTAAACATATGTTCAAAAGGAATCAGCATTCAGCGTGTGTGTGTGTGTGTATGTCTGTGTGTGTGTGTGTGTGTGTGTACCTCTCTGGTTGTTCATGGTGTGGTCGTCCGGCAGACTGGACTGAGGGTCTCTGGCCAGACTTCCTCCCACGTACCAGTTCACATTGGGGTTCCAGTGGTTGCTGTAGCCACACAGATGGTGCTCCTCAAAGTTACACTCTGGAAGGAACCAGAACAGGATCGCTGTGTCATTTTGATGAATACAGATCCATCACGTTTATGGCTTTAAACAGGGGAGCCAGGTGTATGGATAGGTCCTGACATACAGCATGTAATAAAAAGTTCTGGAGTGTCGACAGTTCGAGAATGTAAGTCATCCCACAGAGTTCCATGTGTGTGTTCTCTCAGCTGTGACGCCGGTTCCTCAGACCCAGACAGGAACACTGACCTAGGCAGTAGCCGGGGACGATGTGGATTTCAAAAATGGCCACACTGTTGCCCGGCTGCTCTGTAGGCTGACCCTCCATCAGGATCTAGCAGGCCAGAGGAACGGGAAGCAGGTGAAGGGGGGGGTGGGAGTGGAGAAACAGGAGAGAGGGAAACAGGGGAAGGGAAGATACAAGTGGACAGCAGGTTAGCAGGAAATCTTCCCATTATCAAACCCACCCGGACCGACGATGAAGATAACGACTGTTTTGAACCCCCTGTTGATGCCCCTGCCCTATCCGTGACCCCTGTCGAACCCCCTTTAACCGTAAATCACAGGATATCTGCCCGGAGACAGAGGCCGTCTCCGCGGAGGTCATTAGTCCCTACAGACAGCGGCACGGGGCGCCTCATCCCGCAGATCCAACCCCCAGATATCGGACCACGGGGCCCATACCTCAGCGCTTTAAAGACAAACACACTTTCCGCCGTCCCAAAAAAACACAGAGCGCCATACTTCATTACTCAAAATGACAACGTGTGTGATGGAACACCCCCCCACCCCCAGCCCCTAAGTTGAATCCCTCCATAATTCACTCGCTTGTAAAACAACCTGACGTTTCCAGCCAGGGTGGTTTACGTTGTGGAGGGAGAGTGACTCTCCTCGTCCCTCCGGTGTGTGGCTGGCCCCTAGACGGGACGACCCCCCCGGGGGCCCTACTCTCACCACGGCCGACTGCGCGAGGTTACTCTTGGATGTGGCGACGGTGAGTCAGGAAGACTCAGACTTGAAAGGCCGATTCGTCTTGAAGCTGCTTTCTCCCAGTGCGGCCCTTGGCGGCAGACTGGACAGTTCGACGTTCGTTTAGAAAGAAGCTCACTCAGAGAAGATCGTACTGTTATAATCTCCGATAAACATTCCATTACTTAGGTCTGTTGATAATTTTGGAGGCCTATACATTTCTATTTAAAACCCTAGCCTGTGTTTAACTTAGCTCTTCGCTTACATAATGAGTGGAAACGTTCTCGAACAGATGATAGTGTTTTCCTCCAGGGATTCACATCATAGAGTCTGTTCTCTCTATTCACTCCCACCCCTACCCCTCTCTCACCCCTTAAATATCTCTCTCCCACCCCCCCACTTCACTCTCATCCCCTTCATCTCTCTTTCTCCCCCCTCAACCCCTACCCCACCCCACCTACAGTGTCTCTCCCTTCCCCAACCCCCCTCTCTGTCCCCCTCTCCCTCCACCTCTCTCTCTCTCGGCCACTCCTCCACATCCACCACTCCTCCACATCCACCACTCCTCCGCAACCACACCTGGTAGGCGGTGGAGGAGTTCCTCAGGTCGATGCTGGCGATGAGCCAGCTGTCGGAGGGCTTGCGGGCGCTCCAGAGGGCGTAGTCGAAGTTGTCTCCCTCGGGCCGCAGGTGCAGCTGCAGGGAGCCGGCCCCGGTGATCTGGTACACCAGGCGCAGGCAGCTCCAGTCCGGCTGGTCCAGGACCGGGCTCACCAGCACCGCCTTGCCCTGACCGCTCAGGGCGGAGCCTTCCGCCGTGATGAAACGCCCTGAGGAGAACCGGAGAGGGTGAGGAGGGAGAGGAGGAGGAGGAGGAGGAAGGTTAGAGGAGGCGGAAAGGAGGAGGCTTAGGAGGAGAAACAGAAATATGATTGTGGACACGTGATCTCCTCTCAAAGCTGACATCAACATATCATTTACTGCGCGGAGCACAATAGTGCACTCATCAGCACAGAACCTGTACGCTAAAATCACCAATATTAGAGAGAGGGAAAAGACATAGGGAAAGAAAGGGCCTGCGAGAGAAAGTGATAAATCAAAGAGAATAAACGGTCAATGGAGTAGAACCAAGCCAACCACATATTGTACAGACAGTTAGAAAGACTTATTTTCTTGGATGGATTAGAACCAAACAAGCCACATGTCGTAAGACTCTCCACAACCCCTGGTGCTGCTAGACAGACAACACTACACTGTTACTGTGTGATTGTTTTGCTGTACAACCCCGGGGTTGTAAAGTGTTTTCAGATACTCTTGACAGTGGAAAAGATTCCTTCCAGATGGCTTGACGACTCATCTCGAGCACTCTTCCTGTCCTCAACCACCCCTCTCCGAAAGTATCCGCACCTCCCCTATCTCTCGCTTCTTCTCTCTCCCTCTCCTCTCCTCTCTCTCTCTCTCCCTCCCTCTTTTAATCTCCTTGTCTCCCTCTTTCTTTCTCTGTCCCCACTCTGTCCCGTCCCAAAAGCAGTCTTCATTCGTCTCCTGGTGGCTCTCCTGCTGTAGCTAGCAGCAGCTCTCAGAGTGGAGGCTCCTGCTGTAGCTAGCAGCAGCTCTCAGAGCAGGGGTCTCCTGTTGCTCTCATCCGTCAAGGCCTCAAGGCTGCTCCACAGTAAACATGTCCACAGGTTGGGGTTGGAAGCGGAGGCGTGGACGAGTGCAATATTTTGGGAAGAGAAATCCTTTAAGCGAGTCTGTCATGGACTAATGAATCTGTAATCTGCTGTATTTAGGCTGACATCAAACTCTTGGAATACAATTTTCATACTGAGAATTCTGAATAACTGAGATATTGAAAGGAAGGGGAAATCAAATAAATGGTGGGCTATTCATAAATTCTTCTGAAGTATTTGATTACTAATCCCACCTGTTAGCTCAAGGCCTATGAAAGAATAATGAAAGAATCATGTGCCAAGGATTCCTTTTAAGCCACTAAACCCTCTTATCAGCGAGTACATGAGGTGTCAGTTACACACACACAGCTAAGGTATAAGGTAGCCTACTTGGGATCATGAATGAGGTGTTAGTGTTTCTGAGGGTTTCTCTGGTGACAACTTCAGACGAGGGGTATCACATTGCAACCTGAAACTGACTTTATCTTCTCACGGCGCTGCCCTGGAGCGGTGTGACGTGAAGTGTGTGTCGTAAATATACGATGTCAAAGGCGGTTGGCGTCTGGCTAGCTTCTGAGGTAACCAGCGGTGACAGGCTAGGATGACGGTTACCCCCGGTGACAGGCTAGGGTGAGGAAGCGTGACCTACCTGACCGAGTGACCTGCAGTGTATCACAACACACTGTCTCAGCGTCTGTTTGTGTGTGTGTGTGTTTACGGCAGGGAGTGTGTGTGTGTGTGTGTGTTTACGTCGGGTGCTGAGTCATTTCAGTCAGTGCTCATCAGCACCTTTGAATCTCTGCGGTGGCAGACCTAACAAAGACCAGAGTCTTTTGCTTCTAGACTGTTCTCCCTGCAGCTGTTACAGCCAAGCTCAGGCGGCTTTAGTCACGGACGTGGGGATGAGCTGGCAACGCTCGTCATCATTCATCATCACCTTCTCCAGCCCCGCAGCACATTTTTGTTGGAGGAAGAACCGTCTGACTGTTTCCCGTTCGACTCAGACAAGCGTTTACCGTTTGTTTTCGTGGGGAAATCAAGAGAAATCATCTTTTAGGCAAACAACATAGGCCTACGGATATGGTGGCTAGGTGGTCTTTGAAGGGTGAGCCATTTGTATTTATTCTATGTTTTACATCTGTTTATTCTACTTGAAATATATATATTTGTAATCTCAGGCACTCTTTCCTCACAGTTGTCCATCCTCTGCAAGAACAGTAGGCTACAGCCTAACGACCACTTCTTATGACTTCCATCCATCTCTCAACCACGGAACAACCGGCTCCGTCCTGCGTTACCGTGGAAACCAAACAGAAAACACGGCGCACCGTGGCCCAGTCGCGGTTTTTACGACCATATTAATGGCCCGGCTGGGAGTAGCACGCCGCCGCTGGCCCGCTATCTAACCAGCCTGCCGCGCTGACATCCCAGACGCTATGCTGGCGGAACGCCGTCGTCGTTCGTGTCTTGGCGGCGACTCTCCATCTGTCCTGTTGCACTCTGGCTCTCCTTTCGTGTTTAGTTAGTGCTTAGTGTGAACGCTCCTGTTCTTGATTCCAGAGAAGTGGAGGTCTATCTCTAGTCAGTCGGAGACGGGAGGGAGGGAGGGAGGTCCGGTGCCAGTAACTTACAATAAGTGGGTCTAAAACTATACAGACAGCTCAGCTTGGCAGCGAGATGGCACAGACAACTCTACAACATGGCTACTTATTTTTAGAGGGCTAATGTAAACACCTTACAAGGACGACCGCAAACCAGAACAGCTCCTGGGGGGTGCTGCCTGCTAGGCCAACAGGGACTAGGAGGGTTCTACACGCACAGTGGAAAAAAGGAATTGAGTGAAGTGTGTGTGTGTGAGTGTGAGTGTGAGTGTGGACTCTGGTGACATACATCTCTCAGCACATAGCTGCCTCAAATTCCCTCTCTTTCTCTCTCTCTCTCTCTCTCTCTCTCTCTCTCTCCTCTCTCTCTCTCTCTCTCTCTCTCTCTCTCTGTTTATGTTTTTCTCTCTCCCTTTCTCTGACTCTCTCTCTGTTTTTTCCTCTGTTTCTTTCTATCTATCTCTTTGTGTGTGTGTGTATATATATGTGTGTGCAGACCAGGACCGTACAGTACTTGCAGACGTCTGACTTCTTACCGTGTTATAACACCTTCAGCATTTCAGAACACTGCAGAACCGCATGCATGCAACATCTGACCTCAAGTGAATAATGCTTCATTAACATTCCATGCTAGTCTCCTCTGTGTGTTTCTAACCAGGAACACCCCTCCCCTCTCCCTCATTCATACAAAACACACACACTTTCATTCACTCTCTCTCTTCCAATCACTGAATCACTATGCCAACCGGTTATGCAGAGAGAGGTGCTGTAGAGGCTGACAGAGTAGCCGATGTCAGCTCCCCACCCTACACACCCCAAACCCGCCATACTGTCTCAAAACAATCAGATGTAGCAGGCCTTAATGCGAGTGAATGCATGGTTCATTTGGATGCAAACCGATTTGGAATCTTGAAATCAAATGGCAGCAATGATGTGCAGAATACTTTTTTTTTACATGCAATTCGTATATTTAGTTTTTCCAACCAACCTTCCTCGTTTCTGGCCCATCTTGCGTAGGCCGGGTCGGACGTGTAGCCGCAGGTGCCCTCCTCGAAGTTACAGGAGCCGGCCAGAAGTTGTTGCTGAGCCCATACTAACCCACTCAACAGAGAAACTGGGGGTAAAAGAACTAGATTTTAAAAATTGTGCAAGAAAATGTTCCGCGCGTTTGCTAAGAATAGTGTTACTCCAAAGCACAATAGTTGGCTATGCATTCAACATAATTCATCGTACATTGATCTCAGCATCTGACCAAAATGAAGCGTTGGGATAACGGTAGAAAAACAGTAAACTAACGGAACTTCAGCCTCAATTGGAACCCAAACCCTGCGTGACGCAGAGGTCCGGGCTGCGTAACGGAACACGTTGCGTTGTTTCTTTAAATATGTATTTGCTTCTTTCTATTCGCTTTCTTCCTACTTACCTAAGATAACAGGAAGGTAAACGTTGAGCATCGCGAGGCAGCAGCTGGACAGAGAAGGGTAATGGAGAGGTTAGGTCCACTCGCGCGCAGCTAGTTAACAACGACTCAAAACCCCAAAATAACAGACGGCTCGTGCATCAATCTGTCGGTGGACCTTGCTCGTGTGGCAAGTTCAGTCACAGCTCCCAACAGCGACGATAATAAATCTCTCGGTGTCTCCCGTTAACGTTACATGGCATAATCCGACTTGGAGAGACGCGCAGCAGTTGGCACGGAGGAGGACAGAGAGACCAGGAGGGAGGAAGAGTTGCACGGTAATGCAGTCCAGATTCTAACGGACGCCTTCGCCACAGGGACTCCCTGTACCCCGCCTCCCGCATCCCTTCCCTACGGTTGGGATCACAAACATTCCTGCCTCCATTAACGGAGTGCACCACGCGGATCATAACATAAGCATCGTCAAATAGACCCCCCCCCCATATAGTGTAATATTTGGGCCCACTTTTCCCTTGCCATAATGGTCATGTGTGCACAGCAGGACACATAATTGCAAGTTTTTCGGAATATTTTTTTAACACACCCGTTGTCCTCTGGTTGTAGTGCAGTAATAAACCTTCCCCCCAGACCGAAGAGGCTTGCAGCTGCCAAGGTCATCACAGTCAAATATTTGGATCTTTGGTTTTCAGAGATGTCAGAGGTTTTGCACTGGTTTTGCAGTTTGTCTGACATGGAGAAGAATGTCTCATCTGCACTGCTGTGTAATGATTAACATTCACAGGTGTAAAAGTTCAGGTTCAGAGACAAGAAACTCTATACCATGTCTGTTCCGGCACATGCACTGATCCAGATGATGTCACACAGGCGCTGAGGGGCCGTGCTACTTACTTGCTAGCGACTTGGCTGGAAACAGACACATTGTAGCGTTTTCATTTCTGGACATTGACATCTCTGCTGATATCCAAGACCTTTGTCATGGGTGAGCTGCTAAGTAAGACTGTGTAGGCCTTAACGCAGTGATGATACCATTTTGAGGTCGCAGGACGGGGGTATGGGTTGGCTGGAGAGGAATGGAAACATTTTCTGGGCAGATTGCTGACAGGCACGTTGGTATTCACCCAGGAAAATGTTGTGCCACAGCCATTACTGTGTTTTAGCTGCCCTGCACTGTCAGCAGAGTGACATGTCTGCTCTGTTACCATATGTTCCTTTCAGGCTTCAACAATGGGTCTCCCTTTTTCATACACCCCAAGTGTGTTTTTCTGTGTGTGTGGTGTGTGTGTTTGTCTGTGTGCGTGTGTGTTTGTCTGTGTGTGTGTGTTCATATCCCTCTGTATGTTTATGCACACTCCAGTTGCGCCTGCATGAATTCATGCGTGGAAGTTCCTGTCTCCCAGTGTGTGTGTGTGTGTGTGTTGGTGTGTGTGTGTGTGTGCATGTGTGTGTGTATGTGTGTGTGCGCGTGTTACTACTCCATGCCAGAGCGGAGCGTTTGTTCCTCCTGTTGCCACCCGTGTCCCAGTAGGAGCTGCGGTGTGGCAGGATGAGGTCATGGAAGCGTCTGCAGCTAGCCGAGCCAGGCTGCTGTGGGGCCAGGTCGACCCACGTGGCACTGCTGATACACAGCACCGCAGGCACCACGCTCTGGCCCTCCTGGGAGCACTGGTGGGAGGGCAGAGGAGAGTTGGGTAGCAGAGAGTAGACAGTCAAGTAGAGTAGAGTATGGTAGAGTACACCTAAAGTAGAGTAATGTAGAGTAGAGTCAACTCTGGTAGGCTAGATTAGAGTATGGTAGAGTAGACCTAGAGTAGAGAGTAGAGTCAACTCTGGTAGGCTAGATTAGAGTATGGTAGAGTAGAAGAGAGTAGGGTAAAGTGGAGTAGAGGAGAGTGGAATATGGCAGAGTAGAGTAGAGTAGAGTAGGAGAGCAGAAGAGGCTGTCCAGCCAGGAGTGTAATATATGGTGATTGGTGAATGAGAAAAAGAAGAAGAAAGACTCCCGCCACAGAGAAGAGTATTCCACCCTGGCCCAGCAGGAAATCCCTCATTTCTCCTCCACACAATATGACCTCTGTTCAGGAGAGATCCTCGCTTCTCCTCCGTACACGAGTACCCCTGAAGAGATCCCCGACTCTCTCCACAACATCAGCATGTCTGTGTAGGTCAGAAAGAGAACCATTTGGATTCTGGGATACTTGCGAGAAGCAGATACAAATTCCAAGAAAGAGGTTGACTGTGAGAGGACTGAGGTTCAAAGGTCAGTGTCAAGGCAGAGGATAGAGCTTGGTCTGTGTCAAACACCTCTCGAACCCAGATTGAGCTTGACCTTTGACCTGCAGAGATGTCAGGGTGTGCCTGTTAGTGTCTCTCCGAGTGTTTTGTTTCCCAGGGTTGAGGTGGGTGATGGATCTACACGGCCGTGCTCTACCTGCCTCTGAGACGTAAACATGGAGTGGGAGCCCGGTCGGTGCTTGACACAAAGTGGAGGTGTTGTTGACACGGCTGTGAAGCGACGAAAATCCACGAAGCGCTTTTGCACGAATACTCTGGCGTGCATGGCCACAGGTTAACGACCTCATTCATGCACACATGTTCATAGACACACACACACACACACAGAGAGAGAAGGGGACAAACACACACAGACACACACACCGGGAGGGGAAAAAATATTTGTCCGGGTCCTAGGAAGTGAGGGCCTTCTACTGCCTGAGGTGATAGCTTGTAACATCAGGGTCTGACCAGTGGTGTCCTATTGAATACAGTACCCACAACCAGCTAGGTTGGCTAACCATAACCAGCTAGGCTAGGTATCCATAACCAGCTAAGCTAGATAACCATACCCAGCTAGGCTAGGTATCCATAACCAGCTAAGCTAGATAACCATACCCAGCTAGGCTAGGTATCCATAACCAGCTAGGCTAGGTATCCATAACCAGCTAGGCTAGGTAACCATAACCATCTAGGCTAGGTAACCATTACCAGCAAGGCTAGGTAGCCACAGTGGAAACACAAATAAAAGAATGAGCGCTCTTGTGTGTCTGCGCGGACGAACAGACTCCAGTTGTTGTCCGCTGTACCTCAGTGTGTGTGTGGGTGTTTATGTGTGTGCGTCCTTATGTGTGTGTCCCTGTGTGTGTGTGTGTGTGTCACTGTGTGCGTGTGTGTCTGTCCCGGTGTGTGTGTGTGTGCGTCTCTGTGTGTGTGTCAGGCACACACTCGGAGCTCAGTGATTAACTCTCTGAGTGGGATATTTGAATCACTTTACTTTTCCAGGGTTGTCAAGAACGACACAGACTTTCCACAGCTGAACAGACTGAGATAACCACAGGACTGCAGGCCAGTGATGAAATGAAACACTGGATGACTCCCCTTTCGTTTACCAATATATCACCGTAGATTAAAACAAGAGAAAATGTCTCAAATTGATCTCCATAACATAAATCTAACACTTATCCTTGTAAGTCAAGCGTGAGTCTGTGTGGTTTAGAAAACGATAGGATTGTGAGTATTTTTGGCGCGTTATTGTGGTTAAGTAGATATGTTCTTGTGTGAAGGCCAGCATCACAAAGTATTTCGGTAACCCGTTGGAGATGTGAAACGTCAAGCGTACGAGTCACTAGAGAACTAGTTCAACGACGGACGAAGCGTCATTTGATCGTCCCGGTGCTGTTTTGTATGGGGCGCTTGTTTGCTGTGCGTGGAGAGGAGAGAGGTCTGCTGGGCAGCGGGTCTGGTTACCAGCTGTCTGCCTGTCCACTGATCCTCTGTTTTCCTTCTGACTAGCAATGAGCGTACACACACACACACGCACACACACGCACACATCCAGAGCTTGAGATGAATGGCGAGGAGTTTCATGCGACGTTAGAGTGAGCGAGAGGAAGACTGGCCTTGACAAAACACAATAACAATATTTGTAGGAATTCCAGGTGTTCAATAACTTGTTTAGGGATTTTCCAGATAGTAAAACGCACACCCACCTGACTGGTCCTGAAGGGGATTGATGTGGATTGGTTGGGTGGGAGGTGCTCAATTCTGCCTGCTGCCTGTGAATGTTTCGCAGTGTGTGAGGAGAAAGAAAGATAAACACACATTTGACACACTCTTCCCTGCTGGAGATCCTCTTAAGCTGCTGTTGTTTACCGTCACACGTTTACAGTAAATCTCCAAGAAATGCTGTGAATAACCTAATGCCGGTGGGAGCACCCACACAAGAGCACTGGGCTTGTTCCCCCACGTCTCTTCAAACACTCACAGGAAATGGACAAAACAAAATGATGCCCTGAAGAGGACCGTTCCTCATTTCGTCCTGTGTTACTGCTTTATCGCCGCGAGCGAGTGAGTCAGAGTGTGTGCACGTGTGTGTGTGTGTGTGTGTGGGGGGGGGGTTCTCCCTGGCAGAGCTTCACAGCAGTGTCGAGGCCTGAGAGTGAGGTGTGCCTTGAGGCAGCGGCAGCAGCAGCAGCTGTTCTCCGTTCTCCAGGACCCGCTGGAGGTTCAGGCACTGGTCAAACAGCCACCACCTTCACTGCAAACCCACCGGACCTGTAGCATCACAGAGACCGCTGCCTTGCATCTCCCCTCTATCTCTCCTCTCCCAGACGGAGAGCGCCTACTGACGGGAGGACGCCGCAGAAGGAGAGCACCGCAAACTGAGAGCGCCATAGAAGAAGGTCACCCCGCGAGGAGAGCGTCATCGAGGGGAAGCGCAGTAGAGGAAGAGCACCGTGCGGTAGAAGCACCACAGAAGAAGAGCTTCGAAGAGAAGCACTGTAGAAGAAGAGGCTCCGTAGAAGGCATCACAGGGCGCCGTTAAACGGTATGACCTCACCCCCCCGGTTACGAGCGCCTCGCCGTGCCTTTCCCATGACGCCGCGAAGACCACGGGTTGTTGTTTTGAAACGTTTGACGCGCACATTGTTACTCAACGACACAGGAAGTCGTTCTGACATCTTCTGGATTAGAGAACAGCTGTTTAGACCTCCAAGACGTATCAGTAACAGTGTGCTACTAACAACTGACACCAGATTAAAAAGCAGAAGCAAATAAATCATCCTGTGAAATCGGCGAGCTTTCATCTTTATCCAGTGAACAGGTTATCTTGGAAGTCGCCTTTCACAAAGTAAATGAAGTGACAGATTTATCTTCTGTCCAGGAGGTCACAACAATAATTGGGGCCGTTGGCTGTTACTTGGCAACCACTTCACAGCCGCCCAGTTCAAACCAAGTCACACTTTTAAATCTATCATTTTTAAATCTATCGAGTGTAAGATTTTCTTTGGGGGTTGGTCCAACTGGTTTAGGAGGTAGAGAGCAATGACAAGAAGGAGAGGAAGGAGAGGGAGAAGGACAGGAAGTTTCCTTACGTGTGCAGTCAGTGTATACATTATACAAGGTAGAAAGGTCGAAAATGACTCAAGGCTCAAATAATCTGACTTCCAATCCACTGTATATCTGAAAATTAATCCTGTGGCACCTATCTGATGTGCATGTAAAGACGATGACTACTGGAGATTCAACATTTATTGTGCCAAAAACCCATCATGGTGTGGTATTAGCAAGGGCGTAACCATGGTTTAGACATTGGGGGGGTCCAATTTTTTATTATTATTTGTTAAGTGCATTGCCTACAATTCTATATTTATATATGAAAATGTGGACATTTAGAACATAGTTTCGAGGACTACATTGACCATTTGAATTCACATCTAAAGGAATAGTGTAATCATGTAATGTCTGCCCCGCCACACACACACACACACATACACACACACACTTTGTTTTGGTTAGTTGCT
Organism: Mallotus villosus; assembly: GCA_903064625.1. Lineage (NCBI taxonomy): Eukaryota > Metazoa > Chordata > Actinopteri > Osmeriformes > Salangidae > Mallotus > Mallotus villosus. Next base: position 66,652 of record CAEFZP010000471.1, on the reverse strand, counting down.
TACTGACCTTAACAGCACTAGTGAGTAAGATTTCCATTGAAATAATCGTCATCCATCGGCAAAGTACAGATAATTTTATACATAATTTTTACGCTGTTATGTTACATTAAAAGTAAGGAACTGAACATGCTGTGTATGTTCGATGTTTAAGCATCCGTGTTGAAAAACATCAAATTTAAGTTGGGCTGGTATTTCCTACCGCTAGCTATCGTACCAACATGGCAGCTTCCATGATGTGGGCTCTGGGATTTAAAAAATTTACGATTCAAGATGGTTAAAAACCAGCTATTGCTCGAACGACCAGCTAGTATGCATTAGTTATGTTTACTAGATAGTTTCTCAGCATCAGTTTTGCCCAGGCAGTGAAGCTGCTAATCGCTAGCTTCAACTAGCTAATGTAGCTAAAAACTGAATTGCCACAAACGGATAACCAAGTGATTTGAGCACTCTACTGAATGAGGCGATCTCAAAAGAAATATTGAATAACGTAATTTATCTTACCAACTTGTTAAGTGTAGCAACAATGCAGTTAACCGTACCACATCATGACCGATGACGTACCGGTAACCTCAAATCCTCCATTACTCTTTACTTTCTTGGCTCTCACTGAAGAAAGAGTGTGGGGTAACCATGACAACGCAGAAAGTCGCGAGGTGGTTTCAAACTAAATCGCACAAGTGTACAATTAGGAGGGGGGATTCTTAACAAACGGAAATAAATTGAAAATAAATAAGACATAACAAGAGACCGATCCATTGACAGGGTTCATAAAAAGAGAACATGTCATATATTTTACATTTTATCCTGCTGTATATTGGGGGGGACAGGTTAGTATTTTCTCAACATTGGGGGGGACACGACCCCCCCAAAGAATGCGTGGTTACGCCGTTGCCGCCACAGGCTTCAGTCTTCCCTCACACTTCATCCAGGTTCCTTCTCGTTGAGTTACTGTACGCAGAGCACAGGCCACTATTCTGTCCCGCGTTTCCACCTGGGCTGTAGCTAACCTTCTGGTGACCCTTGTGATAGGTGTGTGTGTTTGTTCATGTGTGTGTGTGGGTGGGTGTATGTGGCGTGCTGTGTAGGAACATTTCCAAACATAACATTGTAACTCCAGTCATATTTTGGAAATCCTCCTACATTTCCTGTGTGCTTAAGTGTCCTTAAACCTACACATGGTCTGATACACCGGGCTGGTGGAACAGTCTAGATCTATGTACCAGAGGAGTGTGTGTGTCATGTGTGTGGGCGTTTTGTGTGTGTGTCCATGTGTCAAGTGAAATAGAGGTAATAAAAATGATAAATTCATTTATAACAAATCAATAAGTCATTCATTTTTGGCCTGTGTACATGCACACACGCCCTACACTCTCCTTCTGTGCACACACACACACAAACTCACACCTGTACACTTCCAATACACACACATTATAACACGTTACCTTTTAATTTCTTCATCTTAAATAATTTCTTGTAAAGAAAAGCAGGGTTGAACCTGCAACTATTGATCTGAGGTCAAATGCTCCAACCCCTGAAATATACCCTCTCTTCAGGTGGTGCAAAGACGCAGAAGAAGACACAAAAGCCCAGAAGAAGAAACGAGGTGGAGGTCCACACAACTGCTGGGGTGGCTGAGCACTTCCCTTGAATAAATGTTTACCTCTGTCTCTACATCCTCACAATGTCGGCAACGCTGGACACAACTGCTCTGTTTACACCCTGGTAATGAGACGTGTTTTGATGCGGCTCAGTTTGTTGCTCTTCTGAGTTTGGCCCATGTGCAGATCATGTTCTGGGCAACGAGGACAAGCAGGATTCCTCTCGATAAAGAGTCTCCATCACAAAACATTTACAGAATCGACAGCCATGAAAAACACACGCAGTGACTAATAGGGAACAAACATCGTCTCACCGCCGCGGAGGGACATCACAACAACGAAATGACGGAAACGATCCTTGTGGAAAGACCCAGATAAACAAACGGTTAAGGAACCACCGTAGGAGATGGGAGGAGAGGGTACAGCACGAGCACATCCTGCGGGGTCACAGGGCGAGGTCGGGGGACAGAGCGAGGCCGAGAAAGACACGGAGAGAGAGAAAGAAAGCAGATGTTGAAACACTTCATGGAACCCCGAGGAACAGAGCACAAACACGTAGCCTAGCGAGCTAGCTGTGCGTTCGCATCCGCTGACTTGCTGACTCAGGCGAAATGAAAACAACGATCCTCCTAAAACAATCTGTGATGAAATGTTTATTTATGCAGAAGAAGAATAGCCGTCCAAAGAGGGAGACAGGGGCGGTAGAACTAGGTAGTACGACGATCCTAAAGTGTTGCAAGCTAGCTGTGGTACGTCACTAAGGAGTCAGGGTGCCTGCATGCCGTGGTGACCCAGGGAGGGAGGGGGGGGTCTAGGGTGAGAAGGGGTTGGTGGGCCTGGTGTGGACGCCACTCCTGGAGCCCGGCGGAAGGTAGACGCCGCTCTCCTCCTGCCAGATGTTGCGTCCGGCGCGGCGGTAGTCAGCCGTGTCCGTGAACTGAGACTGGCGCCTCCGGAAGTCGGGCGTCTCCTCCGCCTGGCGTTTCACACTCACCTGGAGAAGAACCATAGAAGGAGAGCAGGGCCAGACAGAAACAGGAAGTGCAACGTGAATCCCACGAGGCCTGTACAATGTTTTTGATGTTGGATGTTTGTTCGCAATTGTGTTAACAAGGGATTAGGCATGACAAAAACATCAAAACATCGACGGGTCTTTCCGTCCTGACCAAGGTAAACATTACCGGGTCTTTCCGTCCTGACCAAGGTAAAACCAAACCCATCATAAAGGCTATCTCTACGTTTTTATCTCCCGTTTCCTCCTCACTGGAGGAACACAGAGAATCGGGAACTCTGCATCTGTTTATAAGATCAGTAGTCTAAACAGGTGTTTTCTGTGGATGTGGCTGAGATTACATCACAGATGTCCTCAGAAAGCCCTCTTCTAAAATCCAGGCCACAGGAGTTCAGCAAGGCCCTCCGAGTCCTGCCTCGTCACTACACATCACATTGGGAACCCGTTCACCTACGATACATCTCTTTTTATTTCCTGTTTCAAAGAGGAAATGTGACTTGTTCTTATTTGGGGATTGAAACCGTTGGATGTGAAGGCCAGAGGGATGAATCAGGGATGAGGACCTCAGCTCTGCCTACTGCGGGGGAATTAGCCATCATATTAAACATCTGTTAGCACTTACGAGAAGAAGGGGGTCAAAAATGAAACTACCCAAAAAATACACTGAGCTAACAACCCTGCTACTGATTAGAGCGCGAGATATTGCTTCCGGAATGTCAAGATGTTTGATGACATAACAAATGATGGGCCGGTAGCTCTTTCTCCGTTTGGTTTCATCCGCTCCGTGAACGGGACACCCCCCTGGTCTTATGACAGATTTGACTCACATAAACCCCCATTAGACATTAATATATTTGTATAAAGGAGAGTATGACACACAGAGATGAGTGGAGGAAGCAAACTCTGATCAGAACAATCCTCATTAATTATGAAACCCCCGAAATAATATTCATGATGTATGACATTCAATATAGAAATAATCGTCTGTTTACTATCTTGATGTGATTACATTATCTGTTATTATTTGTTGGTCTCCACTCACCTCCTCCTTAATGGCGCCATACGGGGGCAGGTAGTCCACGTTATACGTGGAGACCAGCTCACTGGAGGGAGGGACAGGGGTTTAAAACAAACTGACACGACAGCATGACTTACTGCCTCAAATACCACTGGAGCAGGGATATCCTCTGTCCTGGACAAGCGACCCTCCCCATTCAACTAGTTAACGAGCTCATCATTAGAATCAGGTGTGCTTAATGAAGGTTGAATTGTGACAGCTCTCCAGACTAGTTTAGAGGGAGTGAATGCTCTCAAACGCACACAAACAATTAAACACATATTTCCCTTTAATCTAATGCTTGCAGATAAAACGTGGGCATCCTAAGTGAGTGCAATACAGTAATAACCTAGGCTACGTCCTTTAGTAATAGGCATTTGAGGAAGTTCATGTATTATGCAGCTGTCTTGCGCCACCTTCTGGTGATAGATGGTGACACAACTGTCAAGTTCAGAGAGAAGAAGTCTGTCTTGCAGTAGAAATCTTATTTAAGTAGAAATAAAACAGTGTCTTACATCTGATTATGGCCAGCGGGATGACGTGGCAGAACGTCATTGGTCACCAGCCCAGCTGCATCCTTGCTGTGATAAAACCAGATAATATACTGTAGTATAACAATATATATAACAAAATATAACAAAATAACATTACAAATTAAACAGAGTAAATAACTCACAGGTTCCGCCCCCCGCCCTCTCTTATTGGCCACCTCAAAGGGGATCAACCGCATTCAGTTGCACGTCAACCCAGACACCCAACATGTGACACTGACACTCCCATAGACTTCCTGTGGTGATGCGCCAGCAGAGTTAGCAGGTGTAGCAGGTCTTTCAGGCTGTCTCACCTGGGCAGGGTCCGCATGTTAAAGTGTGCAGACTGGAAGTGCTCGGCTGTGACCATGGACCTGGGGCTTCTCCTGGTCTGGTTCTTCTCCTCCGGGGGGATCTGGGCCATCTGGGCCCCGGTGCTGGTGGTCCAGTCCTGCAGAGAGGGAGGGGGGGCTGTGAAGATGCTGGGGTCCCCAGCCTTGCTCTGGGACGGATGTTTACGGGATAGATTGCACATGGACTTTCACTTGTGTATATATAGTGTTGTATATTGCACTATGAACACACACTGACTCACCCACACGTGCCAAGTCCTACACAGTTCCACACAGTCATACATACTCACACACTCTCACACACAGTCATACATACTCACACACTCTCACACACAGTCATACATACTCACACACTCTCACACACAGTCATACATACTCACACACTCTCACTCACACACGTGCTGTATCACCAGCACAACACGGATATATAACTTGGCGCCCTCTGCTGGTGGTGCGGGACTGATAAATAATGGATGCTCTTGCGAATTTGTCGCCCCCCTCTGCATGCCGCCCTAGGCGGCTGCCTATGTCGTGTCGCCTATGCCTAGGACCGGCCCACACGTAAATGTTTGCCGTGTCTGGTACTACATCAAACTTCTTTAGACAGACAGGTTGTTCATGACTGTTGGACAGGTTGGAGGAGAGACGTCAATCTACTCACCGCATCCATCATGGTTCCAAGGTGTTTGTATGTGGATTTGCTGAGTGTTTTTATCTGTCCAACAGGACACTGCGTGAAGTCATAGTCTTTGGGTTCCGCTTCCCTGTGCTTATGCCTGGAAACAGTTGCAAACTTTTTATGGATCGTTGCCAACAGGCAGCGCCCGACTTTGGACAGTTTATGTCAGAAGAAGCTACTCACCAGTCCGAAATAAGGGTTCATCTGCTGTAAGACATCTTAGACGTGAGAGACAGCAGATCGATGAACGACAAAACCAACGGACACGAACAAAAGCCTATAGCTATCTAGAGCATGAAAGGAAACATCCACATTACATTTAATATGTAAAGTGGCGTCTAAACTCCATATTATGACGTCGTAGATTGTTTGTAACGTGAATACGCAATTGTTGCCTTGCTGGAATACAATGCTATACTACTACATTGTTACAACCACAATGCTTTAATTCGACACTGAGCATGTTTGCGGAAACGGTTACCATGGTGAGCTCGATCACTAGAAACCCTAGCCAGTTGACCAGTTGACCCAAACCAGCTAATAATAGCCACGTCACAAATAAAACAAATAGGAGAAAAGTGGTGTTGTTTAAAACATATAATAAACACCTGAAGGAAACAGTTGCAAAATATCGGCTACACAATGGACCTTCCCTTAAGTTTCTCGGGATGAGCCCTCACTTCTCCCAAAATGTCTTACATTTCTTTTCTCTGTGACAGCATTTCTACGGGCCTTCTCTGAGGCTGTGGGCCAATTCTCTCCCCAGACTCAAAGCACACGTCTGTCACATTACCACAAGGACAACAAGACACAAGCTCAAAGGTCTATTTAATAAATGCATTTACATGGTTTAACAACTCCTCCAAAACACCATATGACATACAGTGATAATGCATCTTTTGCATATAAGATCAGGAAGATGGACTTCTGGAAGCAGGGCACAATTACTGGATCACTGACCTCCAGTTCAGTGTACTGTAAGTAGGTTGACAGGAAAGCTGGTAGGCCCATTGTCACGGTAACAGGGCTTAACTAGCCCCAGAGCGCAGCAGCAGACAGTACAAGAACAAGAGCACTTGTAGAGGAGAGACCCATACAGAAGTATGGCGAGTCACCATGGAGACGAAAAGGTCACAGGCAATCCCCTCTCAGTGGAACGCAGCTGTCGTGAAAACACTGCTACCTAATCACCTGACTTCCTATGACGAACCAGCCTGATCTGGGGTTTGCTAATCAGGTAATGTATGTCTCCTCAGGCCTTGCGAGCATGTCTGTTGCCCCAGCCGGTCAGTCGACATCAGGGGGCTCTCCAGTGGAAGCTGGGGGTCAGTTCAACTCCTCCACCAGCCACGAAGACGAGCAACACACAAACAACAACAACAAATGCCATCTCCATGTCCGAAGGGCCTTTATTCAGTTACATGATCCTTGTTCAACTCTTTATTTTTCATTTGTTTTCGTGCATAACCCCTTTGTGTCACACTTTTGCTTCCCTCACTTCCTTTGCGACGTGAAAAGGCCGCAGGAGGAGGTGACAGCTCGCACCTCGGCCCCGGATGGTCATGTGGGGCGAGGGGAAAGGGACGAGGGGGATAGATTCTGTCTTTGAACAGTCGAGGGGACAGGAGACATTCCACAGACAGATGAGGTAAAAGCGCCTCGCAGAGACAACACCCTGAACGACAACAAGTTCATATTTTTGGTTGGAAAAGTCGAATGAAAAGGTCTCTCAGTAAAAATCAAAAATCAACTGTAGCATGGGAAGCCTGTGGAGTGTGGTATGTCTAGATGTACCAGTGTTAGCAGCTGAACCAGGCAGAGCACTAGCCACTGAACCAGGCAGAGTGCTAGCATCTGAACCAGGCAGAGCCCTAGCATCTGAACCAGGCAGAGCCCTAGCAGCTAAACCAGGCAGAGCGCTAGCAGCTAAACCAGGCAGAGCGCTAGCAGCTGAAACCAGGCAGAGCGCCAGTGGCGGAACCAGGCAGAACTGAAGCCTAGCAGACACATGAAGCCTGTAGGAGTGATGATTAGCGACCCAGCATTAGGAAATATGGCAGGAGCTTCCACCAAGTCTTTCACTAAAACGGGGCCATGCTGACGCTAACATACAATAGGTACGAAGCTCATTAGCGAGGGGCTGAGGGTCCACTGACAGAAAGTAGTGGCCTCCTTTTGTTCACAGAGTACCCTGGTTAAATGCTGTAGGAGGAGGGGGTCCCAGAGGCTAAGGCATCATCAATCAAACACGCACAACCAAACACAGAAGCATCTAATGCACACACATGTTCATGTGGTAAATCCTAGGTCGTTATAGTAGTGAACTTCTGACGAAGTAGCAAAGGTTGAGATCTCTTGGCCACACAAGGGGCTCCATATATATTTAAGCTCTTTTCGAACCACGTGAAGAAATTAAATAAAGATGTTACACTGTTTTGGGGGGGGTCAAAGCTCGAGGGTAAACTTTAGTGGCACTTTAGCGCCAATAAATTATTGAACACTTTCTTTTTTTTTCTCTCCTCATCAGATTGCTCACTTCCTTAAGTTGTAAGGTTTTGGATAAAACATTATCCAGTAATATTACTCAATAAAACGTCAAGTTTCTCTCTCTCCAATTTGATTACTATGAATCAAGGGTAGTAGTAGTAGTAGTACTTTAGCATCAACACAATATAACCACTGTATACTCAATACAAAATAAAAATGTTTACACAGAGTTCCTGTTTTAATTGATTACAAGGAGGCGCGAGCAGAGCGGTCTTCCAGCCCGGTCGACCTGACCGACCGCAGCGCTCCAGTCTGCCTGACCGCGCCTTGCCCCGCCTCCAGCAGGAGGGAGGAGGGAGGGAGGAGGGAGGGGCGCTCTCTTTACAATCAGATTAAATCAACCAGTGTTCATCTGCTATTCATAGTCCTCTAAATACACAATGCCACTTCATTCAGTCCGAGAGGCCGGGCATGGGACCTGCGCGTCGTTGGCGGATGAGGTTAGACGCGTTACAGAGGTCAGGGGTTCGATGCCGACATGCTCAGTTCGCCTGACCATCTACACCCCAGATGTCGGGGGGTTCCTGGGATTTGGGCAGGCGGTAGAGAGTCCCGGAGATCGCTCTGAGGACGGCTCAGGAGGACAGAGGTTGAGGGTTTGGTACCCAGAACACCCGCCCTGCTGGAAGACACCCCTCAGGGCCACACGGGGGGCCGTCTCTGCCGCCGACTCTCCCAGGAGCGGGCGGGGGGGTCTACGACCTGAGGCGTCGCATCCACCCGACTCTGACGGGGCACGTGTTCACCTCACCCCGACGGCGAGGCGCCCGAGCCCGGCCTTTGTATTTACACGCGACAAAATCTAAAAAATAATAATAATTATTAAAAATAACCAGAAGGGTCAAAGTTCATAGAACTCTTTTTTCCCCCCCCTCTCTCTCAGGACAGTTTGAGGGAGTGGCATAGCAGAGTGCAGAGAGCAGCGATGGGCCAGCCTCCTGAGCAAGACAACGTTTGTACACAATATTTACACATATACAAGGTGGTGGGAAGGGGGGTGTGGGGGGAGGGGGGAGAGTCCAGGGCCAGCCGACCAGAGGTTCTTCGAAACGACGCAATCTCTGTTTCGACGATGGATTAAGCAGGTTTTAGTCCCCAGTCCCAAGGAACCATGTCAGGAGTGGAGAACATCCTGTCCACCTCTGGTGTCTGAGTGAATGGAGTGTCTGAGAGGAGCCAGCTGCAGGTGGGTCGGGGGTGAGGGGGAGGAAGGGGGGGGGGTCCTGGATGGAGACGGGGGAAGAGAGGGGAGACCGAGGGGGAGGAGAGGGGAGACCGAGGGGAGAGGAGAGGGGAGGGTGAAGGGAGGACGGTGGTGTGTGTCCCGGGGTGAGGGGGAGGGGGAAGGGAGGATGGTCCTGGCTGAGTGGCTAGCAAAAACTGTTAGGGTGGGAAGGTTCCAGAAATCTAGCACCAATGACGATCAGGTCTTGGTCTGACGACCCCACTTTTGGGGGGGGTGGGTAGATAGAGGGGGGAGGGGGGAGATTCTCCTCCCATCTTCTGGTCTTGCAGAAGCAGTGAAGCAGATGATGGCTCCGCCCTCTAGCCTCCAGCCCGTGTCCCTCTCTCTCTCTCTCCCTTCTCCTCCTCAGACGCCGTTTGCAGTCATCTTGCTCTTCGGGGTCATCTCTGCCGCCTTGGCCTGAGGGGGGGAGGGCAAAGGTCAAAAGTCATTTCGCGTTGTACTGCTGTTATCTTGGCTGTAGCACCTGGTCTCAAGACCTACACATACGAGGCATTTCACCATTTACAAAGAGTATATTTGCTATATTTTTCAGGGAAGGATACGGCTTCGATTATTGCGTCAACTGTACAGATTCAGAAACATGCAGTGCTGTGGGGGCTCTGTGTGCATGTGGTGTGCATGTGTGTGTGCATGTGTGTGTGCATGTGTGTGAGAGATCAGAATGTCACGCGAGTGGCCAGAGGTCCACAGAGATGACATCCATGGAGGAGCTAATCCTGCGTGGTACAGTGACCCACGTGACAGGAAGGGGTGACGGGGTCAGAGGTCGGGGGGGACTGACCTGGATGACCTGCGCCGGGGTCAGAGGCTTGTCTGAGAGCACAGGAGCCTTGTCCTTCACCTCCTCCATCTGAAACACACCAAGGCACCAAGGACCTTACACACCTGTCTACCACGCCAGGTCAGAAGTGTGTGTGAGTGTGGTGTGTGTGTGTGTGTGTGTGTGTGTGTGTGTGTGCGTGCGTGCGTGCGTGCGTGAGAGACAGAGATATGACGTACCGGTCTGTCCTTGATGATGATAGCAGGGTCGGATAGTATCTCGGCTGAGACTGAAGGAGGGACTTCAGTGTTCTCCACAGGAGGTGGAGACTTCTACAACACACACACACACACGCACACGCACACGTTAGGAAATCTGGTGATCTGATCGTCTTAGAGCAAGGATATAGGTCACAGGGGTTACTTATGCTCTATGTTTGTTTGGGAGTGAGTGTATTTGCAGGTGTGTGAGTTTAAGTGAGTGAGTGAATTTGAGGGTGTGTGTGTGTGTGTGTATTTGCGGGTGTGTGCCTGTGAGTGAGTGTATTTGCGAGTGTGTGCGTGTGTCTGTGAGTGAGTGTATTTGCGGGTGTGTGTGTGTGTGTATTTGCTGGTGTGTGCCTATGAGTGAGTGTATTTGCGGGTGTGTGTCTGTGAGTGAGTGTATTTGCGGGCGTGTGAGTGTACGAGGGGTGCCAGAGAGACTGAGTTACCTCTAGTTTGGCGACAGGGGGGATGATGGTGGTCTTGGGTTTGAGGTCGGTCAGGTACATGGCTCTGGAGAGCAGCAGCAGGGAGGGAGGCACGTTCTCCTTCAGGTGCAGGTCCAGCCACTACACACACACACACACACAGAGACAGAGAGAGAGAGTGTGTGAGACAGAGAGGAAGTGTGTGTGTTTGAGAGTGAGAACGTGCGTGTGAGAGAGAGAGAGACAGAGAGAGAGAGAGAGAGAGAGAGAGAGAAGCGCTGCGTGTGTTCGTACCTGTTGCAGCTGCTGGCGTAGCTGGTCGCTGGTGAGACCCAGAGACCTCATGCCTCTGCTACGGCAGGCTGCCTGCAGCTCTGACACACTCATGGCCGGCACGCCCTCCCCAGCTATCATCTGGGGGACGGGGGAGACAATAACAAGACCGCTTAGCAAACCAGAAGATGGATCACCTCCATCCCCCACAACCCCTCCTCACCACCCACCCCCCACAGTCCCACCCCCACCCCCCCCCTCACCTCGTCGTCGGTCTTGATGGTGCGCAGCTGCATCATGAGCTGGAACCTCAGCAGATTGTTGGTGCCGATGGGCTGCAGCTCCAGCAGCTTGCACAGCGCCACCAGCCCGGGGCGCTCCAGGTGCTCCAGGGTGAGCTCGTCCTCAAACAGCTTGGAGAACTTCACGATGTCCTTGGTGGTGGGCTGCTCGCCCGTGTGACGTACCTGGAGGGGGGCGGGGCGGGGCGGGGAGGGCAGGGGGGGGGGTACAGGGTTAAGACCCGGGGTCAGTTAGCTGGCCCGGCTAGGTGGAGGGTGTCGGAAACACGTGTCGGAGCACAAGTTCGGACTTCGGGGGTTCACGTTGGCTGGGCTAGTCTTCGTCACATGGCACTGTCAAAATACATAAAAATGACAGACCTACTGGACTGTTTTGTGAGTCAAACCTGGTGCTTCGGCTTACAGGAACCACGTTGGGCTGGGCTCCCACGCTCTCGTACTTCTGGGACCAGACAGAAACACGTGGCCTGAGTCGTGTGGGTCTGGCCTCAGGAGACTGGGAGGGGCAGGAACGAGACTGAACTACCGCCGCGACACAAACCTGGAGGGGTCTGTGAGACTTCAACATGGTTCTCCGTTTCAAATCACTCCCATGTTTGATGGCTAGATCGAGAGGTTAGACTCCTGTCTGTGTCCGACTGCTATCAAGGTGTGTGTGTGTGTGTGTGTGTGTGTGTGTGTGTGTGAAACCTTTGACTCCCCTGTTTTCTGGGTACAGTGGTTCATGTCTGACACGTGAGAGATAAGGGTTTTAAGACGGCACAGGGCTTGTTTTGTAGACGTGGTAACAGTAGCAGGCCTCCTTGCACACTTAAAAGACCCCCGAATGGTAAAGGGGCGGGGGGAGAAACTTCAGAGCTCACCTCTGACATAGTCTATGTTTACCTCGCTGACTGACTGACTGACTGACTGACTGTAGGGACGGCTGTCTGTCGGTCTGACTAAGAAGTAAGACATGCCTCTCTGTAAACACCGCAGCCTCAGTGATGACGGTAAACAAGTCTTAAATCACAGCAGTGGTTGCCGTGCCCGTGTGCCCGTGCACGGACGCTGCGGGCTCCGTCGCCCTGCTCACCTTCTGCACGTATGTGGAGAAGCGCTGGGTCTCGTCGTCCGTCAGGGCCTTGGCCTTGTTCCGGAGAGCCAGCTCTGCTATCGTCTCCTGCAGGAACTTGGCCAGCTCCAGCTTGGCAGCCAGACCCTTCTTCTGCTTCTCCTCCTGGGAGAGGAAGAGAGAGGAGGAGGAGGAGGAGGACAGGTGGAAGGTAGGGGAGAGAAGGAGGTGAAGAGGGGAACATGGTTTTAGACATCTGTCGAGTCGCTCCCCCCCGCCCCCGCTCCTGTCTTTGTGACGCACCAGCAAACCACCAGGCTGATCACGGGGGGAACGTTGTATCGTTTGTTTTTCCCTGACAGGAGTGTGGTGTGTGTGTGAGCGAGCACGAGGGCATATCTCGGAGCCAGCCAGCCGTGGTCCTCGCAGATGAGAACATCGGGGCCGACAGACTCCCCGCTACTTCAATGTACGTGTCAACAACTGGAAGAATCCCTGATCCTCTTAACGAAGGCATGAGGTTACATCACATGACCTCCAGCAGGAAGAGAGCCCGCCCCAGCTAATCCAGATGATCTGTACTAGACTGTACCTTACCGTACTGTTCTGTACTGTACACAGACAGAGCACTGTACTGGAGCTAGGCTCTATATTAAGCCAGGCAGGAGCCATATTAAACAAAAGCTGCTATGCTAATAGGCCAGGCAGAACAGGAGGTGTAGGGGGAAAGGGGAGGAGGAGGTGTGGAGTTGGAGGCCAGGTGGAGGTGAAGGGAGGGAGGGAGGCGGAGGAGGAGGCACCTTCTTGTCCTCCGTCTCGAAGGTGGAGGGCAGCATCTCGGGGAAGAGCTTCAGGAAGACGGGCAGCAGGAACTCCATGAAGGGAACGATGATGAAGACGATGAAGGGGACCAGGCGGAACAGGTCGGCACAGGTCCTCATCAACTGGAGAGAGAGAGACACAGAGAGAGAGAGGGAGAAAGACAGAGAGAGAGAGAGAGAGAGAGGAGAGAGAGTCAAAGGAGAACAGTTAGAGGAACAGCCCTCAGTCTTGTCTGATGAGTTTATAGTGGTGTGGAAGAGGACGCATGTGTCCAGGCTGCCTTCAGCCACCCAGGGGTGACCCCCGCCTCCCTCGCTCTGGAACCCCCCCCGTGAGTCAGTCACTGTCTCTGCCACAAGCGTGCCAGCCACTGTCTCTGCCACAAGCGTGCCAGCCACCGTCTCTGCCACACGCGTGTGTGTGTGAGGACTTCCAGTCCTTTCTTAAAATAGCCCTGCAGCTCTGTATAGTTGTGCCATAGTATTCACACTGGACAGATCATTCATCGTGTGTGCGTGTTTGTCTGTGTGTGTGTGTGTGTGTGTAGGTATGCCTGTCTATCTGCGTGTTTGTCTGCCTAAAAAAACTCACTAAGGGTAGATCCTTCCAAAGAATCAAAATCAACCAATCAGCCTTATTTAGGAGGCGGACACTCATGGACTTTCTATTCCCCATAACGAGGAGGTCAGGGTTAAGACCGTCCAATCACAGCAGGTCTGGCAGTGGACCAGGTCCAGTAGATTACACCTGCTGGGGCCCCATGGCAACCGCCGGGACAGCCACTTCAACGTGTATGTATGCTGTACGATGTAAGCGTATGGAGGCCTGTATGGGGGCCTGTATGTAGGCCTGTACGGGGGCCTATAAGTAGGCCTGTACGGGAGGGCCTGTATGGAGGCCTGTAAGTAGGCCTGTATGGAGGCCTGTAAGTAGGCCTGTACGGCGGCCTGTACAGAGGAGGAGGAAGGCTGGTTCCTCTGAGGCTGAAACCACAGGAGCCCCAACTGTCTCTCAGTCCTCCCAACAGGAAACAAACAAAGCTAACTCCTACCTTCTTACAGGGAGATCAAAAAGGTTTAAATACAGGAACTCTAAAACCCCAAAAAGGCCATGCCTTTACTGGACCATTTTATTGGGTCGCTAAATAAAACCCTCTACAATTGGAGGGGATGTCCTTTCTCTCCCTCCCCCGGTCTGAACATGACCCAGATCAGATGATTAGAGAGGCATTATTCCACGCTTAGGTGCCTGGTGGCACCAAGACTTCCATGTTCATTTGTTTTTTTTAATAGTCTCTCGCCTCGCACTCAGATAATCTCATAACAATGCGTTACGTAACGCTGCCAGGCCACGCGCGTGAGGGCGGCATGGCACTCGACCACAAACACCCCACCCCCCCACCCTCCCACCCGGTCACCAGCTGAACCACACCTCGCAGCTGGAGCTCGAGGAGCAGAGTGCCGCAGGCTCTGAACATTCCTACTTGCCATTCCGTTCGAATGTTCACCTCGGGCAACTAAGTGTTTCAGGAGGGTTTGCAGCAGCAGCAGTGTTCCCAGGAAGAGCATACTCTTTATTAGGGGTGAAGCAATATGTCGTGGAACAATATATCCCACTACAAATCCTCACCCTATTGGTTGAGCTACCAGCACGTGACCTACTCTGCACCTGCGTCACGCGTACATTCACAGAAATCGCTTGAACTGAGTATGTACTAACTACACAACTCAACTGTATGTACAACAAAGAAAAGGATTGAAAATGTTGAATGTTTTGGAAATAAATATGTTCTGTGAATTTCAAATGTTGTTCAAAATGTTGTGATACGTCTTGTATTGCACACCCAGTATTGTGACACATATTGAATCGCGAGCCGAGTGTGTCGTTACACCCCTACCCTTTATGGAGAGGCTCTTTCGATGCCCCAAACGGAATCAAACCAGAAAAGGTAGAAGAGGATTTACAAGAGTATGCCCTGTTCCTGCTATGCTATGCTATGCTGTGCTAACCCGGTGAAACCCTACTCCCCTGACCTGGATTCCCCAGCCTGTGTCACGGTCACGCCACACCATGTCAGCGTGCAGCACAACCCTGGGAGTCATCGGAAACGTGACCAACTCTGGGATTCACCCTTGTAAAGAGGACATAACAGGACAGAGTAGGTCTGCACTAGACAGGACAAGGACAAACTAGGGCAGGGATGTCCTGTAGGACCAGTGCAGCCAGTCACAGGCCAGCACTGCAACATCCACAAACCCCTCCCTCCCTCCCGTGACGCCCTGGGGCAGGGACACCGCTGTGCGTCAGTCCCAGAGTTCAACTGTCAGACCCCGCATCGCGATCTCTGATCAATGTTTACGCGCGCGACAGAGGCGGAACCCTACGCTCTCCCCTCTGGAGGACCGGAGGGCAGCGGGTCCACCGCTCTCAGCGGCCTGTCTCGCCCTCTTATCAGTAAGCTGAACCCAAACACAGCCGGCAGGATTTCTATCCTACCCCCGACTGCCGTCTGAACGCAAACCCGAGATCCCGTCGACGCTGACCCCGGGTCTGCACACATCCCTGGCCTCTTACCCGTCTCCTCTCCCTGCGAGAGAGCAGCTGTCCGTGCAACAGTCTCCACACCATCCTGCCCGCGATCTTGGTGTCGATCCCCAGGAGACGGAAGCCGTTGTAGTAGTGTTTCATCTCATCCACAATCCTCTGGCCGACAGACTTCCTCACTACCGCCCTCTCCTGGGCCGGAGGTAGCGATGCGGCCGTGGCAGCTGGTGGAGGGGTGGATGGAGAAGCAGGGGCAGCAGGGTCTTTCTTAACCCCGGGGGGGTCATCCTGGGCTGGGGTGGCACTGGGAAGGGGCTGGGTGTCCTGTTTGGTGTCCTGGAGCCAGACACAGCTGCTGTGTAGCGATCTGGCCAGCAGGGCGGTGCTGTGGGGGCGGGTGGGTCCGTGGGCCCGCGAGCAGTGGGGGTATCCAGCTCGGGAGTGTCTGAGAGGGGGTGGGGTGGATAGGCGTGCGTGGGAGTCCAAGTGGAGCTGGAGGTAGGCGGTGGAGGGAAGGGGGCAGCAGCTGTGCCGTTTAGACAGCAGATAAGACCCCCTGCAAGAAATAAACCAAACATTTAGCAGACGCTCTTATCCAGGGCGACTTACAGTATGTACAGGGACATTCCCCCCGAGGCAAGTACGGTGAAGTGCCTTGCCCAAGGACAGTCATTTTGCACGGCCCAGGAATCAAACTGGCAACCTTCAGATTACTAGCCCAATTCCCTAACCGCTCAGCCATCTGACTCCCTCCAAACACTGCTCAGAGACAATATCCTATCAGTCATTTCATATGGTGTATATTTGTGTGTATAAAAGTCCTAGATGCTCAGAGTGCTAATATAGTTTGTCGATAGCTACTTTCTATATATTGAATTACTTTGTTTAAAAGTCCTTAAATGATTCATTCACCAATACTGTTTACATCTGTCATGTGATGTGTCCAGAGTTACAATCTCGGTTGCAGTTCACATGGTGTAAACACAGCAGCATGAGTTAGTCTGTTTACCGAAGAGCCTACAGTCTGCTTACACAACCAACTATCAGAGGACTTAGTTAGGACGTAATTCGTCTAACTGACCATGGGACCAAATTACAAAGAATCCGCTGCAGTGGTTGTAGTTTGTGGGCTGCATGTGATCCGTTCACTTCTATCTTACCTTGATCTTGTTACAGCCATAAGCACCTGCGGACTGAAGACTGCCATCATAACGGCAGACCGAGACTTCCTGAGAGATAAACAAAAGAGATATGTCGTAAATCAAACGGAAAATATACAGCTCTAAACTACTCTGTGAGGTAGAGGTTGCGCCCCTACTGTAGTTCTGATTTTAGGAGTCTTGACTCCATGTTGGAAATCAATCAAGTAAGGCAGACGTTGTTGCATAATAGCAGATATGCAAGCCAAAGTTGCAATAGCACAGCGTGTACATTTCTGTTTTGATCGAGCTTACAGTCTCCAGGATGTATTTAACTTCACTTGTTTTACATGCAAACGCGTAAATTACGCATAAATTACAAATGGGATACAGACAGTCTAGTAGTTTTGTTAAATTATCTTTGAGCCCAAAACCAACGACCACCGGCATCGCAACCGAAAGTCGGCAGATAACCTAGAGCTATGAATGCTGTGTGCGTTGACAATACAAACGTAATGATACAGCCATTTAGATCGTTTCGTCTAGCCATCAAAACATTCTGTTGACATTTGATTCTTAGAAGGGATTAATACAAGCTAGCGCTAGCTACCTAGAGCTAGCTCTAATGACTTTAGGCAGCACCACTGGAATGCTAATAGCTAACAATACTTACAAATGGAACTAAACAACTACTAGTAGCTAGCTAACTCACAATCATGTAAGAGAGCAACAAACTCACTAAACTAACAATGCGTTATTTTCGGTCAATTCGCGTGTGTCGTCTCAATTTAGTCCGAAAGTTTGCTAAAATACATACTGTACTAGCTAAATTGTAAAGCTAGCCCACAGCCATCGGGCCTTGGCAGCCTGTTACTGTTAGCTTGCCACTTGCTAGGAATCCTAGCCGTGCTGCTACGCTGAAAATGGAAGTCTGATGACGCTGCCGTGCAGCCTACCTACCTCGAACGTCAATGTCCTGCTGGGGTTAAAAACTGGTCGTCGTAAGGCAGTTTGGCGAGCAAAAAATGATACAATCCATTCACTATAGTCGGTTGATTGAAGAAGCGAGATGAAAACCAACGACTGTTGTGATAATAAACCCATTTACGAAGGGTTTATTACTTGTGTTCGTTTCGGAATCGTCGTGTTTTCCAGTGCCCTACCGTACCCACCCAGTTGGTACAGCGTTCAGTGCTGCACTGAAAAAGGTCACGCAAGCATGGCTGATGTTGACGTAAATGATCAGGCGAGGATAGGCACGTCTTGAGTGACATGTCTAGCCACGAATGGCTGTGGGTACATTTCTTACCGTAAAAGCCAATCAGACCACGGAGCATGAAGGAAATAAGAACCCCTTGGAGCCGTACTGCATCACACCCTACTGCATCATCCCCTTACTGCATCATCACCGAGATTAACATATTTCGCTATTTAAGAGGCCCTTCTTCACATAGACATCATAATTATATATAAATAATTATTATGTATTTGCTCCTTCACACACATTGTTTTTTATTTGTTATAAATTAGCATGTTGTTAAAGAATCAAAACTGGATAGACACGTAACTGGTTTCTTTGATTCTTAGAAAGATCTTCTAGTGTGCACATAGCACACATACCATGATAATATGCAAAAGGAGTTGCGACCACGGAGAAACCACTGAAACTGACCCTATAAACAGATGCAACTGATATGCCTAATTAGCACATTTTACACACATAGCCTATGAATAACATTCTTGTTATTAAAGATGTAATATTTTCAATAGCCATAACCTCGTTTAAATACAAAGGCTGTTCCAATCCCAAATATATGTTATTTAATTGTTTTCGTAATTAATTGACGAGACAGGCTTATTTGACACCTTACGTGTAATTATTTAATGTAATGATTTTCTCTAGGCCCCATTCCCAAAAAAATTGAACTACACATCCCGATGTGCGCTTGATTCTGTGACCCTCACCAATCGAGAGCTTGTGATTTGGCGCTGAGCGTAGACCGACAAGGCCCAAAGCAGGGTGCTTTTGTTAGACTACAGCAAAGAGAAGAGGCAGCCAGCTAAATTATAATACATAGGGGGCGAGATTTAGACATAACATCCACCAAGATTCCGTGAACATACCAGGCCCCTCTAGATTCTACTGGGAAGAAAGACAAGTCTTGGGAAAGATTCGGTGAAAAAGAAAACTACCTTACTGAAAAGCGCTATAACGGAGAGGCCTGCTCTAATATCGTCCCAAGATTTTTGTTATTTCATCTTTTTTATAGATTGCAGAAAGAAGGCCAGTTATCCGGTGTAGGTGTTTAGAATGGGATACGCTGAAGGTATTGACATTATATTTTACTAGCCTCTACGGCTCGCAACTCTCACTGTAAGCATCTCTCTCCGTTCAATCTCGGGGTTGATTAGCGTGCTGTCAATATCATTACGATAAATGTATACGCTGGCTTCGTCGTCCAGTAGGCTATTTGCTTAATTTCTCCTCCTTTCTCCAAACGAGGGATGAAGGTGTAATCACGCAAGACAATTTTATTTAAAGGGGCAAAGGCAGCCATATTGGCAACAATGTATAGCCTAGCTTCCTTTCCATTTTGTGGCTGAAGTCTTTCGCATCATATTTAAATTGTCTCGAAAAACGTGTACACACTTCACACATGTCATAATATACGAACAACATCACAGCCTTTGCTATGTAGCTATCATGTTAACAGCTTTCTCTGTTTTGCAACACATTCTAGTTTTATGCAAGGTCTGCCTACCAAAAAGCTAGCTAGCTAACTAGCCACATCGCAGCAAAGCGTAGCACGGATGCAGCTATATATGATTAAGTGCTACATTGTTTCACTCTGCTTACATGTTCAACTTAATTTAAAGGCAAATGGCTTATGTTTAGCTTTAACAGGGCTGTTAGAAGGGTTGTTGGTCTGCTGCTACACCATATTTATCAGAACATCCAGCCAAATTGGCCTTCAGTAGAATTGATGGTCATATTACACACTCCTATAGTATAACACTTGGTATAGTCTAAATTACGTTTTATTCATTCATTGTATTCATTTCAAGGTAATAGGTGCACGCCTCGTATTCGGACCTTTCAATGTATAATTTTTCAAGTTCTGTAAGCAGTAATGACATGAAAAAGACAGGTAACAGAAGTGTAGTTTAACCCCTGACCCCACATTGACCTTTGGTTGTGACACAGCTGATCGAAGGTCTATCTGTCCTAGTGGGATTGAGATGACTGCCTGACATTGATTAGATGGGTATATTATATAAGATGTGTGAGCAATCAACAACCAGTGGTTATCAACCCTGGTTCTCAGGGCTCACGATTCTGTATGTGTTAGTTCATTCTTTTGAATCGGGTGTGTTGGAGAAGGCGGGCATCTAAAACATACAGGATCATGAGCGCCGAGGACCAGGGTTGAAGACCACTGATGTAGACCGACAGTACACAGAGATAAACATTCGACCGTCGGCATAGATGTGTTGACTTACTGTGTCTTGATTAAAACGTCAAGGAATGCATCCATTACACATCTCCAAGCTGGTATTTTGTCCCTGGCTCCACTTTGACCAACACTTCAGCCAAAATGCTTCAAAACCACTTAATTTATGTGTTTATTTACACAAAAGCATGTTTTTTCCTTCTATGGACACAGTGCAATGCCCACTTCTTAATCACCACAGATGTACAATTGAAGAAACAGAGCTGTTTGTGTTCCCCTTTTCCCCCCTCAACACTAAACTCATATCCCTTCATCTCTGTCTCTCGCTCGCTCTCTCTCTCTCACTCTTCCTCTCCTTCACAGGTCCAGCCAGAGAAAAGGACAGTTAAGGATGCAGGAGCACAACAATGGATTTCTCCTTCTCTTTCATGCAAGGGATCATGGGAAATACAATTCAGCAACCCCCTCAGCTCATTGATTCGGCCAACATCCGTCAGGACGGCGCCTACGACACCGGGAGCGATGCGGGCGAGGACGGAGGCCCCCCCTACGACGCCGCCGCGCTGGACGCCGACTTCTCCTACCCGCCCCCGGCCTCCGAGGACATGCCCCCGGTCTCCAACGGATACGCCCCGGGGCTGGGCTTGGGCCTGGGCCTGTACGAGCCCCAGGCCAAGTTCTCCATGTACCCCCAGTTCCCCAACGGCTCGGCCAACGGCTACGGGGCCATGAGGGGGTACGGAGACCACTGCCTCCTCCCAGGGGAGGGAGCGGTGTTGAGGGCCTCGGTCCTCCAGGAGAAGCCCCCCTCTCCGCCTCCTCCCCCCTCCCACCACACGCACCCCCACCTCCACCCCGTGCCCCATCACCACCATCCGCACCACTACCTCCCGAGCCACCCCCACGCGCAACCCCACCCTCACAGCCCCCCGCCCCTGTCCTCCCAGCACCACCTCCCCCCTCCCCCCCACCTCATGAGCCACGTGCTCCATCCTCCCCCCCCCTTGCTCCTGCCCTCCTCCAGCCCTCCCCCCTCTCTACTGGACAGCGCGCCCTCCTCGCACCCCTCTCGCACCCCATCGAACCACCCCGACACCCCCAGCGGGGTGCTGAAGAAGACCAGCTCTCCGGAGATCAAGCTGAAGATCATCAAGACCTACCAGAATGGCCGGGAGCTGTTTGAGTCGGCGCTGTGTGGGGATCTGCTCCAGGAGCTGCAGGTACGGGATGCGTGTCCCCTAGCCTCACCTGGGCCACACTGGGTCACAGTAGATATATATATATATATACACATGTCCAGCATTCTCAGTGCGTTTAATCACCTCACATGCAGGAGTCGGACACCAGCGACGGCTCCCAGGCCCGCCGCAGACACGAGAGGAAGAAGGAGAGGAGGAAAAAGACTGCCAGGCTGCAGGAGCAGGAGCAGGCCTCGGACCCAGAGCTGCAGCCAGGGGAGTCTCCGGGCCAGGCTCCTGGCCAGGCCGGGAACCCCCTGATCCAGGCCGGGAACCCCCTGATCCAGGCCGGGAACCCCCTGATCCAGGCCGGGAACCCCCTGATCCAGGCCGGGAACCCCCAGATCCAGGCCGGGAACCCTCAGATCCAGGCCGGGAACCCCCTGATCCAGGCCGGGAACCCCCAGATCCAGGCCCAGCCTGGAGAGGCCATCCTGGGCCTCGGGCAGGCTGAGGGTTCCCCTACAGACCTCCATCAATGCGGAGCCTAAAACTCCGAAGGCTAGTGTAAGTCTAACCGTGTGTGCTTACTAGAGATGCATCAGGTATTGCCTTGGGCTGAAAATGTGGGAGTGAGTCTTTTGTGTTTTCTGATGTTTTCTTCTGTGTGTGTGTGTAGGTGCCAAGGCAGCAGCAGCAGCATGCGTCGGTCATCCAGTCCACAGGCTTCTGTAAGGAGTTTGTGGTGGGGGACCTGGTGTGGTCCAAGGTGGGCACCTACCCCTGGTGGCCCTGCATGGTCTCCTGCGACCCCCAGATGAAGGTTCACACACGCATCAACACCAGAGGTAGGAGGCCCAACACACAGGCAGGCACATGAGGAGATCACTCGCACACCATCTCAGACCACACACACACACCTTCTCAGACCACACACACACCTTTCAACCCCCTTTAGATCACAGGGTGTACCACACACACACACACCCTGCTCACACCTCCTCAAACCACACACACACCTTCTAACCCTCTCAGCTCACAGGGTGTACCACACACACACACCCGCTCACACCTCCTCAAACCACACACACACACCTTCTAACCCTCTCGGCTCACAGGGTGTACCACACACACACCACACACACACACACCTGCTCACCCCTTCTCACGACCCCCCCACACCCCCCCACCCCAGGTCACAGGGAGTACCACGTGCAGTTCTTTGGCAGCGTGGCGGAGCGGGCCTGGATCCATGAGAAGAGGGTGGTGATCTACCAGGGGGAGCACCAGTTTGACGAGCTGCAGGCCGAGACGCTCCGCAAGACCAGCAACCCCGCCGAGAGACACAAGGTGCCCGCACGCTGTTCTCACACCCGCTGATATCACACCCGCTGATATCACACTGCTGATATCACACCTGCTGATATCACACCCGCTGATATCACACCCGCTGATATCACACCCGCTGATATCACACCCGCTGATATCACACCCGCTGATATGACACCCGCTGATATCACACCCTGATATCACACCCGCTGATATCACACCTCCTGTCGGCATTAGGATTTTTATACCTGTGAGATTGTGGTGCGTAGGTACCTGTCAAACCGATTCCAAGAACTTTGTGTTGTGGTTTGTATACGGTAACATTTGACCAAAGAGGTATCATTTCTCCCAGAGGTCATCATTCAGTAAACATAAAGAATTAGGTGATTTGCTCACCGTTCCTAAGCCAATCAGATAGTGTTGTGATCTTGTGTCGTGTCTCCGCCCCCCCACAGCTTCAGAAGCCCACCCCACAGAGGGAGCGCGCTCAGTGGGAGGTGGGCGTCGGCCACGCCGAGGACGCCTTCCTGATGACGCGGCAGGAGCGCATCGACAACTACACCTTCATCTACGTCGACCCCGACCCCAACGCGCCCCCGCCCGCCAAGAAGCCGGCGGCCCGCGCCGAGAGGCGAACCCAGCGCACCCCCAGCTCCACCAGCTCCACCAGCAAGAAGGAGGAGGGGGGCGCGGCGGTGACGTCACCCAGACAGGGACCAAACCGCCTCCACGGCCCGGCGGCAGCAGCCTCGCCGCCAGTGCAGCGTCCCCAACGCCGAGGAGCCGACCCAGGCGGCGGAGGGGGCGGCGGGGGAGGACCAGAGAGGGGAGCCCGGCCCGGCCGGCCCCCCCGGGCGCGGAGGCCCCGTCGGAGGCCGGGGCGGCCCAGGATTCCCCTCCCCCGGTCCGGGCCTGGAAGACGGCGGCGGCCAGGAAGCTGCTGCCCCTGTCCATCACCATGAAGAAGCTGAACGTGGAGATCACCAAGTGTGACTGGCCGCTGCTGCAGAGGAAGCCGGCCCCCTCGTCACCGCCGGAGAGGGAGCGGGAGCGGGAGGAGGGCGAGGGGAGACAGGCTGACCTGGGCTACTGTTCGCCAGAGGTGAGTGTGCCGGAAACACGCGGGGGGAAAGGAACCATGATTGGACCCTGTCTCACCTATCTCACCTGTGCTCCTGTCTCACCTGTCCCCAGCAGGGCTGCGGAGTCAAGCCTGAGCCCGTCAGCCCGGAGGAGGAGGAGGGGGAGGGGGAGGAGGAGGGCGACGAAGAGGAGGAGGAGGGGGAGGAGAGGCGGGGCTCCCCAGCCAGCCGGAGGAGCGACGAGGGAGGGCTGCAGCCCAGCGAGCACACCTCCTCCCCCGGGTCCCCCAGCAGCAGCCCCCCAGGTACCCCCAGGGACGGAGGGAGGGGGATGATGGAGGGGTGTAGGGAGGGAGGGAGGGATGATGGAGGGGTGTAGGGAGGGAGGGAGGGATGATGGAGGGGTGTAGGGAGGGATGTGAGGGGTGTTGTGTGGTGTGGATGTGGGTGTTGTCGTGGTGTTTCTGTGCTGTGTTTGCTGATGTGGTTTGTCGGAGGGGTCTGTTCTGTCTTGCGGTGTTTCGTGTCTGTGCTGTCTTTCTTGCTTTCTGTGTTCTGTGCTGTGCTGCTTTCGGTGTGTGTCTGGCGTGCTTTCTTGCGTGTCTGGCGGTGTTGACGGGGTGGACTGTGGGGCGGCAGTGAATGCAGGGAGGAATGCATGTATGTATATCACACAATGTTGCTTAGAAGTTTAATTGTGTGTGTGTGCGTGTGCAGGTTCTCAGGAGCGTAAGCACCAGCGGAGGTCTGTAAGGAGCAGGTCAGAGTCAGAGAGGGGGGGAGAAGTGGTTCCCAAAAAGAAGACCAAAAAGGAACAGGTACGTCACATGACCACACGGGCAACTGAGCCATATCACTGTTATATAGCGATGTGAAGTCAAAGGGTAACGTCTGGAATTGAACCATCCTTTCTCCCACCATTGCTCTCTTTCTCTCTCTATCTTTCTCTCTTTCTCTCTCTTCCCTGTATATTTGTTCCTTCTGTCCATCTCCTCCGCTAGGCTGAGATGGCTCCTGAAACCATGCTGAGGACAGGATCACAGAAAGGTACTTGTGGATACATCCATCCTCCTAGAATAATCCTCATTTTTTGATCAAGTCAATAGCACTCATTCTAACGTGTGGTTTTACTGTGCGTGTACGGTGTGTATGTACGTGTGTGTGTGTGTGTGTGTACGTGTGTGTGTGCGCCGCAGGAGCCAGCGAGATCTCGGACGCCTGCAAGCCCCTGAAGAAGCGGAGTCGAGCGTCCACAGACGTGGAGATGGCCTCCTCTCAGTACAGAGACACGTCTGACTCCGACTCCAGAGGACTCAACGACTCACAGGTAGGACACACACACACACACACACACACACACACACACACACACACACACACACTGTACACACACACACTGCACACACACACACACACACACACACTGTACACACGCACACACGCACACACACACACACACACTGTACACACACACATACACGTACTGTACTCACACACACACATACTGTACACAAGCAGATTAAACATACACATATACTTTACACAATCTCAATACACAAACACACACACAGACATACTGTACACAAAGTCCACTACACACACACATTCAAACCCAGCTGCGGGCAGATCCAGACGTGCAGTGTGTGTGTGTTCCAGAGCCAGTTTGGGAAGGGTCTGGACAGCCCTGCTGCAGCGGATGCAGACGCCTCAGACACCCAGTCAGTGGACTCCAGCCTGTCCAACCAGGGCAGCTGCTCTGCCCGGAGAGACACTGTCTGCCAGGTGGGCCTCGCGCTCCTCTCTCCTCTTTGGGCCTCGCGCTCCTCTCTCCTCTCTGGTCCTCTCTGGGCCTCGCGCTCCTCTCTCCTCTCTGGTCCTCTCTGGGCCTCGCGCTCCTCTCTCCTCTCTGGGCCTCGCGCTCCTCTCTCCTCTCTGGTCCTCTCTGGGCCTCGCGCTCCTCTCTCCTCTCTGGTCCTCTCTGGGCCTCGCGCTCCTCTCTCCTCTCTGGGCCTCACGCTCCTCTCTCCTCTCTGGGCCTCGCGCTCCTCTCTCCTCTCTGGTCCTCTCTGGTCCTCTCCACAGCTCTGCTGACTGTGTGTGTGTGTGTGTGTGTGTAGATCTGTGAGCTGTGTGACGAGGGGCTGGTGCCGTGTGACGGGGACTGCTGTGGTGTGTTCCACCTGGAGTGTCTGGGCCTCAGCTGCCTTCCTGAGGGCAAGTTCACCTGCCCCGACTGCCACAACGGTGAGGCCCCTACATCATCCTATAGGCCCCTACAGCATCCTATAGGCCCCTACATCATCCTATAGGCCCCTACAGCATCCTATAGGCCCCTACAGCATCCTATAGGCCCCTACAGCATCCTATAGGCCCCTACAGCATCCTATAGGCCCCTACAGCATCCTATAGGCCCCTACAGCATCATAAAGGCCCCTACAGCATCCTATAGGCCCCTACAGCATCCTATAGGCCCCTACAGCATCATATAGGCCCCTACAGCATCATATGGGCCCCTCCACATCCAATTATGACCTGCTGTCTTTTGACCATCTTTCACACTGATCTGTGTTTGTGTGTTTGTCTGTCCTAATCCCTCCTCTCTCCTCCCCTCCCCCTCTCTCTCTCCCAGGTTCTCACCCCTGTTTCAGCTGCAAGGTGGTGGGCGGGGGCGAGGTGACGCGCTGCTCCGTGGCTGGCTGCGGCCGGTATTACCATGACGACTGCGTGCTTAAGCTCCCGGGTGCCACGGGCGTGGCGGGCGGAGGCTTCCGCTGCCCGCAGCACACCTGCGCCACCTGCTGTCTGGAGAGAGACCTGCAGCGTGCCAGCAAAGGTGGCCACACCTCGCCCTCTCTCCCACTCTCTCTTCTTCCTCGTATCAAAGCATGTGCAGAGTTGAAACCTTTCCCTCCCCTTACTTATCTCCCTCTCTCTCTCTCACCCTCCCTCTACCTCTCTCACCCTCCCTCCCTCCCTCTCTCCCTCCAGGCCGCATGATTCGCTGCGTGCGCTGCCCCGTCTCCTACCACACGGGGGACGGCTGCGTCGCCGCCGGCAGCCTGCTCCTGTCCCAGCACCTCATGATCTGCAGTAACCACGGCAGCGCCAAGCGGAACGGCCTGCTCTCCTCGCCCGTCAGCGTGGGATGGTGCTTCCTCTGTGCCCGAGGTAGGCTCCACGCCCCCCCCACCCCCCCCGTCTGTTGCCATGGTCCCCCCTCCCTCCCCTCCCCCTTCACAGGGCGGGTCCAGGGCTGTGACATCACCAGCAGAGGAGGAAGCGGGGCGGGGGTGTAGCCCTGCCCTCCTCCCCCAGCACCCGTCTCCAGGTGGATGGGGGCTGCCCTCTCACTCGTAGACCGGGGCTGAATTTGTTTCTCCCTAAAACACTCTGGAGGCGTCTGAGAGGTCGACGGCTCACTTCCCTCCCCTCCCGTTTCCCCCGGCCCCTCCCCTGCTCTCCCCCGGCCCCTCCCCCCCGGCCCCCCCCCTCCCCCCCCGGCCCCTCCCTTCCCCCCCCGGCCCCTCCTCTCTCCCTCCGGCTTCCTCATCAGGAGGGGCGAAGTGAGTCGACGGCCCCTCGTTCTGCCTCCCGATGTTTCCGTGTGTGTGTGTGTGTGTGTGTAGCCCTGCCTCATCCCAGCGGCAGCGCTGCATACAGATATGACCATGTGTGAAGCTCGCAGTGCACTCCGCTCACAGCGGCCGCCCCCCCCACCCCCACTCGGGCGTCTCGCAAACGTATCGAAGACGCTCGCCGTCTCCTCGTCAGTATTAACACGTGGGAGTCCATTTCCCCATCTCATTTGATTCCGATGTCTCTGTTGTCAGCGGAGTGCACTGCGTGTGTGTTTGGAATGGCCGTTTTCTGCGTGTTCTAACAGCGTGTGTTCTCTCTCTCTCTCTCTTGTGGAATTGTGGGCATTGTAGTTTTGATTGCGGCTCACCCCCATCTCTTCCTGTGTGTGTCCTGTGTAGGGCTCTTAGTGCAGCAGCTAAATGACACCATATTAAGTTCATATGCCTATAAGTCCCACTACCTTCTGACTGAGTCAAATCGCGCTGAGTTGAAATTACCTATGATTCCCTCCTCTTCGTCAGCTCCCAAAAAGACTGTTGGGAAAGGTAACTGAACCGTTTTATCTCTCTCTCTCCCCCCGTGCTGTGTGTGTGTGTTTACATGTGTGTGTGTGTGTGTGTGCGAGCGTGTGTTTGTGCTTGTGCCTGTGTTTAGTCTGCCCCTCCCTACCCTCCCCCTCCCCCATGTCTACATGTCCCAGGCTGACGGCTTGCGAGCTCTAATTCCGTGTTCTGCCTCTTAACACGGGGGCGGAGGCTGCGCTGCCCTGCCTCTAACGGCCTGTCAGACAGCAGGCTGTGCAGGCCCTAACCCCCAGGCCACACCCCCAGAGACGACCCCAGCACAGAGACCTTTACACTGACCCCCCCCACCCCCCCCTCCCCTGTTGGTTAACTTGAGTGGGGCTTTACAATTTTATATATATATTTTGTGTCTGTATTGGTGTAGTAGGGCTAATTGCTGCTAGGGTGACTTGCGTTATTCTACTTCCTGTGTTGGTGCCGTGCTTTTTGGCGCTAGGGCGTCTGTGGGTTTTTTTCGACATCCTGTAGTGATACTGGGGTGGAATCTTCTTCCCCCTTCAGCGCCCTGAGTACGTCTTCGTGTGGATTGGCTGCCCTTCTCTGTCTGTCTGCCACTGACCCCGCCCGCCCCCTCCTAAGTTCTGCTATTGGCTGGAATGACCTGAACGATCAAATAATCGGCTCTCATTTGCTGTCTGGCCCTTCACGCTGCCTGTGTGACCTTTCACCTGCGCGACCTCTGCCTTGGATGGATCTCTCCGATATTTACAGAGAACCAAAACACCGCTCAGATTTACGCCTCGACACGTTCTGGAACTTTCTGCTCCGTGACCATCACAAGGTGTCTCTCTGCGAGCGCTCGTCAATAAGACTGCTGCTGGAAATGAGATGGTCCACCCAAGGCTCTGAGTGTGTGTGTGTGTGTGTGTGTGGTGGTGGGGGGTGGGTGTGAACAGGTCAGGTCAGGGTGGAGGAGGGGAAAGGTCACACTCCTGAAAGCAGACACCATCTCAGCTTTGCCTGCGTGCCATTTTGGTGGTCTTGAGAACTACATTATAATGTGTGTGTGTGTGTGTCCAGACTGTAGCCCCGGGGCTGGCACTGTGAACCTTGCTTTCAGACCTCCTCTCAATGCTTACATGCATTTGGAAATGTACACTGGCCTTAAGAGACAGTCCTGTTCATTCGGTCCCGACTGATAGATTCAGCCGAATCAGGCCACCTTCAGTATAGCAGAGGCTGCAGTCAAGGTTCATGGTGAAGCTGAGTGCTGACGTGGAGTATCTAACCCAGGACTGTTTTCTTTCTCCACACACACACACGCGCACACACACACACACACACACACACACACACACAACTCTCTCCCTCAACACCCTCACACACTCTCTTGACACCTTCTCACACAAACACACCTCTCTCTCAACGCTCTTATATCCTCTCACACCCTTCCTTACGCGCCACACACACACACACACACACACACACACCACACACACGCGCGTCCGTGCAGGAGGAAAGCTGCTGTGCTGCGACTCGTGCCCCGCGTCGGTCCACCCCGAGTGTCTGGAGGCGGAGCTGGCGGAGGGGGCGGAGCTGGCGGAGGAGGCGTGGTCCTGCGCCGACTGCAGCGTGGGGAGGAAGCCCCACTACAAGCAGATCGTCTGGGTCAAACTGGGCAACTACAGGTGAGGGGAGGGGCTCTCACAGCGGGACGTCTGGGGGGACCCCCCTGTCTCTCTCCTCTTGTCTCTCAGAATCCCCCTCTCTCCTCTCTGTTCTCTCTCTTCTCTTCATCTCTCTCCGCTCTCTTCTCTTCATCTCTCACAAACCTTCTCTCCCCCTCTCCTGACCCCTCCTCTCTCTCTCTCCTCCTGACCCCCCCTCTCTCTCTCTCCTCTCTCTCTCCTCTCTCCCTCTCCTGACTCTCTCTCTCTCTCTCTCTCCTGACCCCCCCTCTCTCTCTCTCTCTCTCCCCTCTCCTAACCCCTCCCCTCCTCTCTCTCTCCTCTCTCTCTCTCTCTCTCCCTCCCCTCTCCTGACCCCCTCTCTCTCTCTCTCCCCTCTCCTAACCCCTCCTCTCTCTCTCCCCTCCCCCCAGGTGGTGGCCCTCAGAGATCTGTAACCCCCGCCTGGTCCCCTCCAACATCCAGGCCCTCCGCCACGACATCGGGGACTTCCCCGTCTTCTTCTTCGGCTCCCACGACTACTACTGGATCAACCAGGGCCGGGTGTTCCCCTACGTGGACAACGACAAGAACTTTGTGACGGGCCAGATCAACGTCAACAAGACCTTCAAGAAAGGTGAGGCCCGGAGGAAGCTGGATGAGGGAGATTGACTCCCTTAACATGGGTCTGGTAGGGATTTGGGGTGTAGTACAGGCATACGTGCTCCTAGCTTCAGTGTCGTGGCTGTTAGTGAAGTGTGTGCGTGTGTGTGTGTGTGTGTGTGTGTGTGTGTGTCAGCTCTGGAGGAAGCGGCCCGGAGGTTCCAGGAGCTCAAGGCCCAGAGGGAGAGCAGGGAGGCTCTGGAGCAGGAGCGCAACTCACGCAAACCTCCACCTTACAAGCTCATCAAGGTAACAACACCCTCTCTCTCTCCTCTTCTCTCTCTCTCTCTCTCTCTCTCTCTGCCTATGTCTCTCTTTCTCTCTCTCTCTCTCTCTCTCACACACACACGTTCTCTCTGGTCCAGTAACTGGTATTGATTTGTTTGTGTGTGTGTCCCAGTCCAACAAGCCGGTGGGGAGGGTACAGGTGCACGTAGCCGACCTGTCAGAAATCCCACGATGCAACTGCAAGTCCCACGGACGAGCGACCCTGCAGTCTGGACTCCCAGTGTCTCAACCGCATGCTGCAGTACGAGTGCCATCCACAGGTGTGTGTCTCTCTCTCTCTCTCTCTCTCTCTCTCTCTCTCTCTGTTTGTGTGTGTATGTTTGCGTCTCTATATGTCTCTGTGTCTGTTTGAATGTGATTTAAAAAATATATACATTCACTGTGTTATAGGTGTCAATTAAGAGCTTGTCTTTTCTGCCATCCGTGCGTGTGTGTGTGTCTGCCTGCATGTGTGTGTGTGTATACAGGTTTGTCCGGCAGGGGACAACTGTGAGAACCAGTGCTTCTCCAAGCACCTCTATGCCGAGACAGAGGTCATTAAGACAGAGGGGCGTGGCTGGGGCCTAAGGACCAATCAGGCCCTCCGCAAGGTAAGGACCAATCAGACACTCCATTACTCCATTCCACTTCCTGGAACCCTCCATCTCGCTCGCTCTGTAGGGGCATGATCCCCAACGTCCAGGGTGTGTTTGTAACGTGTTCCCCTCACCTCCCCAGGGCGATTTTGTGACCGAGTACGTGGGGGAGGTGATCGACTCCGAGGAGTGCCAACAGCGAATCAAACTCGCCCACGAGAACCGCGTGACGAACTTCTACATGCTCACCCTCACCAAGGTCACACATGAATACAGCAAACCCTGCTTCGGCACCAAATCGGCTCATTGGAACCATCCATCCTTCGCATCTTACCCTTCTAAATGTAGCATACTGTGTGTGTGTGTGTGTGTGTGTGTGTGTGTGTGTGTGTGTGTGTGTGTGTGTGTGTGGTGTGTGTGTGTGTGTGTGTGTGGTGTGTGTGTGTGTGGTGTGTGTGTGTGTGTGTGTGTGTGTGTGTGTGTGTGTGTGGTGTGTGTGTGTGTGTGTGTGGGTGTGTGTGTGTGTGTGTGTGTGTGTGTGTGTGTGTGTGTGTGTGTGTGTGTGGTGTGTGTGTGTGTGTGTGTGTGTGTGTGTGTGTCTTCTCCAGGACCGCGTGATCGACGCGGGGCCCAAGGGGAACCCGTCCCGCTTCATAAACCACTGCTGCAGCCCCAACTGTGAGACCCAGAAGTGGACGGTCAACGGAGACTTCCGGATCGGACTCTTCACCCTCTGTGACATCGAGGCTGGTGAGCACACACACACACTCACACACACTCACACTCACACACTCACACACTCACACTCTCACACACACACACACATGCTCTTGACAAACAGAAAACGATCATTTCATTGGAGGGCAAAGAAGGAGGAACCTTGGGTTGGGGGGGGGGTCTTCTAAGGAGGATGGAGAGTTCCATGTGCGGGTCATGTGACCGTCCGTTCCGTCTGCAGGCTCGGAGCTGACCTTCAAACTACAACCTGGACTGCGTGGGGAACAGGAGGACGTCCTGCCACTGCGGGGCGGAGAACTGCTCGGGCTTCCTGGGGGTGCGGCCTACGGTGAGGCCACGCCCATCCTCCCACAGCACCAATCCTGTCTGTCTGTCTTCCAGCTGTAGTGTTTATATGTATTTTCCTGGTTATGAACGTGCGTGTGGTGTGTGTGTGTGTGTCAGAGCGCCGTGGTGATGGAGAAGGAGGAGAAGGCGAGGAACGCCAAGCTGAAGCCCAAGAAGAGGAAGCTCCGTCCGGAGGGCAGGCACACCCACGAGTACTGCTGCTTCCTCTGCGGGGAGGGCGGGGAGCTGGTCATGTGTGACAGGAAGGACTGTCCCAAGGCCTACCACCTGCTCTGCCTCAACCTCACCAAGCCCCCCTATGGTAAGAGACACACTGGGCGGGGTGGGTGGGAGGTTGGGAGTTTTGTTGGTTTAAGTGTTCTCTCTTGAGTGGTAGCCCTCATCAAACATCTCTCTCTCCCTCTCCATCTCTCTCCCTTTCTGTCTCTCTCTCCCTCTCGTTCTCTCTCTCTCTCTCTCGTCTCTCTCTTCCTCTCTCTTCCTCTCTTCTCTCTCTTCCTCTCTCTCTCCCTCTCCACCTCTCTCCCTTTCTGTCTCTCTCTCCCTCTCATTCTCTCTCTCTCTCCTCTCTCCTCTCTCTCTCTCTCCCTCTCATTCCTCTCTCTCTCCCTCTCTCTCCTCTCTCTCTCCCTCTCTCTCCCTCTCTCTCTCTCTCTCTCTCTTCCTCTCTCTCTCTCTCTCGTTCTCTCTCTCTCTCTCTCTCTCGTGTCTCTCTCTCTCTCTCTCTCTCTGTCCTCTCTCTCTGTCTCTTTCCCCTCCCCAGGGCGGTGGGAGTGTCCGTGGCACGACTGCAGCGTGTGTGGCGTCCCGGCCTCGTCCCTCTGCGAGTTCTGCCCTCGCTCCTTCTGCCGCGACCACGAGGCCGGGGCCCTCGCCCCCTCCTCCCTGGACGGGCGCCTCTGTTGCTCCAATCACAACCCCCTCAGCCCCCTGGGTTCCGCCCCCCACCACGCTCCACCCGCCCAGAACCCGACCCCGAGCCCCCCCAGCCCCTCCAGCCCCCCCGTCAGGGTGAAAGAGGAGCCGGCGGACCCCGAGGAGGAGCCCCCCTTGCTGGCCAGAGAGTGAGACTCGCACCCCCCACTATACCCCCCCTCCCCCTCCACACCCCCACCCAACCCCCCTTCTCCCAGGAAGTACACTGTTCTTACTGGCTTACGATTGGTCCTCAGAAGGTTGTGGCCGACACACATAGACCACTGCTGCCGTTTTGATTCGATTTTTTCAAACTGGACAAAAACTAAATACAACAGCCAGCACTCAGAGCTGGGACTGCCAGTGGCTGGAGGGACGGAGGGATGCAGACACCAGTGGATGGACAGTTAACATGAGCAGCCGCCCTGAGTTTCTGGATGAGAGAGGAAGACGGAGGAGAGGAGAGATGGAGGTGTGTCCCCGCCTACAGGCCCCGGCAACCTGTCAAGCTCCTCCCAGTTCCACAAGGGGTTGGAGCAAAAACTCACCTCCATGCTGCTTTCTTAAGTTGGTTTACTTCCTGTGGGCGGGGGTCGGGCACGTACACACACACGCGCGTGCACACACACACACAAACACACACACTGCCTGTACACAGTTTGGACACTGTGACCCAGAACAGATGATCGTACACTCCAGCCACACCAGGGGAGTCAGAGTTGTGCAATGATTTCAGGACCACACACACTACATTCTGACCTACCTGGACATGGTCTTTTGATCAAACGAGTACTCCTGTGTATAGAGGAACGTGATTATCTGTGTGTTTGTTCATGTTTACAGACGGGTCCTCTCACTGCCCTCCCCGGTCGCGTCGCGTTCCCCTTTTTCCTCGTACGTTAGCGGAACTAGTCCTACTACTAAAGTGAGCCGTCACGACGCGCAGTGCACGCACGTCCCCGTGGCGTCTCCACGAGTCTCACTTATACCCTGTGTGTACAGACGTGGCTTATCGTAAACTACTAAAGTCTGGGGGAGGGGGGGGGAAGGGGGGGCGGGAGGAGGGGTTAGGCCACAGAGAGAACTGCCTCACCCCTCCAACTCTCCTCACAAGTATTATAAAGATGTTTTATGTGGGGAAAGTGGTTCCGGTGACGTTCAATATAGGACAAGGTCAGCGCTGTCACCACGGCTACGGTTTGTTGGCCCAGATACGTCTTAGCGGTCGGGCCGGTCAGGTGTGGTATCCTTCCCCCCACCCCCCCTCACCCACAATGCAGTTCCTGTCGGTGATTATGCGTTGCCTAGGCTACTGTGCACCACTCGTGTCGTTTTGCGTACATTGGCGCTAACTCTTCTCTGAAGCACTTTCACAGCTCATCGTTTTCAAAGCTTAGCTAGGCTCCGCCTGACGTGTTGTGCGTGTATATAAATGAACATGAATATGACCGTGTACATGTTTGAAATGAATACCTCTTCTCTGTAGTGACGTCGGCAAACATTTTAACTGTAACGTATAACTTCTCGGCTCTTTCGTGGAACGACTTCGTCCAAATATCTTTTGAGAGTGATTTCTGGAGAAACCTTCCGGACGTTTCCGATGCACAGTTCATCCCAGGTGTCCAGACATGTGACCTGTTGACATGATAGACCAGACGAACTCCTACAGTTCCACCCACGGTACCACTCTTGGATTTTTTCTATTTACAACTGCAGTACATTGTGTAAACCCAGAACTTCTGTGTAATGTACATATATGCTACAGAACTTCAGTGTCTGATGTACAGTGTTTTTAAGCTTTCATCTTAAAAGATCTGATTTTGTAATTATGATCACATCATATTTTATACTAGGTCGTTTCTGTTTCAAACACAGCTGTAGGAAAGTTACCCTCCCTTCCTAAAGTATTACGTGAAATAGAATTTATCAACAACAACAAAAAAAATTATAGGGAGCTTTACACTTTGTTAATCTCTATGTAGTCGTCGTATACATTTCTTTCTTTTTTTTCTATTGGTGTAATGATTCCTCGGGCTGCTCCTCATTGGTCAGAATGACTTTGTTGTGACTTCCTGTATGTTGAGCCTGTATAACGCAGGTCAGAGGTTCTGCCTTGTCAGCCTAAACTCACTTCGAAGAGTTTGTTTGTTATCTTGTTTGAACTTTCTCTGGTACGTTTGGCTGTTTAGTGTTATGTACGTGTGCCCTTAAAAAGCCTTTCGTTTAAGTCCAGTCTCGGCTGAGATGACTCAACATCCATATAGTAATCACTTTATAAAACTGAGTCGGACGGTGCCAATCAAGTAGGAACCAGAAAATACTGTAACGCAACAGACTGCCCCAATGACTGACTTCAATAGAAATCAAGTCCTTTTTGAAATGTCTTTAATGGACTCTGGAGAGTGGCCTTAACCCTGCCAACTTCTCGGGTCAGGGAACATGGAACAGTGTGGTGGTAGAGAGTAGAGCCGATTTAAACCACTTCAGCTGGCACAACTCCAAATCAGCTGACGTGAATTTAGGTCACCTTGTCTTCGAAGTACGATCTGCATGTTAACCTTTTTAAACTTGAATGAGTTTTCCTCCTTTTTCTTTTATAATCAATTTTTTTTTATTTTTTATTTATTGGTGTATTTTATTTTTTTAATACTACATGAATGATTATTACATCACCGTATATGTGATTTGGGGGTGGTTGTTAGATATCCATGCTCTGGTAATGTCGAGTGGGCGGCCTGATCTCCAAGCCTTCACTAACACTCACTAAGTGACCATTCCAAACTTGGGTCCTAAACACAATCCTACTCTCGCTCCTTCAGACAAAAACGGTGTGAAAGGTTCCCATTGACACTGAACTCCAATGAATTATTTTATCAATATAGTGTTATATCTACAGTATATCTATAAGTTTGTGTTCAAAACTGTTACATGTTGGTATTATAACTTTTATGTGGAAATTCTATTTTTCTTTCCGCTATTGCACAGAGGTTTCCCAATGCGCCTTCATTTTTTCTTCTCCCCCTGAACCTTTTTCACCGGTGTGACATGACGTCCTGTCACCTACTTCCACGTGAAGAGGTCGGCGAGTGTGACGCGATGTCATTAATTAGTGTCACAGTTCCAGTATTTTACCTGCGCTGCTCCAGTGCATTGTGCTGTGGCCACAGATATGAAGACGTATAGGCCTAGTGTTGCTCAATTAAAGGGACTGAAGCAGTAACTTATAAGACGGAGGGAACTTTTTCAAGTGTGTGGCAAGAAACGGAAATCAATGCGACCCCCATCGCCCGAGCGTTCGGTTTCACGTGATGTGCGTCTCCTTGGTTTTTGTGCAAATAAACGTTAATTGTTACCGCTGACCCCTTACTGTTTTTTAAGTGGCAGGTAGATCGTTCTGTGATAAAGTTTGAGGAAATTATGAAATTAACTCATTGCCATAGTTACATATCCCCCCCCCCTCTTGTGGCGAGTCGGCCCTGATGTTTCTGCCTGCCGTCCCATCAATATCTCGATGTTGCTTCCACTACAGTGGATGAACACGAAGCACCAGTTATAACTGTGTTATAATTACATTACGTCGAAGACTTGTACATAGTTTGCATTGAACTTGCATATGATCTTATGTTAACTGTGGTGTGCTGTTGCTTGTACATTGAGCTTGTAAATGTGTGTGACTGTTGGGACAACACTCTTTTTGTACATGACTGTCTTTTTATTTGAAAAATATTATTGATTCTGTCTTTTTTCATTCTGAAGGAGGTGGAGTTGCAGGAGTCTAAACATGCCTGAAATTTTACTTAATAAAACTGTACTCTGTCTCAGTGAATATATCTCCGTTTCTGCTTGTTCTGCTCTAAATTGGACTGCCTTCAGATTTCCACTTTGCAATTCAATATTTTTTCCTACCTGGATGAAACCCGCGGAAGTAATATAACACAAATGATACGCTATTTTTAACTCGAGTATATTTTATATATAAGTCATAATGAAACTTATAATTTGAGATAAGATGCGCCAATAAACCAGTAGCGGCAAGTACTCACATGGCCCACCAGGTGGCGCCTCCCCTGACATGACGTGGCCACTTTCCTCTCCGAACCCAACAAAGCTTTCGCTCCAAAGCTCCGGGCATCCTTGTCTGCAGTGGGGTTTAACATCAGCCCTTTTTATTGGATTAAAAGCGAATGCAACTTCGAGGGCCGAGCCGCGTTAGTCAACAGTTCTGACCTACGATACTATGTGGAACAATACATTGCTGGGAGTTTGAGGTTAGTGCTGCAAGTAAGTATGCGGTACTGTCACCGAGTGACCCCCCTGCGGAAATAGCCAGATGTGTAGCTAACTAGCTACTAGCTAGCTTGGCAGATGTAGCTAGATTCAGCGTAGCCTAGCTCCAAGCTTTCAGTGTTGTTTATGCTACGTACTGTACAGCAGCAATGCTAGGGCTCCTGTAAGGTGGGTGTATTGATAGGCGTTGTCTATCCAGTGTATTTAGTCTGTACATTTGTTCAACACTTCCATCAACTGAAGTCGACTACACTAGACCTCTGAGGGGTCTAGTCTACCGGCATTTTCTCACCGGTCTCTTCAAATGGTAAAATATCCGGAAAAAAACTACAAATTCACACCCTCAGTCTTGATACCGTAAGTAGCAGTGTATGTCTGTGTCTAGTTCATTTGCGTGAAGAAAAGCGTTCCTCTTTCTCCAAGCTTAGGAGAAGATGCCGGTGGTCTGAACCAGAGCAGTGGAGAGTAGAGCTCAGTAAAGTGCCAGACCTGGACACCACGCTGAGCGGCGAGATGAAGAGGAATATCCTGCTGTCCGAGTTGTCTGTCAGACTGGCTCTACTGGCGGTCTTCCTGTTAGTAGAAAATGGCTTCTGGTTGCCTGCATCATTTAGTTTTCTGTGTAAGTTT
Source organism: Mallotus villosus (assembly GCA_903064625.1). Lineage (NCBI taxonomy): Eukaryota > Metazoa > Chordata > Actinopteri > Osmeriformes > Salangidae > Mallotus > Mallotus villosus. The sequence continues at coordinate 28,787 of CAEFZP010000471.1, read as the reverse complement.
TGGTGACCTAATCTTACCCGCCATGAATGTGTGTGTGTGTGTGTGTGTGTGTCTGTCAGAGTGACAGAGCAGCTTCCCCCCTTCCACCGTCAGATTCAACCAGAAGAAATGTGGTTGTACAAGTTCCAACCGGTGAAGAGAGATCACGTTCCCACCTCTCTCATGTTTGTGAGTATTGTCTGTGTGTGTGTGTGTGTCTGTGTTTGTTTTCTGTGTGTGTGTGTGTGTGTGTCTGTGTTTGTTTTCTGTGTGTGTGTCTGTCTGTGTGTGTGTGTGTGTGTCTGTCTGTATTTGTGTTTCTGTGTGTGTCTGTCTGTGTTTGTGTTTCTGTGCGTGTCAAGATTGCGTGTCTGTGAGTATTGTGTGTGTGTGTGTGTGTGTGTATTGTGTGTAAATATCTATGTGAGGTGTGTGGAGTAGGACTATGACCACGTCGTGTCTAGTTCTGACTCCTGCACCAGTTATGTAACAAACACTGATACAGATCCCTGGCTCACTATCAATCTAGGCTACACCCCTCACCATCCACTGAAACTAGACCTCTCTCCTTCTCCGACACATGTAAACACACGTAGAACGTAGCTAACTGCCTCCGACCACATCGATTCCACTGACGATGGCTTTTGCGCCCTGTGTTCTCTCGTCCAATCAGGCCGTGGCGTGCTTCACCCCTCTCCTGGTGATCCTGCTGTTTGTCGTCCTGGGGAAGGCGGAGCGAGGGGATGTGAGGGAGGGGTCTCTGGGTAAGGGCCTCTGCTGATGCCTGTGGACACACCGTGCCGCTTCATGATGTCCTCGAGTGCGTGACTGCACTCGATCTGCAGTCAGAGAGGCTCGGCCGATGGGGCCGTCCTGTTTGACTGGTCTAGGATCGGCTGTTCTGATCTAATGCTGTGCAGAGTTCAAACTGTGTTACTAGGATAAACAGTAGAACTAGGACATGCAGTAGGCTGTGAAAGGAAATCCAGGAAGTTTGATGTGCTGTTTTTGGGGTGGGTTAGAGATTAGAAGTCTTCTTCCTGTGTTTCTAAGCGGTGAGCCTAACCCTGGTGTTGAACGGAGTGGTGACCAACGCCATCAAGCTGGCTGTGGGCAGGTGAGTTACCTTCATCAAGAGATGTGTGTCGCAGGTTTTTGTATTGTCAGGTGCACAGAACAACACAAGGTCAGACTGGGCACTGACATTCTTGGGACAAGACAAGGCAAAGCAACCTGGCATAACATGGCATATAAAGACTAAGAGCATAGATTACATCTATGAGCGTGGGAAATGTTCATGCAAATGTCTATGGTTTGAATACTGGATGCGTGTGTGTGTGTTCCTGCTCTAGGCCGAGACCAGACTTCTTCTATCGTTGTTTCCCCGATGGACAGATGAACCAGGAACTGCACTGCAGCGGTGACCCGGAAGTGGTCATCGAAGGCAGGAAGAGCTTCCCCAGCGGACACTCCTCCTGTAAGAGACACTCTGATTGGCTGTTGGTAGGCCCTCCTGGGTCTCCTCCATGGGCCCTGGTTATGTAAGCCTAGATTTCAAGTGAACATCAAGGCAGGCTGGTAGCTGAGTAGAGTTTTAGCCGCAGGCTTGTTACATTCTGTGTGTGTTGCTGACGCTCTCTTTTCTCTTTTTTCTCTCTCTCTCTCTCTCTCTCTCTCTCTCTCTCTCTCTCTCTCTCTCTCTCTCTATCTCTCTCTCTCTCACTTTTATTCTCACACTTCACTTCCACCCATTTTTATCCCCCCTCTCTCTCTTCTCCTTGCCTCTTTTGAATCCTACACCTTTGCCCCTCTTTACCCTTTCTCCCGCTCCCTGTCCCCTCCTCTCTCCCCCCCTCTCTTCCCTCTCCCTCTATCCCCATCCCCCCCCAGTCCCCCCAGTTGCGTTTGCAGGGCTGGGCTTCACGGCGCTGTACGTGGGGGGGGAAGCTGCGCTGCTTCAGCCCGGCGGGGCGCGGCCAGGCCTGGCGTCTGTGTGCCTTCCTCAGCCCCCTGCTGCTGGCCGTGCTGATCGCCCTCTCCAGGACGTGCGACTACAAGCACCACTGGCAAGGTGAGGATGAGGACGATCGGGCTCGTTCGCTGCTCGCGGGCCGCACACCCACCACCAGCTGGGGTCGATTCGCAAAGTGCGTGGGGGGGATTGTGTGTGTTTGTGCGTCGCTCATGACTGGATGACGGTGTGTGTGCTTGTGTGTGCTCTCTCTCACCTCCGTACTCCCCTCTCCTCTGTGCAGATGTGATGGTGGGCTCAGCCCTGGGCATGCTGTTCTCCTGGCTGTGCTACAGACAGCACTACCCCTCTCTGCAGGATCCAGAGTGCCACCGGCCCCTACGCCACCGGGAGGCCGTGCCCTCCAAGCAGGAGCGCAAGCTGGCCAACTCCAACTACATACTCCCCCTGTAGCGCTGCTGCCCTGGTCCACAGCTCCCCTGGTCCTCACCTCCCCTGGTCCACACCTCACCTGGTCCACACCTTCCCTGGTCCACACCTCACCTGTTCCACATCTTCCCTGGTCCACAGCTCCCCTGGTCCACACCTCCCCTGGTCCACACTCCCCTGGTCCACACCTCCCCTGGTCCACACCTCACCTGATCCACATCTTCCCTGGTCCACAGCTCCCCTGGTCCACAGTCCCCTGGTCCACACCTCCCCTGGTCCACACCTCCCCTGGTCCACACCTCCCCTGGTCCACAGCTCCCCTGGTCCACACCTCCCCTGGTCCACACCCCCCTGTCACAGCTCCCCTGGTCCACACCTCCCCTGGTCCACAGCTCCCCTGGTCCACACCTTCCCTGGTCCACACCTCCCCTGGTCCACACCTCCCCCGGTCCACACCTCCCCCTATCCAGTATCCACTACATACACGCATATCTTCATGTTCCACCACCCCATCTGATCCACAGTATCCAAGCTGACGTTGGCACCACGCTCTGCCACTGAGCCACCTCACACCTGGTCTGAAGCACACTCCACCAGCCGGGGTCACTGAGGTTTGGAGGTGGCTGCTTTGAAGGGTGACGTGTGAGCCCTGCGTGGAGGTCTCCTCCCCCTCTTGCCTCTTCTGAAGGTGCTTCCTGATGCTGGTAACAGACTCTCAAACAGCTCAGACAGGATTCTGGTTTTCATCCCGGGGAACATTTCACCCTGACAGAAACCTGATGCGAATTACAACAGGGAGACGCACGCTCGCCTCGCACACACACACACACGCGCTCCGCCCAGAGAAACCATGAAGTGATGGATGATGACACTTGACACTGAGACTCTCACCTGCATAGCTTATCAGTGTTGCATAGCTCACCGGTCCGCTGTTGCCAGGTCAGTGATGACTGCAGGGGTGTCCACGGCGGAAGCTGTTGGTATGTGGTGCTAAGACTCCCAAGGGCTGACCCTGGTACGGCCTGAGGTCCTGTTGGCACGGTTACTAGAGCACTTAACTGTTAAATCAGGGGTTCACATCTCTTGTATGTACGTATGGTATTTCTAAGCAGGAAGTGCTTCTGCTGTGCGTGGATTCTACTCGCATTGAAGTTGATCCGTTTTTTGTCTTTTTCTTCCTCCAACTGTGTCAGTGGTTCTGGAAGCAGTGGGACATATCACAAGGTAATGACGGCTTGATTCGGCTCAAAGTTTGTACTCGCGGGGGCGCTTCCGTTTGTTTCACCGGACAGCGGAGTTCGAATCAAGTGCCCCCCCCCCGGGGATCGGCCGAGGTCTGATCCCGTCCAATCAGAGCGCTCAGCTGAAGCTCCAGACGGACGTGTGCCTTTTGACGTCACCGTCTTCCTCTCTTGACCTCTGACCCCTGCATGAACACTATACACATCAATACTGTATATGTATGCCATACGTCCTCTCCTGTGGTACACAGACCGCCGAGGTCAAGGGGCAGCTTTGGAGGCGTCACTTCCCCCTCCCTCACTCTTTCTGCTCATGATGATTGTCTTAAATAAGTGTGCTCATCATGTAGGTTAAACAACTCCAATAGGCATATCGTTTGTTGTCAAAGCTTGTGATTATTGTTTTTTTTATTTATCTTTTACTCATTATGTTGGTTGTATGTCATGCTTTTTTTTTGGGTGGTGATGAAGTGTGTCTGGGGTGGGATCTTGCCTGTGGCCGAACCAATTGCGTGAAACGGAATTATTTCATCTGTGAAATTGAATTTGTCTGTCTGGAATGAGAGGGTGAAGGGGGGAGAAAATTATCTTTTTGCAGATTAATTGTATTTATCCAAGTTTATTCGATAGGTAATATTTATATGAAAAATTCAACATTTGTATGATAAATGTGTTAGAATTATGTTTTTCTTTGCAGAGTGGGGAAGACTAGGTAGGAATATACTTGACATTAAGCAAATCTGTTATTGGCCTTCACACAGAAGGGAGTTACAGGGTATGTCAGTCGTCTCTTGTAGGATGAGTTATGAGTTGCTAGATTTCTCATGTCTGTTGACTTGCTGCGCCCTCTGCTGAAACTGACAGTAAAGTCTTTTTAAACCTGGTCCACTGTTAGACACCAGCAGAACGAGCCTGGCTTTGTCTGTTCTCATGGAGGTCGCAGTTCACGGTGGAGGAGTGTGATTCTTATGGACATTTTGACCTGCGGACATTATTCTTCTCTGTTGTATGTCGGCTTGCAGAGGACACGCATCTCATCTGTTCACGTTGTCATACATGTGTTTGTCTTCTGGATTTCTTGGTGACACTGAGGTTTTCTTAATAAAAAATGATCTTATCCACAGCAAGGTTACCTTCTTGTTAAATATACATCAGCTGTCAGTAATGTATATAAAGTTTGTCTCGGTAAGCATTGGAAACCTATGTCATCCGTATTTATTATATTAGTATGAATAATTGGTATGTGGTTTTTAAATAGTTCAAGAATTAAACGGGCCTTGGGTTAGTCAAAAGGGTTAACTACGGTGGCCCTGAAGTGCAAAACACACACCCCTAATATGAGTGCATCCCCCAAATGAAAACTCTGCCCCCAAATACGAGTCAACTCCCCCTAAATAGGATGACTTGCTCACCTCCCCCCAATACAAGGACACACTCCCCCAAATGGAAAACATTGCATTACTGTAACTCAACGTTTAAAAACCTGTTCCATAGGGCTGCGCTTTACCATCGCCATCTGGTGGTTTACTGTGAGAACTGCACTTGTAATTCACACTTTAAACCACTAGATAGCGGAATTGAAGCGCAGCCCAATGGCGCTGTCGAAACAGTGCCCCTTAACACGCAATTTATACTTTTGCATAAGTAGGCCTACTTGCTACCTGCTTCGATAGCTAAACAACTGTCCTGGTGCATGTAACTTTGTCAGGCTTTTGCATTTCGTACTTCTGTCGATCAATTTCTTATTCCCTGTTAGTTACTGCATCCATTCAGCGACGAAAGTGTTGTACCAACCATTTCCGATTTGAGTTAATGTAATGTGGTTTTGAGTTAATGTTATGTCGTTCTCCTTGCGGAGGAGCGTGTCTTTGTATTGGGGGGAGGTGAGCAAGTCATCCTATTTGGGGGGAGTTGACTCGTATATGAGGGGAGTGTTTTCATTTGGGGGATACACTCATATTAGGGGGGGTGTTTTGCACTTGAGGGCCACCGTAGTTAACCCTCTCACTGGTTCCTTGACGTTCATTGGTCACTTCGTGACAGCTCATTGGTGGTTCTAAACTCTGGATTTGGCGCCGTATTTCTAACAAGGAAATTAACACGCAACAAAAAGGTCCGACAGCAAACGAAGTAGTTAGCCAGCTTGCCTCAACTTCAGTATACAAAGTGTTTTTAGCTTTAGTTTCTGCTCAACAGTCCTGAAAATCCATAATGTTCGTGACGGACATTAAAAAAGAGTTCTACGACGTTGTTGTCAACCAGGTCAGCGCACTTTCTTTCCAACTAGGAGGACAAGCATAGAGCTAATGTGTGTAGCTGACTAGCTAACAGCAGTGTCAATCGTGGTTCGTAAGTCTGCGTTTGTACTTGAATTAACTTATTTATCATATCTGTTCTTCCAGAGAGTCGCACTGTTGGTCGCGTCGGACATAGATGCCCTCTGCGCCTGTAAGATACTGCAGGTAATGCAATTTTTGTGTAATTCGCTAGCTGACGTTTGTCAAAGTGGATAAATAGTGGACTTAAAGTCACAATTCATTCATGAACTGCAAGGCACGTAAAGTAGCTTGAAAATAAGACTCATTTGCGTAGTTCTATACTCAGCTGCAAGAAGAAAAGACAAATATACTCGTATTCCCACAGTAACGTACACGGTCAACACCGCTTTTGGCCTTGGACATCGAAAGGGTGTTCTTACTGAGTGCTTTAAATTAGTTCATGACAGTACCTTCTTGCATGTATACCACAGGCGCTGTTTCAGTGCGACCAGGTGCAGTACACCTTGGTGCCCGTCTCAGGTTGGCAGGACTTGGGCACAGCCTTCATGGAACACAAGGAGCAGGTGAGCTCTTGTCACCACCCCAGAGCCTCCTCTCTACGCGTCTTGATAATATGTGAAATATTCATGTTTTTCTTCTTCTCTATATTCGTTTCAAATGTTATCATGTTATGCTCGGTCGGCTTGCTGTCGCTCCGGATGTCGGAGATGTTTTCTTTGAACAGGTCGTCGTATCCTGCGTCAGGACTCCTGGCAATGCAACATGTCCGGGATTTGATGTGACATGCTATGTCCCGTGCGAGGCTATGTAAAGCGGGTTGCCGCGGCGACTAAACCCGTCCCCTCTCCCCTTCCCCCCCCAGTTCCGTTATTTCGTCCTGATCAACTGCGGCGCCAACGTGGACCTGCTGGAGACGCTGCAGCCCGACGACGACTCCGTCTTCTTCATCTGTGACACGCACCGCCCCGTGGACGTGGTCAACGTCTACAACGACAGCCAGGTCAGGGGGGGTCACGGACGCTCGGTCACGCGGGAAAAGGATCGTCCGTCGTCGTTGTGCTCTTTAAAATACGTTTCCCCCCGCACGATCCTCGTCTGCGCAGGTGAAGCTGCTGATCAAGCAGGACGACGACCTGGGCGTGCCCTCGTACGACGACATCTTCCGCGAGGACGAGGAGGAGGGGCGAGGAGGGCGGCGGCGACTCCGGGAACGAGAGCGAAGCGGGCTCGGAGCCTTCTGGGAAGCGGAGGCGGTACGACGAGGTAGGCCGGAGGTCACGGAGCACGCTCACGACTCGTAGGGTGCTTGGTCGTTCGTGGGGCATGTCAGTCAAATGGGGGGGGGCGGGACTTCCTGTTCAGTGATTTGCCATTGTGTGTTTTGTTATGGTCTCTCTGTCCTCGTCATTATTGCGACCCGTGTCCTACAGGGAGCTGTGGAGCGGAGGATCGAGCGCCAGAGGGCGAAGAGGGAGTGGGAGGCTCGCAGGTGAGATGAGGCCGCAAGCTCTCCCGCGCGGCGTCCATTTTGGTTTCAGCCTGATCCTGTGCAGCCCTGTTGTTGTTTTCCCTAACATAGTCATCCTTGTTGTTGTTGTCTCCAGGCGAGAGATCCTGTTTGACTACGAGCAGTACGAATACCACGGCACCTCGGTGAGTAGGCTCTGCTTTTCGACCTTTGACCTCCCCGGGGGTCCGCTTCCTCTCTCTCTCTCCGCCACGCCAGTCAGGTGCACCAGACACGCACGCACACCAGGGGGCTCTGTTCCATTAAGCACGGGAAAGTAACTTGACGTAAAGCCTGGCTTATTGGGCAAACTGGCTTCATGGAACGGGCCCCCCCCCGCGCGATGTCGTTAGACTGGAGCCGTAGCCTGCGTACCAGGGCGGGGCTAATCTGCTGTTGTCTGACAGGCTGCCATGGTGATCTTCGAGCTGGCCTGGGTGCTGACCAAAGACACCAAGGACATGCTGTGGTAAGCACCGATTTATGGGGTTAAACACGCGCTTCTGAGGGGGGCAGGAGGTGACGAGGTCGTGTGGGTGGGGGGTAAAACAGCTGAGCGGGTTGTGAGAGACTATATAGCTATAGAAAGAGAGGCAAGTTTGAGGGTGTTTGTTTTGTGGGGGCCTGAGAAACCACTGCTGTAGAGAGCACAGGGAAGGGGGTGTGTGTGTGGTGGGCTGGTTACAGTTCTGTCTGTTCTCTGTAGGTGGGCCGTGATTGGACTGACCGACCAGTGGGTACACGATAAAATCACTCAGTAAGAGCCTCCGCTGCCCTGGAACCAAACGTCTTTTACACACACACGCGCACACACACACACACGCACGGCCCTGACATGTGTTCCCCGTGTGTCCAGTATGAAGTACGTGACGGACATCGCCACCCTGCAGCGCCACGTGTCTCGTCACAACCACCGGAACGAGGACGAGGAGAACTCCCTCTCCATCGACTGCATGAGGATCTCCTTCGAGTACGAGTATCCTTCACACCCAGCCTTCAGGCCTTCATGTCCCCCTATACTTCCCTGCCTCGACTCTCTCTGACTCCCCTGCCTCTACTCTCTATGACTCCCCTGCCTCTACTCTCTGATCCCCTGGCCTACTCTCTGACTCCCCTGCCTCTACTCTCTGACTCCCCTGGCTCTACTCTCTATGACTCCCCTGCTCTACTCTCTGACTCCCCTGGCTCTACTGTGGCTCTACTCTCTGACTCCACTGTCTCTCTCTGACTCTACTGCCTCTACGCTCTCTGACTCCACTGCCTCTACCCTCTATGGCTCTACTCTCACTGCCTCTACTCTCTGACACCATTGCCTCTACTCTCTCTGACTCTACTGTCTCTACTTTCTGTCTGTACTCTGAGTCAAACTCGTCTTGTCCTTCTACCAAACCTATGTCTCGTTCGTTCGTTCGTTCGGTCTGTGTCTCTGTGTCTCCACGTCCCCGTTTGAGCCCCATGACTCCTGGCCCCAGCCTGCGCCTGACGCTCTACCAGCACTGGTCGCTCTACGAGAGCATCTGTAACTCCTGCTACACCTCCTGCAACTTCAAGCTGTGGTCCATGCACGGCCAGAAGAAGCTGCAGGAGTTCCTGGCTGACATGGGGTAGGACGGGGGGCGGGCGGGGGGGGGGTGGGGTCCCCCCAGGGGTAGGACAGGACAGGGGCGGGGGGGTGGGGTCCCCACTGGGGTGGGACTGGTGGGGTAGAACCAGTGTTGGGGTTAGGACTGCATGGGTTGGGCTAGTGGGGGTAGGACTGGTACAGGGAGGGAGAGTTCATTCCTATCATGCCACTGACCAGCTGGAATAGTTTAGGTTTGATGTATAACATGCCTTTCTCCTCCTCCCTTCTTCCAGGCTCCCGCTGAAGCAGGTGCGTCAGAAGTTCAACTCCATGGACATGTCCATCAAGGAGAACCTTCGAGAGGTCATAGAGGAGTCCTCCAATAAATACGGGTAGGAGTCTTCAGTAAAACACGGGCCCGAGAGAGGCCACACAGCCTGGATCATGCCTGTGTATGGAGCTTCATCTCTCTCTCTCTCTCTCTCTCTCTCTCTCTCTCTCTCCCCCGTCCCTCCTCCATCTCCCCCAGCATGAAGGACATCCGCATCCAGACGTTTGGCGTCCATTTTGGTTTCAAGAACCGTTTCCTGGCCAGCGACATGGTGCACGCCGCCGCCGCCCTGCTGGAGAGCACGGAGAGGGACGAGGGGGCCGGGGACAACTTCATCAAAGCCCTGGACTGCCTCTCCAGGTACACACACACACACGCATCATACAGTACATCAAGAGCTCACACTCTTCTCAATGGAGATCTTCTAACGTGTCACATGGCAGAGAAACTGATGATGTACAGCACCGTGCTACTGTGGTTTCTGGAACAGATTCCGAAGAAACGTCTTGCTCTCTCACCTCCCTCTCCCTTTTCTCGCTCTCACCTCCCTCTCTTTCTTCCTGTCTTACCTGTCCCTCTCTCTCTCTCTCTCTCTCTCTCCTTCCCCCCTGCAGGAGTAACCTGGAGGGGCTCCACCTGGGGATAGAGCAGGCTAAGAGGAAGCTGATGGCCATCCAGCAGACTGTGGCCAGCTGCATCTGCACCAACCTCATCCTGTCCCAGGGCCCCTTCCTCTACTGCTACCTCATGGAGGTCTGTGTGTGTGTGTGTGTGGGAGAGACAGAGACAGAGACAGAGACAGAGACAGAGACAGAGACAGAGACAGAGACAGAGACAGAGACAGAGACAGAGACAGAGACAGAGACAGAGACAGAGACAGAGACAGAGACAGAGACAGAGACAGAGACAGAGACAGAGACAGAGACAGAGACAGAGACAGACAGTGTGTGAGACAGAGAAGTAGTAGTAGTAGATCTTGAAGTGTTTTTTGCCTCTGTGTGTGCAGGGTACGCCTGATGTGAAGCTGTTCTCCAAGCCCATGGCCCTAACTCTGCTCTGCAAGTACCTGCTCAAAGCCTTCGTCCGTTCTGTGAGTCATTCCTCTCTCACACACACACACACACACACACACACACACACACACCACACACACACACAGGCTACACATCCATCCCCCTGCTCCTGCCTCATCAGTCCAGCCGTCTTTGTCACTCCTAAACACAGAAGAACTGCTATATGATTGATAGGTCAACAATCTTAGTACTACCAGAACGAGGTGGTTCCCCCTCTTCCTCTGTGGTTGCCTGTCTCGTATCTGTCAACTCACATCTCTGCCTGGTGTTGTTCTTCCATCTCCCCCCCAGACCAGGAACAAGCGCTGTAAGCTGCTGCCCCTCATCATAGCGGCCCCCATGAAGGCCGAGCAGGGCACCGTCATCGTGCTGGGCATCCCCCCCGAGTCCGAGACCTCCGACAAGAAGAAGTGAGGAGACACTTCCTGTTTGTCCACTGTGGGAAGCTCGGCGAGCCGTCAGGTGCTCTCGCCATTTTTGTCCTCTCGCCCCCCTCACCTTTTTCTCTGGTCCCGCCTCCGCTTTCTTCTTTTTCTCTCTCCCCCTCTACCTCTCTTTCTCCCCCCCTCTTTCTCTCCTCTAGTTTCTTCGGCAGGGCGTTCGAGAAGGCCGCAGAGAGCACGAGCTCCAGAACGTTGCACGACCACTTCGACACGTCCAGTAAGTCTCTGCCCTGGGGACTCTGGTCAGCCTGTTCTGACTTTGAACACTAGGGGGCAGGCGTGACACGTCGACGGTTAAGCAGATCGAATGCACTCTCCGAGTTTACTGGCTCGTCTGTTTTCCGAGCTGATTGCGTTTATTCAATTATTGAGTCGGGAGTTGGAATTTGAAATGTCAAAAAGTTTGGTTTTAGTGTCTTGACCTCTCTTTCTGCGTGTGTCTAGTCATCGAGCTGAAGATGGAAGACCGGAGCAAGTTCCTGGACGCGCTCGTCACCCTGCTGTCGTAAACACAGTGGGGGGCTCTTCTGGGTGGACCAGGACGCGTTACGACCGAGCCGACTCACGGTCCACGCCATGTGCATACTGTACAGCTATTTTGTAAATGTGTGTCCATTTTTAAATGTTTTAGCCCAGTGTAAATAGTGCTCTTGTCTTTTTTCATTGTCTGAGTGTTAGTGTCCATGTATCTATAATAAACGACATTGTATTGACCTGGCCTTGTCATCCTCTCCCTGTGTTCTGTCCCTCCATGGAGGGGGATTCTGGGGGCTGTAGTTCAGGTTGAGTGAAATACAAGGAACAGTTGTCCATAAATGTACATACTATAAATGTGTTGTGTATACGTAATGATTTATAATAACGCACCAACTCAAATTTTCAAATGGTAGAAGACACCTATGAATTGGAGCTCACCGAATGATTCGTGGATTCAAAGTAACACAAAGTTCAGTTGCAGAACGAGGCATTCAAGATGCAACAATAGCGCGTCCTTCCTGGACCCTGTCAGGTCTCTGGGCCAAAGGTGACTCGGACAGCAGCTCCTGACCTTGAACACAACTCCAGACCTCATCTCTGGGCTCCCTCCAGCCCGCACGGGGGGCCAGGAGGGTGGCTGGGTGGGACCCAGAGGGCTGGGGGGTGGCTGGGTGGGACCCAGAGGGCCAGGGGGGGGGGTGGGGTGGCTGGGTGGTCCTCTGCTGAGTGATCGAGGCTCTTATCACGCTCAAATCAGGCTGAGGTCGCGACCCGCCATGCGGAGAGGGTGTTGGGGGGGGTAGGTGGGTGTTGGTTCACAGGATATGCTGGCCTGGTCGTCACGGAGATTATCGAAACGATTATCGCATCGCCCTGAATGTAAGGGGAGTGGGTTATGTCACAGATGTGCGTGGGTGTATATGCATACACATTGTAAACACAATTGTATGCTCAGGTGCGTGCATTTGGTCGTGTGTGTGTGTGTGTGTGTGGCTGTGCGCTTCAGTGTGTGTGTGTGTGTGCGTCATTCCTCATTTTTATTGCTCTGCGCTCTAATGAGAATGTCCGTCCTGTTTCCTGCGGCTGGAATGTCCAGCAGCACATGGTCACGTCAGAATAGGGTCTGTTTACCAACACACACAACAGTGCTGACCCAGGACCAGGCCCCTGCCCTCTCAGACTGACCCAGGACCAGGCCCCTGCCCTCTCAGACTCACCCAGGACCAGGCCCCTGCCCTCTCAGACTCACCCAGGACCAGGCCCCTGACCTCTCAGACTGACCCAGGACCAGGCCCCTGCCCTCTCAGACTGACCCAGGACCAGGCCCCTGCCCTCTCAGACTGACACAGGACCAGGCCCCTGACCTCTCAGACTGACCCAGGTCTACAGTAGGGTGAGACAGCTCTCCAGTTCTACAGTAGGGTTAGACAGCTCTCCAGGTCTACAGTAGGGTTAGACAGCTCTCCAGGTCTACAGTAGGGTTAGACAGCTCTCCAGTTCTACAGTAGGGTTAGACAGCTCTCCAGTTCTACAGTAGGGTTAGACAGCTCTCCAGGTCTACAGTAGGGTTAGACAGCTCTCCAGGTCTACAGTAGGGTGAGACAGCTCTCCAGGTCTACAGTAGGGTGAGACAGCTCTCCAGGTCTACAGTAGGGTTAGACAGCTCTCCAGGTCTACAGTAGGGTTAGACAGCTCTCCAGGTCTACAGTAGGGTGAGACAGCTCTCCAGGTCTACAGTAGGGTTAGACAGCTCTCCAGGTCTACAGTAGGGTGAGACAGCTCTCCAGGTCTACAGTAGGGTTAGACAGCTCCACAGGTCTACAGTAGGGTTAGACAGCTCTCCAGGTCTACAGTAGGGTTAGACAGCTCTCCAGTTCTACAGTAGGGTTAGACAGCTCTCCAGGTCTACAGTAGGGTTAGACAGCTCTCCAGTTCTACAGTAGGGTTAGACAGCTCTCCAGGTCTACAGTAGGGTTAGGGCCCCAGTGTTTTAGGATGGCAGTCAGGCAGAGGGAGCAGTCAGGCTGCATTGAACTCATTTATTACGTTTTTATTCGAATGCACTGAGACTGGTGCATTTAAGCTTGGGAACCCACTATTCCCTGGTGAGAACCAAAGCTGAGGTCTACAAGTTGCACTCACACTGACAACTGCTGTACACATCTATATTTACCCTTCTAGATACTTCGACATCCTCTGCTCAAACAACAAATTCAGACACACACAAACATCCGCACCCACACGCATACACAAATCCACACACTAACATACACAAACACACACAAACACATACACACAATGCAATTACAGGGTGGGGCTGGGTTATTACCTACAGAGGAGAGATGGACCAAGTCCAAATAAATGTTTACCAACAGAGTGGGGTTTTCCTTCTGTCTCTCTCTTTTCCTTTATCTCTCTCTCTCTCTCTCTCTCTGTCTCTCTCTCTCTCTCTCTCCATTACTCCTCACTCTTCATCCTCCCATTTGGTTTCTTCAACCGCATCCGCCCATATCACTTCACCCATCCCCCTGTTTCTTCCTTCTACCTCTCCATCCCTCCATCCCCTCCTCCGCCCCCAGTGGTGTGGGGCCACTGGCCTTTACGCTGCTTTACCCTGGAGGAATGTGGCGCACACACACACACAATACACACACACACACGCAACCACACATACACCAATGATACATACACAAATGTACACACTATCTTTTCACACAGACAAACATACACAAGCACACACACAGACTCACACCACACACAGGAGGGAGAGTCACAAGTGTGTGTGTGTGTTTCTGTGTGTGTGTGTGTGTGTGTGTGGTACTTGCGTGTGTGTTGGACATGAAGGCCTCCCACTCTCATGTTGCCTTTTCTTCACTGGACTTCTGATAAGCTGCTTAGAGCCTGACAAAACAACACTGTGTGTGTGTGGATGTGTGTGTGGATGTGTGTGTGGATGTGTGTGGATGTGTGAGTGTGTCACTGTCGGTACTCTTTCCTTTCAATTTGCGAATTTTTTTAACGTTTGAGTAGACAGTGACGCGTTTGGGCTCTTTGCTGGGTAACTGGCTTCATAAACGTCCGTTTGGTTGGTGGCTACCTAGTGGCACCTCCATCTTTCGAAGACGTCAGAAAGTGACCGGATAGTGAACAGGAAGTGAACAGGAAGTGACCAGTGTTCCCTGTGTGGTCATGTATGAGGGACACAGCCATCACACTTCAGACTCCTTACTCACAACAACCCCCCTTCCTCCCTCCTTCCCTCTCTCTTTTTCTTGCTCTCTTCATCAAAGCTTCCTTCTCCATCACCCTCTATATATGTCCGGCTATTTTCGTTCTCCTTCCTCATCCTGGCTTCTTAATTTTTTCTCTCTCCCCCTTCCTCCCTTCTTTCTTCATTCCCCTCTCTCCATCTTTCCTTTTAAAGTAGCGTTCGCGGAGCTCTCTCGCCCTGTCTCCAACGGGCCCCAGATTCCAGATGGGATTAGCCCTACTGGACGACCAGAGACAAAAGGCCCACAGCTGACTCTCTCCGCTTGTCGCTGTGTCACAGTTGAGGCGCGCGCACACACACACAGTTACAGGGAGCTCACACACACACACACACACACACACACACACACACTCAAACGAACATTCGCATAAACACACTCTCCCCCACACACCGTCTCTCTCTCTTTCTCTCTCGCACACACATATACACTTACACATATACACACTTACACGCGCTCACATGCAAAAATACACTCATAGACACACACCGACTCTCTCGCACGCACATGTACGCGTTCCACACCCAAACACACACTTAAGCAGTGAGGTAGACTTGCACACTCATTCAATGTGACGGATGCACACACTTTTTAAGGGACTGATGTGGACACACACACACACACACACTGGTACACACCCACACTCAAAATCTCTCACAAACACAGGCCCTAAGCCCCCAGCTACCTACAGTATTTCCAAATCCACAGTTGCTTCCCCTCCCCTAAGCAGCAAGCACAGCACCACAGCCACTGGCCCCACGTCATCCCTGGCCCTCTGACCCTCTAACGGCCCCCGGCTCCCACCAGCCGAGGGGGGGGCCGAGGGGGGCCCACCAGGACCCCGTCCTGCAGCGACCTCCGACTCCCGCCGAGTCTCTCCTTTTGTGGAGTCCCTCTCTTTGTAACGGTCTCTACCTCTGACCCCTGGTCCAGAAGAACTGAAGCAGAAGCCTCTCCTGGGGAGGGTTGTGGGGGGGGTGGGTGGGGGGAGGGGGGGGGGTAGAGAGGGGGGGGGGCTAGGTGTGAGATGATGGTAGTGTTGATCAGTGTTATTGAGTCCGGCGGCCCGGGAGGCAGAAGCAGAGATGCTCTCCTGCTCTGAGGCGAGAGGAAAGCCCACCGCCATGTACACAAACACAACCATCCACAATCCTGTGTCCAGTGTCTGTGTTCTGATTGCGGTTGCGGGCTAAAGCTTTATCTCCGACGGCTGGAGCTGTGGAAAAACATGGGACTGCTCTCTGTACACTCAGAAGCTCAGAATAGCACAGCTGAATTTCCTGCAAGACACAATTAGTGTCAAAACAATGCACTAATTGAGCCTCCGGATCCTGTGTGTGTGCACCCATGCTAAGAGTGTGCATGTGTGGGTGTATGTGTGTATGGGTGTAGGTGCGTATGGGTGTGTGAACGCATGTGTGAGTGTGTGGGTAAGTGCTTGTGTTTATATTGTTTGTTTGTGTTTTGCTGATTAGTTTCCTTTGTAAAATCTGTGTCTCCACAGCTGATGTTTATAGCAGACATCTGCAGCTCAGGACCACCGAGGGCCTAACTAACGCTGTACTAACTCTGTACTAACTCTGTACTAACTCTGTACTAACTCTGTACTAACTCTGTAGATAACTGTGTACTAAGTCTGTACTAACTCTGTACTAACTCTGTACTAACTCTGTAGCTAACTCTGTACCTAACTCTGTAACTAACCCTGTAACTAACTCTGTAACAAACTCTGAGACACAGAAACACAGAGAGAGGGAGGGAGCAAATAAGAGAGAGAGATAGAGAGAGGGAGGAGAACAGTGATAGAGAGAGAGAGAGGAGGAGAGAGAGAGAGAGAGAGAGAGAGAGAGAGAGAGAGAACAGAGAGACAGTGATAGCTCATAAGCTCTGAAATCCATGTTAAATCAGCAATGTGGTGTGATCTCTCTGGACATTCCTCCAACTCTAGGTTCTCCTCCTCATCTCAGCGGAGAGCTGCCAATCAGGCCTTTGTCTGTCACTGAGTGTGTCTGTGTGTGTGTGTGTGTCGTGTGTGTGGGGTGGAGGAGGACGAGTGTGTGTGTGTGCGAGTTTGTTCTCCACGATAAGCTGTTTCAGTTTTGACGCTGAACCTTAAAAAACCTCTCGCCTCGCGCCTCCCCTTCCCTGAAGGTGAGAAGTGAAATGATCCGCTAGGTCTTGCGCAAGGCAGCTCCGACGGCTCCTTCCTTGGGTACTCCCTGTAATTCACTCGAAGAGGAACGTAAACATCATGCTTCATTTTAATGAGATCACTCACTCACTCACTCGCCTCCCTCCCCCCCCCTCCCCCATTCCCCACCCCGCCTCCTAACGGACACCTGCCAGAAGCAGCGTCCAAGATGAACCCAACACTCCCGGACAGCATGGACAGTGAGTACGAGAGAGGAGAGGGCCAGCTGATGATCAAAAGAGGATTTGAAGCTGTGGCGTTTGAGAGAGAGAGAGAGAGAGAGAGAGAGAGAGGAGAGAGAGAGAGAGAGACAGCATCTCAGCTGGTTTGAGGGTCCATGCTCTGGGTTTCACACCCATGATGCAATTACTGATTCCAGACACATGACATCATTATGTGCCTAGGAATGACTTCCGACTTCACGGAACTCAGACCAGGGTCAGGGTTCAAAGGTCAAGCCAAGAGAGCCGATGACCTGACCAAAACCCCCAACGTGACCTAAACACACACACACACACACACACACACACACACACACAACTACCACAATGATGTAATGGACATATCCTGAAGGATTCAAAGCAGGCTAAGAACAAATCATAAATCATCAGAGAAAATGTTGAAAACTATTCCATTTCTTTATCAGTCCTGTCTGTAGGACTGGTGGTGTTGGTTTTCTTCCTGGCAACATTCGGATGGCACATCATTTCAACACATTGAAACAAATGTGTTTTTTCTGTCGACAACTGCTGAATCAGACCAGTAAATCCTCTCTTCACACCACAGAGTGTGTACGTGTGTGTGTGTGTGTGTGTCTGTGTGTGTGTGTGTGTGTGTGTGTGGTGTGTGTGTGTGTTGGAATGTCTGCTGGCTGGGGGCCTTTATTAGTCTCATCCATACCGCCACATTATAGGGCCCTGTCACTGGGGCAACCGCAGGTTTTGACCGGTTGCCATGGTGAGAGTCTATTGAGTGACGTTGTCAGCCCTGTTTGCCTCTATTCTTTCTAGAATGAGGGTCTTTTTTAAAGGTGCGTCCCCCACCCCCAACCCCACGCTCACACACACACACACACACGCACATTCTTAACCACACACACCCCCAGGACCCCCACCCCCTGTTTTGTCACACTGAGTGCAGTGACTAAGAGAGTGGAACTAACAATCCCAGAGAAACAGCACCAGAGCCAGCCCTCCCTCCACCCGAACCAGCCCTCCATCCACCCAGAGCCAGCCTTCCCTCCACCCAGAGCCAGCCCTCCGTCCACCCAGAGCCAGCCTTCCCTCCACCCAGAACCAGCCCTCCATCCACCCAGAGCCAGCCTTCCCTCCACCCAGAACCAGCCCTCCGTCCACCCAGAGCCAGCCCTCCGTCCACCCAGAACCAGCCCTCCATCCACCCAGAGCCAGCCTTCCCTCCACCCACACCGGACCGGACCAGAGCCAGCCCTCCCTCCACCCAGAGCCAGCCCTCCGTCTACCCAGAACCAGCCCTCCCTCCACCCAGAGCCAGCCTTCCCTCCACCCAGAGCCAGCCCTCCTCCACCCAGAGCCAGCCCTCCGTCCACCCAGAGCCAGCCCTCCCTCCACCCAGAGCCAGCCCTCCGTCCACCCAGAGCCAGCCTTCCCTCCACCCAGAGCCAGCCTTCCCTCCACCCAGAGCCAGCCCTCCCTCCACCCAGAGCCAGCCTTCCCTCCACCTAGAGCCAGCCTTCCCTCCACCCAGAGCCAGCCCTCCGTCCACCCAGAGCCAGCCCTCCGTCCACCCAGAGCCAGCCTTCCCTCCACCTAGAGCCAGCCTTCCCTCCACCCAGAGCCAGCCTTCCCTCCACCCAGAGCCAGCCTTCCCTCCACCTAGAGCCAGCCTTCCCTCCACCCAGAGCCAGCCTTCCCTCCACCCACACCGGACCGGACCAGAGCCAGCCTCACCCTCTGGACTAGACCACACTGAACCATACCAGATCACACACCGGACCACACCAAACCAGTGCCAGCCTTACCCTCCAGACCAGACCAAACCATTCCATCTCCCAGTCCAGTCCAGCCTTACCCAGACCCTTGTCTAGACCTGAGCATCACTATATACCGGAGCACAGACCCATCCGAGCAGGCCATGAATACAATACAACACATCAATGTTTTAGTAGACACACTTACAGTCACATTACCTGCTGTAATAAACTCTCAATGTATCTTAAAACTCCTGTTCAGACCTGTTGAGCCCATATGTTAACTATGGTGAATAACCAGTAGAATTAATAGTTGTAAGTTGGGCATATGACCCACTAAGAGTCTTTTTTACCAGTGAAAGTATGTAAGCTTTGGAAATCCACTCTAAGCTTTGAACAGTTGTGATGAATTATGCCATCTGAAATGGCCGGCTCAATGTTACATTTATTTTCCCACAAATACAAATAATTAAATGTATAAATTAATTTAACTTCCCACACACACACACACACACACAATTTCAAGGGAGCCTCTATTTTCCAACAAACAACCATTCTAATTCAGTGCAAAGGCGGGAAGGGGAGATAAAGGAATGACTTGCGGGAAGAAGTTTCCCGAAATTCTCCCTAGCCCCCCAATTTGAACGCCTACATCACATCGCGACTGAGGGAGAGTTGGTTTGAAAGGGGGATGGGGGGGTGGTGGTATTGTGTGCTGAACAGCGGAGCCCCACTCTCACTGAATGGGCATTGTCATCTGGATTTCTATGGTTCGTCAAAATACTTTCTCCCTCCGTGGGGGTTAGAGCATCTGCGCTGGGAACGGGGTGCTTCTGGCAGTGCAGACTATATGCGCATGTCTGGAATATTATCCAAACACCACGTACTTGGTTGTTCTGTGACTTTTTGACCGTGGTGGAATAAAGGCCTATTCAATAACGTGATTAAAAAAACACTAGACTTGATCAGGTTTGAGACCATAGAGTCAGTTTAATCTCAATGTAACAAATTGACTTAAAAATAAAGTAAGAATATTGCATCAAATACAAATATGAATCATAACATCAAACACTCACAAAATCCAAACCAGTTTAACAGCAGTTTACTCCTACACATCAAACTTATAGAAAAAAACATACAGCACTGTAGTGTAGATCCAAAAATAACAGTACGCAGGCGCTCAAAGAATATTTGGAAAACTAAAATCTTAGTTGTTCCTGAAAGAGTCTGGGTCTGTCGAACAGGTGTGGCGCCTCTCATCTAACTGGCGTTTGACGGATGCTGCCAATATTAGGCCGCACACTACTGGAATTTTGCGCGTATTTTGAAGTCTATTGATGCGCTTTTTAGGAATTGTAGTCTATTTGTTCTCAACCCGGAGTTCCGGTGTGATTTCACATACTTATGGTGCTCTTTTTAAGGACAGACTCCGCAATATTTCTGAGTTATTCTCGCTGTCCTTAACAACTTATGCTGCATCTTCACACTATCTGGACTGCACCTAACCAGTGACTTTTTAGAAACATAAACTTCTGACGATGCTAGACATTTCGGAATGCAAAGAACTTGTTTATAGAAGAAGAAAAAAACAGTTTCGTACAACTACAGATAAGCTTAAACAAACACGCTCCTTTCTTGTAACGGTCTATCACAGACAGTATTTGGTCTCCACACCCGTTAGTCCTGCTGAGACCGAACAGATGAATGAATAGGTTGTTCAACAGTGTTTACAAAGGCCAGTGCGGCGCAGGCAGAGTACTTCAATTGATTTCAAAGTTCTGAGTCAAAAAAGACGGTGCAAACAAATCAAAAAAATATTTTCTTTAAAAAAAAACGAGTTCCTTTAAGACTACAAACCACAATTACGCACAGTCTGTAGTCGCCCAGCAGGTAGGGGATCCGATACAGCTACACATAATTCCGTTTATCGTAGTCTCCGTTCGGTGTGGCCCGTTTTGTCGGTGGTGCGTATTTGACCGAGTAGCCCGTGTTACCGCTGGAAGGGCAGGAGCAGCACAGAAGCGAGCCCCCGATCAGTAGCAGCGCCGTGGCCGCCCAGCCGATGTAGAGCGCGGCTCCAATCTCCCTTTTCTGGGACGAGAGCAGCTGTGGGTTGTAAAAGTCCGAGATGATGTTGTTGGCCATCCAACAGAGAGGCACCAGAACAAACAGTCCGCTCATGATGTAGACGACCCCTCCGGCGTTCACCACCCGAGCCTTGACGTTCTCGTCGCGGATACAGTTGGTGCACTGTGCCCCGGCGATGACGACCATGAGCCCCAACACACCCAGCACCGACGAGATGACGGTGAGCGCCCGAGCCGCCTGCAGGTCGTGGGTGAGCGCGAGGATGGAGTCGTGCACCTTGCACTGCATCTGGCCCGTGCTCTGCACCACGCAAGACATCCACAGGCCGTCCCAGATGGTCTGTGACACCACGATGTTGGCCTCGATGAACGCGGTCACCTTCCACATAGGCAGCCCGCACGCCACCATCACCAAAAGCGACCCACATACGCACAGCCCCAGCCCCAAGATCTCCAGTCCAGCCGAAACCATCTTCGCTTCTTCTCGAAATAAATGTAGTTTAAGAACGTGGAAAAAAGTTCCCTCCTGTGTGTAAAGCAAACTGTTGTTTCTCCTCGAGACCTGTAGCTGTACAGAAACGTGGTAGTCTGTTATTCGCACATCACTCTCGCTGACGAACAAGTGGATACAGGTTCTACTCGCTTTGTTAACCGACTGACGGATTGTACAAACAACTGGAAGAATAGTGCTGGTGCATGGATATCAATGGGACGGGGGTGCTGGGACGGGGTGGGATGAGGGGGGCTCTACAAGTGTTAACGCTGGAGGAAAAACTTTCACCCCAATGGGTTGCCATCGCATCTTCAAAGCACCAATGAGAAGGCAGGGAAATTGGACGAGAATGAACAAAGCGGTCCAGTGCGCATTGTGTGTGTGAACAGTTATGTGGCGTGAGTAAGGCTGTACGGGGAGCCGGGCTGGGGAGAGGGGATGACGATAGACTTGTTTTTCAGTAAGAAAATGTCAAAGTCAATTACATACAAAGTCAGAGTTTAATTAACTGAACCATACTACCACCCCCTACACCATATAGGGTTAGTAGATAGTCTCAGTGTTTAAAAACACATGCAGTGTGTTATTGAAACAATAAAAGGCAAATATGTAAACATAGTCTACATTTGCCATGTTTCCTTTGAGCAGGGTGTCCTATCCTTTTATTTTACTTTTACAAAACATTACCTGTTAGCGCCATTTGTGTTCAAGCCATAGTATGTCCAATGTTTCTCACAGTGCATAATTATGTTTAATCCCGCCCTCCTTGTCTAGACGTTGAAGGAATAGCAACAATGTCGCATTTGGGAGAAACTGTAACACATCAGCGGTCATATTGGATCACACAGCTGATGCAAATGGCTGGTTAGCTTCCTCATAATTTGAGCCGTAATGGCAACAGTGACACTAAGCCCCGCCTGCAACAACAAACGAGCGTCAAGGATGAAGGTGGAGTTCTACTTTGTTTCCGGGACTTCCTTCCTTGGTCTTGGATAGACAGACGAGGGGGAAATAAATCCATTCTTCTTTATTTGACATAAAAGTGACACTCAGGTAAGAATTTAAATGGTCGTTAACAATCGCTGTTTTCAATGCCAGTGAGAGAGAGAAACTTAGGGGGTTCGGATAAACATATCATAACAACCTCCTCGGAAGACCAACTGTTGCATGCGAGAAGTTTGACATGAAAGAAATAGTGTAATTGTAGGCCTGTCATGCGAAAAAATGGATATTCCCTTTCCAATGTGGTGTTAGATATAATAACACACACGAAATTATTCCAAGTATTATGAAAATGACCACAATTCATAGCTTGTCCGTTATATTTTGTTCAGGGCTTGAACCCCGGTTATGGAAAACATTTTCTCAGACTGGGTGTGGACGTAGCTATGTACTGTCGCAAACAACCCAAGTGGAAACATTCCAGAAACAAACATGAGGTTTCTGGGAGAAAATAGATACAACTTAAAAGTACTCATTTAAGTAACTCCAATGCTTATTGTAGTCCAACGTCATCCAACATGTAACGTACTTAAACTTCAAACACATCAAATCACAGCTCTGTAGCAAACGCAGAATGCGTGCTTGGGAATGCTCTGGGCGTTGATGTGAAACACTTGAAACATCTGATCTGATGTGTTCTTGACCTCTGAGTGTCACATCCTCAAACAAAATCATTTTTTAATGTTTTGGGCAACATTACAATAACAGAAGGAAACAATTCCTCCAGCCACTCATTGTGTGTGTGTGTGTGTGTGTGTGATCTCAGACGTGGCGGAGCGCCACTATAGAAGAGTTATCATCCATCTCGGCTGTCGTATCTCTTGGCTAGCAGGCCCGTTTATGAGCTCCTTGTTTCCCTCCACTGGTCGACTCAGCAGGCTGGTCTGGGATCAGATCCTCCTGCAGAACAGATGTATGGGTCCCTGACCCCCAGCTGACCCCAGACTGACCTCCCACCTCATGACCTGCATTCATCTCTGGTCTGGTCTGGACAGAACTGGTTTAGTTTGGTCTGGACGGAACTGGTTTAGTTTGGTCTGGTCTGGACAGAACTGGTTTAGTTTGGTCTGGTCTGGTCTGGGTGGTTGTGTCTCGTGTCTGGTCTATTCTGGACTAGTCTGTTCTAGACTCGTCTGATGTGTTCTGAATGGGTATGGTCTGATCTGTTCTGGTGTGTTCCGGCCTGGACGGTGCTGTTTCGGACCTGGCTGCCATATAGGAGTGCTCTATCCTGCTGACTCGGGCTGAGATATGGACTGAGACATCCTCAATGATGTGAACAAAACAAGAGGCCATGAATCAGTCTGACGGCTGTAGGTGGCTGGGATGTGTGTGTGTGTGTGTGTGTGTGGTGTGTATTTGGGAGGGGGTGTACAGGAGTTGGCGGTGGCCCCCCCAGCCACCCCCTAGCTCCTCAGCCCCTGGACATGGCTTTCTCGGTCTGCATCATCGTAGCCTCATCATCCTGTGCTTTAAACTGTGTGTTTGTTATGAAGAGCCACACGGGTTTCCTTCCAGTTGAAAGGTTCTTCTCGTTCCGGCCATTGTGCCGTGTTGTGCTCTGTCAATTCAAAGACCCGGTTCTAGACATGGCGGCCATCTTGAATGTTATTGTCGGTGCTTCCCACCATCACAGCTTCCCCCCCGGGTAGGGTACTTTCATTAGAGTCAAGTCATGCCAGGAACTCCCCTTTCAATCCGTGTGTGTAAAAGGCCTTCATGCCAAACGTGATTCTCTCTCTCATCTGCAGTTGATTGAGCAGCCTGGTCCCGGGCCAGACACTCTCATCGGTAGTTGATTGAGCAGCCTGGTCCCGGGCCAGACAGTCGGGTCCCGCCGCTGTTCTTGTTCACTCGCTGTCACAGGAAGCACTACTACATCGCCGTGGTGACACAGGGGCGCGAATGCATCGACTCCCAGCTGGCTTTGTCTCCATTTCACGACCAGAACACAAATGTACAGTCCTCAACCGTGGCCATGTTGACCCCCCTCCCTGGTCTAGTCTGTTGGTAGAAGGAACATGTTAATTACCCCAACCCCACACCCCCCCACCCCCTCATGGCTTTAATCCAACTCATAAATCAAGTACAAACGCCTCACATGCTGGGACTTTGGCTTAGCTAAGGTGGCATTTTTCCACTCGAGGCTAAAAGCGTTTAATCTCCTTTCGGGTCAAATGTGATAGCCATGTTTTGGCCTACGTGGGGCTTGTTCATTAGAGTCGGTGTGGGAAGGGCAACAATTGAGTGTCCCAACTGTCTGTGTGTCTGTGTGAAGGCAACATTCAGCTGTGCAAGTGTGTGTGTGTGTGTGTGTGTGTATTAATCACCCCCAGAAGGCAGGCCGATTAAGCCTCCATTATTACGTGGGTATTATGCTGCCTGCTTCCTGTCCTGTTGTCTTTGTGCTTTTACCACGGCGATAATGGTCCTGTTCTCTTCGTCCACAACGTCGCTAATGCCTGTTCCCACCCTGGGAACAGCCCCTCACGGTGTGTGTGTGTGTGTGTGATGGAGAGAGGGAGAGGAAGAGCGAGAGAGTGAGTGATTGTCTGGGCTATAGGATACAGGGCCATTGGATCAACACATACAGGATCATTGGAGACCCGTCTGTTCTCCAGTGAGGAGTGTGAGTGTCGAGTTTTCCCCAGAGGCGTTTCTGACTTGGGATGGGTTTGCGTAACCGTGGAGAGGCTCTCCCCCTCTCTGACCTGGTCAGCGCGGCCCGCCGGCCTCCCCTCAGCCTCATCGCTCAGTCTGTCCGACGGCAGCGGCCCTGATAACGCGGCTACAGGGCCTTTTAGAATGGGACCACACACACACACCCTCACTGCCCTCACGCCTTCACGCCCTCTCTCTTACTGACACACACACATGCGCTCGCTCTCTCGTACACAAAAATACACATGCACACACTCTCTCATTCTCAGACACACTCATAATCTCTCACTGTGTGAAGAGGGAGAGAATGAGAGACATAAGGAGAGAGAGAATGAGAGACAGAGGGAGATGGTGTTCCCAGCGGTGTTACTGTTCTGACGCATCGTATGTCTTGTGTTTCCAACAGCAGGTCCAGGATCAGTCGTCATGTCTCAGCCTGGAGAGAAAGGGAAGGTGAGTGAATCCCAATCTGACCCCAGATCAGCCCCTGCAGGTGACGTTCGGCCTGGTGTGGCGTTGTGAGGGTCCTGATGGGATGGAGCAGTGCGGTGCTTCTTCCTCCTGTTGTTCTGCCTCTCTCTCTCTCTCTCTCTCTCTCTCTCTCTCTCTCTCTCTCATCACTATCTCTCTCTTTCTGTATCTCTCTCTCTCTCTTTCTCTTTCTCTTTGTCTCTCTCTCTCTCCTTTCTCCTCTTTCCCTCTATCTCTCAAACACCCCAGTTACACACACACACACACAGACACACCAGGCTGGCCTAGCCCATGCACTTAAAGGGAGGATATCCTGTATAAACGCTACTATTACATCAACAGCCTTATGGCTTCTGGCATGTTATCCCCATCTTGATCTTAATGAACCCATTTATCCAAACACACACACAGAGACCCCATACACACTGTACATGCAAACAAACACATAGTATACACACACATTGGTACACACACACACACACACACAGTGGTCCGCCCAGCCACCCACCCACACACTACCACATACACACAATAGAGACTGCTAGCTTGTATGATGGCCACAGGCCAGAGGGGGAAATGACTCATGTCAGTCTCTCGGACGCTCACTGTGTATACAGTACAGTAGGACATAAAAGCTGAACCCTGTGTTTCTGTGTGTGTGTGTTTCTGTGTGTGTGTGTGTGTGTGTGCATGTTTGTATTTTTCTGTACGTGCGTTTGTGTGTGTTTCGGAATCTGTGTGTGTGTGTGTGTGTGTGGCCCCCCTCAGTTCCCAGAGGCTGCAGGCTACGTTGGCTTTGCGAACCTCCCCAACCAGGTCCACAGGAAGTCGGTGAAGAAGGGCTTTGAGTTCACCCTCATGGTCGTCGGTGAGTCAGGTCATCAGAAGACAGCAGCCCAGGATCACATCTGCTGATCTGCCGTCATCCATGCCTCTCTGCTGACTCTGCCTGTCTGCCTGTCTGTCTGTCTGTCTGTCTGTCTGTCTGTCTGTCTGTCTGTCTGTCTGTCTGCCTGTCTGTCTCTCTGCAGGGGAGTCTGGACTGGGCAAGTCTACCCTGATCAACAGCCTGTTCCTGACAGACCTTTACCCAGAGAGATTCATACCGGGAGCTGCAGGTAAACACGCACATGCACACACATTATTTCCATGCACGCACACACACACACACACAGACACATTATTCACAAACACACACACACACACATTATTCACGAACACACACACACACACATTATTCACAAACACACACACATTGTAATAAAGGAGGCATGTCTGATTCCATGCCCCCTGCCTGGCCTGAAGCATCCAGAATGCTGAGAATGTGTGTTCCTGTTGACGAGAGAAGGGGTGGCATCTAATGGGATCAGGGGGGTAGGTAGGGGGTATCTTGGACCAGGGGTATGTAGGAGGTATGTGGGGGTGTGTAGGAGGTATTTAGGAGGTATTTACGGGCAGGTAGGGGGTATAGAGTAGTTAAAGGTAGTAGTAGCTAAATATAGATAGGCAGGGGAAATTGGGGTTCAGGAAGTAGGCGGGGGAGGGTGAAGGGAGGTACAGGTAGAGTATTCAATGTTTGGCAGTATGTAGGGGTATGTGGTGATGTGTGTGTGTGTGGTGGACTGTCTGGGTAGGGCTAGACCAGGGTTATTGTGGCCTGAGGCAAGGCTTAGCTCTGTAAGCTGCTCCTGAGTCAGTCACTGGAAAGAAGATGTTTTGATGTTATGAAACTTCTCCGCCCGTGTCTCTCCAGAACCCACTCTTAATAGAAGAGTTCAGCTTGTCTTGAGCACGAGGGCTCTGCGAGGCTCATCTCTTAATCAGCACACAGCACAACATCTGTGGCTCCCTAAATAAGGTGCTGGACGGCAGAAACATGTTTTACTCCTTCCTTCCTTCCCTCCCTCCTCTCTTTCTCTCTCCTCTCTTTCTCTCTGCCTCCTGTCCTTCCTGCTCATTCTCTCCCCTTCTTCCCTCTCCTCTCTCCTCCTCCTCCCTCTCCTCCTCCTCCTCCTCCCTCTCCCTCTCCTCCTCCTCCTCCTCCTCCCTCTCCTCTCTCCTCCTCCTCCCTCTCCTCTCTCCTCCTCCTCCCTCTCCTCTCTCCTCCTCCTCCCTCTCCTCTCTCCTCCTCCCCTCTCCTCTCTCTCCTCCTCCTCCCTCCCTCTCTCCTCCTCCTCTCTCCTCTCCTCTCTCCTCCTCCCTCCCTCTCTCCTCCTCCCTCCTCTCCTCTCTCCTCCTCCTCCCCCCCTCCCTCCCTCCTCAGAGAAGATAGAGAGGACAGTCCAGATCGAGGCGTCCACGGTGGAGATCGAGGAGCGGGGAGTGAAGCTCCGCCTCACCGTGGTCGACACCCCTGGATACGGAGATGCCATCAACAGCCAGGACTGGTGTGTGTGTGTGTGTGTGTGTGTGTGCTTGGCCCATACAGTGTTGGCACTCAAATCAAAGGTTTTTTTTGTTGTTTCCTTTTCCAGTACTGAGTGTTCCTTCCTTCCTTCCTTCCTTCCTTCCTTCCTTCCTTCCTTCCTTCCTTCCTTCCTTCCTTCCTTCCTTCCTTCCTTCCTTGCCTCCCCTCCTCTTCCTACTTCCTCCTCCTTCCTTCGCCCTCCTCCTCTCTTGCCTCCCACTCTTCACTCCTCCCCTCCTCCTCTCTCTCACCTCCCCCCCTCCTCTCCTCCGCCCTCCCTGTGGTCTCTCCCCTCTGGAGTGCGGGGGTGTGGAGGTGTCTGAGAGCACTCCGGGCCGTGTTACATCCTCCCTCCTCCGTCTCCTCCTCCCTTCCCCTGGCTCAGTTACTTGTTGGTCGTCAGACGTGCCGGCATGTGACTCTCCCCCTCTTCTGTCTCTCCCTCTCTCTCCTGCCGTCTCCCTATACATTCTTCCCATCTCTCCACCCCCCCTCTCTCCTTCTCGACCTCCCTCTCTCTAAAGCTCTTGCTCTCTCTCTCTCTCTCTCTCTTCATCTCTCTCTCTCTCTCTCTCTCTCTCTCTAAATGTGCTTTAGATTTCCTCCAGATTTATGTTGTGTGTACGCACTATACGTTAAATGTACGCACCTTCCTGCCAAGTAAATTCCTTGTATGTGCAAACTTTCATTCCGATTAAGCCCCCATTCTGATTTAGAGGCCAGTGATATTATGGTCTGGGGATGAGGTAAATGTACGGTGTGTGGTGGTTGTTCTGGGAGACATGATTGTCCCACACCCTCCTGTCCTAGCCTCATCAGTGTGTGTGTGTGTGTGGTGTGTGTGTGTGTGTGTGTGTGTGTGTGTGTGTGTGCAGCTTCAGAACCATCATCCAGTACATCGACCAGCAGTTTGAGCGCTACCTGCATGATGAGAGTGGACTGAACCGTCGACACATATGGACA
>CAEFZP010000470.1:40000-179594 GCA_903064625.1 Mallotus villosus | reverse complement strand
GATTTGAAGAATGTTGAGGAACTTGTGGAACCCACAATTTCCAGTACCCCACAACACCACACACACACACACAACAACAACACACACACACACACACACACACACAAACAAACAAACATACACTCAGTTACTGTATGCTGGTGGTTGATCTCTATCTCTATCTATAGTATACTCTATATATTATATGTAGTGTATGTCTGTGTGTATGTATGTATGTCTAGTCTCATATATATAATATATATGATACTCTCTATCTATACTATATCGATATATCTATATCTCTATCATCTTCTATATTTAGATCTACTATTCATATGATTATGTATTATATCTCTCTCCAATATATCTGTCTTATATATATCTAGATCTAACATATATTACTATCTATGTATATATCTGTCTCTACTCTCTCTACTATATCTC
The DNA here is from genome assembly GCA_903064625.1 of Mallotus villosus. Lineage (NCBI taxonomy): Eukaryota > Metazoa > Chordata > Actinopteri > Osmeriformes > Salangidae > Mallotus > Mallotus villosus. Next base: position 179,171 of record CAEFZP010000470.1, on the reverse strand, counting down.
TCTATCGTGTGTATTATCTATACTCTCTATCTATCTCTCTCTATCTCTCTCTCTCTCTCTTCTCTATGTCTCTCTCTCTCTCTCTCTCTATCTCTCTCTCTCTCTCTCTCTCTCTCTCTCTCTCTCTCTCTCTCTCTCAGAGATGCACTCTGACACTCTCCTTCCTATTTTTGCTGGACACTCACACACTCACACACCATGCATACACACTCACACACCACGCATACACACACACACTCACCACACATACTCATACACACCACACATACACACCACACACACCAGAGTATAAATGTCTTTATTAACTCTGGGATGGCAGACTCATTGATCCTCGCATGTCTTCCTGATCATGGGAAGACACAGTTTACTGAACCATCAAATTACATCGTCACAGACAAGTATTAGTTCTCGTACAGTACAGAATGACTGATCGGTTAATCAAGCTTTTACACATGCAGAGATGTGCCACTGCTGCCATGATCAGTGTTGGGAGGATACTGGGAGTGTAGACATGAGATGGATCAGTGTTTGGGAGGATACTGGGAGTGAAGACATGAGATGGATCAGTGTTTGGGAGGATACTGGGAGTGAAGACATGAGATGGATCAGTGTTTGGGAGGATACTGGAGTGTAGACATGAGATGGATCAGTGTTTGGGAGGATACTGGGAGTGAAGACATGAGATGGATCAGTGTTTGGGAGGATACTGGGAGTGTAGACATGAGATGGATCAGTGTTTGGGAGGATACTGGGAGTGTAGACATGAGATGGATCAGTGTTTGGGAGGATACTGGGAGTGAAGACATGAGATGGATCAGTGTTTGGGAGGATACTGGGAGTGTAGACATGAGATGGATCAGTGTTTGGGAGGATACTGGGAGTGTAGACATGAGATGGATCAGTGTTGGCTTCATTCACTTCTCATGATACAGAATGAGTCACTTTTATGAACTTTATGTACATTCTGTATCTGTAGGGACTTTGTGATTATTTAGTTTTGGATCATTTCTCAGGGGGTTCGAAGTTCAGGAATCACCTCTAGAGGGTGCTGTGTGTGTAATTCCTCTTCTGAGTGAAGAAGTCATGAACAGGTTAGAGCCAGATGTCGGATTCATTTCATATTACTGTCAAACCTTTATATGTATTGGTTGCTATCAAGATGTGACGTTTTTTTAGGCTTTAATTGATTGAATGTACTTGGTGGGTTTTTGCCGTTTTAGAGCCTGTTTGGAAAGCGGAGGGTTTAGAATATCACAAAGGGCAATCTCAGACCTCTGTCTTGGCAAACATTACAAGAACAACCAAAAAACGGTCATTTTGTCATCATTCTCTTTCAAATGTACAAAATATAGTTTACGGTTCAATAATATGAAGGGTTGAACATTTCAGATAGCAAATTGCTTCTTGGGCCAACTGTAAACACTTTTGTGTGACAGTGTTTTTATATATACAGCCACAGTCAGCTTGCTGTGATACTGTGTGTTCCAACCTCCACAGCACAGTTATACAGTCAGCTTGCTGTGATACTGTGTGTTCCAACCTTCAGAGCACAGTTATACAGTCAGCTTGCTGTGATACTGTGTGTTCCAACCTTCACAGCACAGTTAAACAGTCAGCTTGCTGTGATACTGTGTGTTCCAACCTCCACAGCACAGTTAAACAGTCAGCTTGCTGTGATACTGTGTGTTCCAACCTTCACAGCACAGTCATACAGTCAGCTTGCTGTGATACTGTGTGTTCCAACCTTCACAGCCCAGTCATACAGTCAGCTTGCTGTGATACTGTGTGTTCCAACCTTCACAACACAGTTAAACAGTCAGCTTGCTGTGATACTGTGTGTTCCAACCTTCACAGCACAGTCATACAGTCAGCTTGCTGTGATACTGTGTGTTCCAACCTTCACAGCCCAGTTAAACAGTCAGCTTGCTGTTATACTGTGTGTTCCAACCTTCACAGCACAGTCATACAGTCAGCTTGCTGTGATACTGTGTGTTCCAACCTTCACAGCACAGTTAAACAGTCAGCTTGCTGTGATACTGTGTGTTCCAACCTTCACAGCACAGTCATACAGTCAGCTTGCTGTGATACTGTGTGTTCCAACCTTCACAGCACAGTTAAACAGTCAGCTTGCTGTGATACTGTGTGTTCCAACCTTCACAGCACAGTCATACAGTCAGCTTGCTGTGATACTGTGTGTTCCAACCTCCACAGCACAGTTATACAGTCAGCTTGCTGTGATACTGTGTGTTGGCTCCCTTCAGAAAACCTTCACAGCACAGTTAAACAAACGACACTAACATCCTATACTTCAACTTCAGACACAAACAAGTCTTTCTACTTTGGGTTACAACCTCATTATACGTGTGGTGATTGACTTGCCTGTTCATGACTGGATACCTCCCACCGTGTCGTGTTCCTGACCCCTGACATGGAGGGAAGAAAGGTCAATAACTCCACCATGTCTAGTGTACCAGCCTATCTCATCTCTGGTATTGATTTATGGATGATTCCATCCCTACAAACACCAAGACGGAAAGCCAAAAGGTGCAATCGAGACAGTCAAGGGTAATTACTCTAACGCACAGCGGTAATATCTCTGAGCTTTAACAAGCCAGGTACACAAATGTGACCATCATACCGTAATTAGAAATCAAAAGACAAACACAGATAATGACCTGTGCAAATAGGCAGGCCCATAAAAGCATGTGTGATGTTGAGGAGGGTCAGAGCGTGGAGGGGTGGGTCACGGCCGTGCGTACATAAGGAGACCGAGGAGAGAGGAACACACACACCTGCAGGGAGATCATCCTCACAACGACACTCTCGTCAAGACCAAGGTGAGTAGAGTGGTTCCAGGTCCCTCTTAGATTCAACACGACGCCTCCTCAACCACTAGCGCTCTGTAGGACGAGCTTCCAGGATCGTAGGATTAGCTGCTGCTCTGTGCTCGTGCTGTGTGTCTGGGAAGGTGTGCTGTAGGTGCTCTGTGCTCGTGCTGTGTGTCTGGGAAGGTGTGCTGTAGGTGCTCTGTGCTCGTGCTGTGTGTCTGGGAAGGTGTGCTGTAGGTGCTCTGTGCTCGTGCTGTGTGTCTGGGAAGGTGTGCTGTAGGTGCTCTGTGCTCGTGCTGTGTGTCTGGGAAGGTGTGCTGTAGGTGCTCTGTGCTCGTGCTGTGTGTCTGGGAAGGTGTGCTGTAGCTGTTGTCTGTGCTCGTGCTGTGTGTCTGGGAAGGTGTGCTGTAGCTGTTGTCTGTGCTCGTGCTGTGTGTCTGGGAAGGTGTGCTGTAGGTGCTCTGTGCTCGTGCTGTGTGTCTGGGAAGGTGTGCTGTAGCTGTTGTCTGTGCTCGTGCTGTGTGTTTGGGAAGGTGTGCTGTAGCTGTTGTCTGTGCCTGCACGGTTGGGTACTGTAGTTGTTCAGCAACTGTCTCTGGAGGAGGGGATCCCTCACGGAATTGCTCCTCCCGAGGTTTCTTCAATTTTTTCTCAATGAGTTTTTCTGTGAGTTTTTCCTTGTCTTCCTTGAGGGTTTAGGTCGGTTGGGGGGCAGTTCCTTGGGCGTGTGTGAAGCTCTCTGTGACATTGCTTGTAAAAAGGGCTGTCCCAAAAAGTTGTATTTGATTTGTTGGCTGTTTGTAAGTGTCACTAACTGTTGTGTTTCCCAGATAGAGGAACGACATGACTGCTCTCAGACGTGTGGGACAGCTGCTGCTGCTCACCTCTCTTCTGCTTCAACACAGCTTGGCTTCTCCGGTCTGGGAGAGGTGAGGTGACCCCGGCCACAACCCAGCTCGCCTGGACCACACCTCCAAACATCCTCTTTCTCCTGTCTCCCTGTCTCTCTCTCTCCTGTCTCCCTGTCTCTCTTTCTCCTGTCTCCCTGTCTCTCTCTCTCCTGTCTCCCTGTCTCTCTCTCTCCTGTCTCCCTGTCTCTCTCTCTCCTGTCTCCCTGTCTCTCTCTCTCCTGTCTCTCTGTCTCTCTCTCTCCTGTCTCTCTGTCTCTCTCTCTCCTGTCTCCCTGTCTCTCTCTCTCCTGTCTCTCTGTCTCTCTCTCTCTCCTGTCTCCCTGTCTCTCTCTCTCCTGTCTCTCTGTCTCTCTCTCTCCTGTCTCCCTGTCTCTCTCTCTCCTGTCTCTCTGTTCTGCCTGCTCATCTGTACAGCTGTACTCTTCCTACTAATGTTCTTCACGTCCTGGCTCTTTGTGATGGTTCTGATGAAGTGTGTAGTGGTTGTTGTGATGTGTGTAGTGGTTGTTGTGATGTGGTGTAGTGGTTGTTGTGATGTGTGTAGTGGTTGTTGTGATGTGGTGTAGTGTGTAGTGGGTTGTTGTTGATGGTGTGTAGTGGTTGTTGTGATGTGTGTAGTGGGTTATTGTGATGTGTGTAGTGGTGTTGTGAGTGTGTTTAGTGTGTAGTGGTGTGTTGTGTGTGTGTGTAGTGTGTGTGGTTGTTGTGCATGTGTGTAGTGTGTAGTGGTTGTTGTGATGTGTGTAGTGGTTGTGTGATGTGTGTCGTGTGTCGTGGTTGTTGTGACTGTGTGTAGTGTGTAGTGGTTGTTGTGACTGTGTGTAGTGGTTGTTGTGATGTGTGTAGTGGTTGTTGTGATGTGTGTAGTGTGTAGTGGTTGTTGTGATGTGTGTGTGTGTGTAGTGGTTGTTGTGCTGTGTGTAGTGGTTGTTGTGATGTGTGTAGTGGTTGTTGTGATGTGTTTAGTGTGTAGTGGTTGTTGCGCTGTGTGTCGTGTTTGTTGCGATGTGTGTAGTGGTTGTTGTGATGTGTGTAGTGGTTGTTGTGATGTGTGTAGTGGTTTGTTGTGATGTGTAGTGGTTGTTGTGGTTAGTTGATGCTGGACCACTCACAGGATGACTTCTCTCCTGCCCGCAGGATTCTGCAGGATGATTTGGAGAGGGTCATCAGAGGCCAGATCGCTCACTTAAACGCTCAGTCCCTGGTTGCAAGGAACTTGGTGGACGCCCTTGTGGAGGCCAGACTAGGGCCAGTTATAAATCAGCATTACAGGTACCTGCAGTGAACTCCTCTCTCCCTCTCTGTGTCCTTATCTCTCTCTCTGTCCTTATCTCTCTCTCTCTCTCCCTCCCTCTGTCCTTATCTCTCTCCCATCCCCCTCTCTCTCTGTGTCCTTATCTCATCTCTCCCTCTCCCTCTCGTGTGTCCTTATCTCTCATCTCTGTCCTTATCTCTCTCTCTCATCTCCCTCCTTCTGTCCTTATCTCTCCATCCCCCTCTCTCTCTGTGTCCTTATCTATCTCTCTCTCTCTCCCTCTCTGTGTCCTTATCTCTCCATCCCCCTCTTCTCTGTGTCCTTATCTCTATCTCTCCCTCTCCTCTCTGTGTCCTTATCTCTCCATCCCCCTCTCTCTCTGTGTCCTTATCTCTCTCTCTCTCCCTCTCTCTCTGTGTCCTATCTCTCCATCCCCCTCTCTGTGTCCTTATCTCTCTCTCTCCCTCTCTGTGTCCTTATCTCTCTCTATCTCTCTCCCTCTCTCTTTGTGTCCTTATCTCTCTCTCTCTCCCTCTCTGTGTCCTTATCTATCTCTCTCTCCATCTCCCTCTGTCCTTATCTCTCTCCCCCTCTCTCCCTCCCTGTGTCCTTATCTCTCTCTCTGCCCTCTCGCTCTCTTTGTGTCCTTATCTCTCTCTCTCTCGTCCCCCCTCTCTTTGCCGTCTTCTCTCTCCCTCTGCCCTACTTACACTCCCCATGCGCACGTATCGACGCACACTCCCTCCCCGCCCATCCCTCAGCCATGAAACTCCTGCGCCCTCCCTCCCTCGCAATACCTCCCTCCCTCCCTCCCTCCCTCCCTCCCTGCCCTCCCTCCCCTCCCTTAGCCCCTCCCCCATCCCTCCCTCCTTGTCTGTCCACCTGCCTCACATGTGCACCACAAGCACAGGCTCCAGGCAGGTACTCTGCAGCGTTTTGTTCTCCAGGAGGTCTGGCCCACACACCAGACAGCTGGGAGACATGGAGTTCTCCAACAGGTACTCGGAGTTCCTGCGGGCCAAAGCCAAGCATGCCTCGGTCTGCTCCTTCCTCCACCGCCTGCACAGCGTGAAGAAGAGGTGACGCAACAACTCTGATTTACTTTAAGACACAGTACGACCTGATTAACTGACATGATTAAGTGAATAAACTGAAGGTCGAACTTCTTCTATGGACCATTAATCATTAAGAAATACATGTATTGCCTGTGATGTGTAATCTGATTCATCATGTTTGATCCTTGTCTTTGTCCTCAGCGGTCTGAATGGAGAAAGTGAGAATGTGAAGCAGCTTCTTAAGCAGTACATGTGTCCACATGTCTACGAGTGGGCATCTGATCTGTAGAACGATGCGTACCACTCGAGTATCAGGTGGCCTGCTGTGACAGGTCTTATGTTGAACACAATCAAAGCATGCAACCTGTGATGTAAACAGTATAACATCTAATAACATCAGATTAACAGGGAGCGGGTTCTGAAGGCCTCAGGTGGAACACAAACCTTTTATTACAATCCCAGTCACAGTATCGATGCCATGTACATTTAGTGATGATGACTATATTCATTCAACTTACTCACTGCCACTGTTTTAATCTGTGTATCTGCCTGCAATATTTATTTCGGATATCAAACAGATATTTATTTCTGTCTTTTTCATGCTGGTTCAAGCGTGGAATCGTTAAGAATGGCAATTTACACCTGTTGTGAATAAATACTTTTTGTTTTTCAAAGAGAATGTGTTGTGTTAGTCACCATGTAGACAACAACTCACTGACATCACGTCCTGTCTTACAGTCCAACTCACTGACATCACGTCCTGTCTAACAGTCCAACTCACTGACATCACGTCCTGTCTAACAGTCCAACTCACTGACATCACGTCCTGTCTAACACGTCCACACTCACTGACATCACGTCCTGTCTAACAGTCCAACTCACTGACATCACGTCCTGTCTAACAGTCCAACTCACTGACATCACGTCCTGTCTAACAGTCCAACTCACTGACATCACGTCCTGTCTAACAGTCCAACTCACTGACATCACGTCCTGTCTAACAGTCCAACTCACTGACATCACGTCCTGTCTAACAGTCCAACTCACTGACATCACGTCCTGTCTAACAGTCCAACTCACTGACATCACATCTTGTCTAACAGTCCAACTCACTGACATCACGTCCTGTCTAACAGTCCAACTCACTGACATCACGTCCTGTCTAACAGTCCAACTCACTGACATCACATCCTGTCTTACAGTCCAACTCACTGACATCACGTCCTGTCTACAGTCCAACTCACTGACATCACATCTTGTCTAACAGTCCAACTCACTGACATCACGTCCTGTCTAACAGTCCAACTCACTGACATCACGTCCTGTCTAACAGTCCAACTCACTGACATCACATCCTGCCTAACAGTCCAACTCACTGACATCACGTCCTGTCTAACAGTCCAACTCACTGACATCACATCCTGCCTAACAGTCCAACTACTGAAGTGACTTCCTCAACTGGAAGCAGCAATCAAGTGAAGTATAAAAAATGACTGTTTACTCAAAATACTTGACTTTTATTTACTGCACTATAATGCTTGAAGGATCTTTTTTCCATTCCTGCTAAATGTGCCTAAAAACGCCTAAACAGCATACCCAAAGTAAATTAAAAGCTGTTCTTGAACCATTTGGAGTACATGCATGTAAATAGTCTCTTTTGAAAGCTGACACTCTGAAGTTATGTCCCCTGTTGTCAGGACCCCTGTCAGTCCTACTGGTGTTGAGTTATAGGTGCTTAAACACAAGGCAAGTGAAAGTTTATATTTCCGCCTAGTTTTTGTTTTGAAAACAGAGGCCTAAAGAGGCCTAGAGGTGGTAGGTATTAGCTGGAACACAGCATTGGACCACAGGTTGAAGCCTTACCCAATTCAAATCAAAAGTCAAACATAATATCACAATATATTCACATTTGGTTCCTCTACTAGTTGGCTGTAGAGGAAGCTCTGATTGGGTCAATCTTGGTGTCAATCAAAAGGGGAGGGTTCAACGGACATTTTGATGTCTTCCTTTCGAGAATACTATATTGGAAACCGGAGAAAATACTACTTTTATGTGAATAAGGTATTTCTTTCGTCGCTAACTAGCATAATGAAACAAAGGATAATAGCTACATATGAATGTATTTGGAGAAACTATTGACATGGTTAGATACTTTGGAGCTTTGATAATGTAACCAGAACAATGTAACCAAAGTTTGATGGACTTGTTTGCATACCTGGACCATATATGAACCGTTGAGGGTAAGTACAACTTTTTCGTCTGGCGGTGAATATATATTCGTGACCGGACAAAGACGTTAAATGTACTTGCTGTTGCGACTTGATCTTGAAAAGGTTTATTTCAATGGAAGCACAAGAATCGTAGCTTTCCAATGATGTATCATTTGTGTAGCCGTCTTAAAAATATATTAGTTAGAATTGAGTGCGTTGTAACTGAGGGAGGGGCAGCGTTTCTGGACTGCGGGCGTTCCAGCACTCGAGTCCTACACCATGTGGTTGTTGGTAAATGGGATTGTCCAGCTATGCGTTGGGGCTAATTCCTTCCAGTAAGTTTAACACAGTGAGTCAAGCACAGCAATTCAGATCCCTACTGATACCAAATCCCAGTCGACTGTTCCACCCAGTCAAAGGTCTATCCTCATCATCTCTCACAGGGCTGTTAAACTATCTAATTCTTATGTTACTAGATTGTTCAAACAATAATCCACCCTGTACTATGCTGTGTGTCCCCCCTGTACTATGGTGTGTGTGTGTCCTGTACTATGGTGTGTGTGTGTCATGTACAAACTCTCGGGTCGGGAACAAATCTACTGTCCAGGCAGAATCTCACTGTTGGGCTATATATGTTTATTTTCGGAAGTGCGACAGAACAGTAGGGATGGGACGTATGGCACTGACGCATCGATGCTTGTGTCGCAAAACCAATACGCACAGTTTCGAAAAAGTGGTTTGGAGCTTGTGTCAAATGACGATGCCACGTCATTGATGACGTTCAATGCTTCAGACGTCACGAACTGGTTCAAAGTTGTGGCGCACTTCTAAACCTTAAAAGAGGTCAAGAAACTAGTGCATGTCGTCTTAATAGGAGGCGAACACTAGATTGGCAGAAGCGCAGACAGTTATTACAAGAGTATATAGTTATTATTAGTAGACGATTAGAGAGTTATCATTAGCAGAAGAGTATAGTTCATTAGCAGAAGAGTATAGTTCATTAGCAGAAGAGCAGAAAGTAGAAGACGAGAGTATGGATGCTACCGGAGGAAGAAAGCGATCAAGAGTATGGGAACATTTTGATATGGTATCCCCCAATAAGGTAAATAGGCTATGGTGTGACTGCATATACCAATCATAATGAATCAATATAATAATGTCATGCTTTAACATCTCTCATTATTTTCAGGTTCAGTGTTTGCTGTGCCCTCAAGAGTTGGCATACAACAATAATACCTCTTCTATGTTGAGGCACTTTCGAGCCAAACATGAGAATGTAGCTACACCGCAGGCCAATGTGACCAATCCAGGCAGCGCTGGAGTTCCTTCCAACGGTAATTAGACTATTATTAAATCAGTATTGTACTTGTATAATTCATGTAATTTAATTATTATCTGTCCATTCTATTGATAATCATGAAAATGATGATCATAAATATGATATTTGTTACAGTGTCCAGAAAACTAATGCTGGATGATGCATTGGTCAACATGATTGTAAAGGATGTCCAGCCTTTTACACTGGTAGAGGACGATGGGTTCAAGGCCTTTGTCCACCTGTTGGATCCTACTTACAACATCCCTGGGAGAAAGGCATTAAAGAGAATGGTGGAGGCCAAGTACAAGGCCACTAAAGAGGAGGCCATGGCTGAGGTGAGGAAGGCCTCTGCCGTTAGCCTGACGGCTGACATGTGGACCTCCATGAACATGGACGCTTACCTGGCTGTGACATGCCACTACATCACAGACCAGGCAAAGCTGTCCACAGTTCTTTTAGGGGTAGGGAAGTTTACCCAAAGCCACACAGCAGCTCACCTTGCTGAGGTCAAACACACCCTGATGGTGGAGTGGGGAATCAGAGGAAAGGTGAGAAGCCTGGTCACAGATTGTGCAGCCAACATGATTGCCTCTGCAAACCTGCTCAGTGTGCGGCATGTGACTTGTTTTCCCCATGTACTAAATCTTGTGGTGAAAAGATCCCTTTCTCAAACCCCAGAACTAGAAGAGATCCGCACTCGGGCACGCCGAATTGTGGGTCATTTTAAATCCAGCACCAAAGCTAAGGAGAAGCTGTCGGAAATGCAGGTCAATATGGGAAGAAAAGAACTGAAAATGATCCAGGAGGTGGACACTAGGTGGAACAGTGTTTTTGCCATGCTGGACAGACTCTACAACGTCAGAGAACCACTTGGTGCAGCTCTCACCACTTTGAGCACAGACTTAAGTCCCATCACTGCTGAGGACTATGAGACAATCCGACAGTGCCTTGCTGTTTTAAAACCATTCAATCAAGCCACTGTGGAGCTATCAGAAGAGAAAAGGGTGTCTGGATCTAAAGTCATCCCACTGATCAAAATGCTGAAGCAACATTGTGCCCAGATAAGGCACAATGTTGGTGCCAAACTGGCAACCAATTTGAAAAACAATTTGCTAGAAAAGTTTAATCTTCTGGAGAAGATATCCACACTGTCTGTGGCAACACTGCTGGATCCCAGATTCAAAGCAGCGGGGTTCTGCAGTGCCACTTGTGCACAGGGTGCCACTGAGAGGCTGACCAGGGAATGTGCCCACTTCTTTGAGACTGATGTCTCTGAAGGTTCTGCTCCACAGGAGTCGGCAGCAACACCAGGTACCTTGGCTCAGGAAGCTGAGGACAACCTTTGGGCCCTGCTGGACTGCGAAGTGAGATCACAGCAGGTGACCAACCCAACTGCCAGTGCCACTGTGGAGGTTCAAGGGTATAGTATTTCCAATTTTATTGTTTGCTGCTGAATTACAATTGGTTGAATTAAATGACAATGCTTTTTCTCTGTAGAATTAATACAAGTACATTTCCTTCTATACAGGTATTTGAAAGAACCAAACGTGGCCAGGACAGAGGACCCTCTGGACTACTGGGTCACACGCAAGGCCCTTTACCCTCAGTTATTTAAAGTGGCCATGCAGTTTTTGTGTACACCAGCATCCTCAGTGCCTTGTGAGAGGATCTTCTCCAAGGCTGGTGAAATTGTGAGCCAGAGGAGAAGCCGCCTGAAGCCCAGCACAGTGGAACAAATCCTGTTCCTAAATAAAAACGTATAAATGTATTGAAATCACATCAAACTGTTGCACAAACACATCCCCCCAAACCCTGTTATGGTACACTGTTTTCATATTGCACAAGCACATCCCCCTGTCCCCACACGTATTCCCCTGATTCACAATACATATCACAAATGTAAGGAATGAGACAGCTATATAAGCAGAGTGGTTGTGTAGGCTACCACTCTGTATCAGCAGTCATTTAATACTTGCATTCTACCGTCTACTGTCAAAAATGAACGACATTGAATAATTAACGAGGCGAAGTACCGCCAGAAACTACTGGTACATCGCATTCAGTTAGTTTAAACGGCTGCTATAATTTAGCTGACCACTAGATGTCACTGTGCTCTCCAATTTCAATGCGCCAATAGTTTGGCTCTTTGGGCCGGCACAATCCGGAAGAAACCACCAAAGCTTCACAAGGCATCGTTCGCCCATCCCTACAGAACAGTCCTTTTCCCAGGGTGGCAAAAGCAAACAAACACAGTTTATAAAAAAAGAAACCTCCTTGTAAGGGAACCAACATTGGGGTGGATGAAAATAGTCCACAACTTCCTCCACTCTTAACTAATAGCCGTCGAATTAACCAATACTCTTGACATAAACATCAATTACAGATCTTACTTTTACCAGTCATCTCTCCCACCACCACCAAAATCCTCTACCATTATATGGGTCTCAGCTATTTTCAAAACTTGATTCAGGTGTGTATAATTAATCCTATCGACATGTGTACTGTTCTGATGGAAGAGTGGAGCTCTTTGCCTCCACCTGCTGGACACATAGCGTTCCTCCAAGGTGACCTGGGACCAGATGTCACAGTACAAATTACTCTACTTAAGTAGATTTTTAATGAAAAAAATAATTGATACATTACAATTTCAGTATAGATTCTTCTTTCTAATTGAACACCCTTTGAAGTTTAGCTTAGCTAGTTTTACGTAAAAAAGAGAATTGAAAGTTAGAAAACACCAAGCAACAAAGCGTTCAGACAGTGACTCGGATGAGCTGTGTATGCTGGGTGTCTGGACAGAGCACACTGTTCCTCATCCGGGGACCTCTTGATGCGTGATGCTTTATTGTGGGGGTGAAAGTCCACCCTATACATGGCTCTTCTGGTCATAAATTGCTAGATAAGCGTTTGTCACAAAGGTTGGAAGGAAAGAGAGTCCTTTTTCCATTTCAGACAAGACAGACGTTGTTTTATGTGGCCAAGGAACAGTTTGTACTAAAGGGTGCTAAGTCTGTTTGGTGTTTCGTGAGCGTCGGTCTGAGAGCGTGGATCTGAGAGCGATGGAGAAGATGTTTTGTTTGCGGAGCATGTCGAGTTTTCTTCTTCTGTTTTGGCTCAACAAATCCCACGCCCAAGATTGTGAGTTCTTCTATCTTCTTGAACTGGCCAGGAACTCACAGCTTTGTGTTTGACGTTCATAAATAGGTGGTGGTGATTCTGTATGATTCATGTATATTGTGAATAAATCAGTTTCATAAATTGCTTCAATTCTACCTCATCCGAATGACTATCAAAACTCACATCCGTTTTACTGTCTCTGTTTTAGCTTGTTCATGGATTCCTGATGTTCCTAGAATTAATGAGAACAACTCCGTGAACGCTGTTGTCGTGACGATCACCACCGACCCGGGGGTCACCCTCCAGATCGGTGATCCCATCAACAGCAACTTCTCTCTGAATGGGAATGATGTGATCGCAAACATAGTTTTGGACGCTGAGGTGGGTGAAGGAACGCTAGCCATCACACTCATGTTGCTCTATCTTGTTGTTTAATTTAGTTGTATTTATCGTCTTAACTGTGGCTTTTTGAAATGCAGGCAATTGTGTGGTAAAATGTACAACAGACACTTCAATGTGTTTATTGTATTTCACAGGAAACTTCAACCCAAACTGTTGTAATTCAATGCATAGGTACAAATACAGTAAGTATTTATAAATATATCCGTCGCGTTTCCTAGTTGAAACATTCAATCACACACGCTGAGAACCAACACTGTAATCATAATAATAAACTTGTATGACGTCTCCACCTTTCAGGTGTCCAATCCCATGGTCATATTTATTGTAAATATAAACGACAATCCACCGGTCTTTGCACCAAGCCAGTACTCTCTGAGTGTCAAAGAGGTGAGTGAAGAGATCCTTTCTCTGATTCTGTGGAGAAGCTGAATCCTAACACAGCAACAGGAAAATATAAAACCATATATTTTGTCAAAACCCCCACACAGCTGACACCTGTTAGCACGTCTATTGGTTCGTTTGCTGCCACCGACAGAGATAAAGATCGTCTCTATTACACCCTGGAACCAGACACAGTAAGAATCTCACTCTTGGTGTGTCTTGATTTGAGATGAGTCTTTTTCAATTCTCATCTTCCTTTTCCCAAACTGTTTGTTCTCACAGGCTGGCTTTAAACTGCAAGGAAGCAACACTCCTAATATTTTGGTGCAGAGTGTTTTAGACTATGATAACACCAGAAGTGTGTCGCTTACACTATATGCTCAGGTGAGTCTCTTTACAGCTTCCAGATTTATACTGAAGTAAATGTTTGTGCTTTAGAATTGTATTTACAGTTGTATGCTGAGGACATTGGTTAGATCTGTGTGCATTGTAGTTTCACATTTCTGACGAGTGTCAAAGTTAGGTTGAACTTCTGCCTTGGTTCTGGAAAGTGTTTTATGGGGCTGTGATAACAGACTTTACTGCAAAGCAGTGACGTACTTTATGAACACAGGCTGTTTGTGGTTCCAGGACACTCCACCAGGGGGCGTCCCGGCCGGACCATCATACACAGCCTCAGCCACCATCCAGGTCACCATCCAAGACGTTGACAACCGTCCTCCGTGGTTCCAGCCCTGCACCCCCACCGTCGTGGGCACAGCCAAGCTCTGCGTCAGCCACGGATACTCAGGCCAGGTCAACCTCACAGTCCAGGAGGTAGGCCCCAGTCAAGGCCCAGTCAAGGCCCCAGTCAAGCCCCAGTCAAGCCCCAGTCAAGGCCCCAGACAAGCCCCAGTCAAGGCCCCAGTCAAGGCCCCAGACAAGGCCCCAGACAAGGCCCAGTCAAGGCCCCAGACAAGCCCCAGTCAAGGCCCCAGGCAAGGCCCCAGACAAGGCCCCAGACAAGGCCCCAGTCAAGGCCCCAGACAAGGCCCCAGTCAAGCCCCAGTCAAGCCCCAGTCAAGCCCCAGTCAAGGCCCCAGACAAGCCCCAGTCAAGGCCCCAGTCAAGGCCCCAGACAAGGCCCCAGTCAAGCCCCAGTCAAGCCCCAGTCAAGCCCCAGTCAAGGCCCCAGACAAGCCCCAGTCAAGGCCCCAGTCAAGGCCCAGTCAAGCCCCAGACAAGGCCCCAGTCAAGGCCCCAGACAAGCCCCAGTCAAGGCCCCAGTCAAGGCCCCAGACAAGGCCCCAGTCAAGCCCCAGTCAAGCCCCAGTCAAGCCCCAGTCAAGGCCCCAGACAAGCCCCAGTCAAGGCCCCAGGCAAGGCCCCAGTCAAGGCCCAGTCAAGGCCCCAGACAAGGCCCCAGACAAGGCCCCAGTCAAGGCCCCAGTCAAGGCCCCAGACAAGGCCCCAGACAAGGCCCCAGTCAAGGCCCCAGACAAGGCCCCAGTCAAGCCCCAGTCAAGCCCCAGTCAAGGCCCCAGACAAGGCCCCAGTCAAGGCCCCAGGCAAGGCCCCAGGCAAGGCCCCAGGCAAGGCCCCAGGCAAGGCCCCAGACAAGGCCCCAGTCAAGGCCCCAGTCAAGGCCCCAGACAAGGCCCCAGTCAAGGCCCCAGTCAAGGCCCCAGTCAAGGCCCCAGTCAAGGCCCCAGTCAAGGCCCCAGACAAGGCCCCAGTCAAGGCCCCAGGCAGCTCGGGAGGCCTTCTGTCTTTATCTCACTCTCTTTTTAGAAATGTTTTTGGCCTTTTATAGCTTCTTTGGACAGAGACAGTTAGATGTAGACAAGAGGGGGAGAGAGGGAAGACATGCAGTCATGACCCAAGCCGGAATCGAACCGCCCAAGCCCTCTTTCAAGGGAACACTAAACCACTCACACATCCAGCAGCATCTTGTCTCTGCAAGACCTTCAGACATCTGGAGAAATGTTTCCCCAAAACTACAGTGCTTGAAAGTACTGCAGCCCAAAGTGCTGCAGCCCAAAGTACTGCAGCCCAAAGTGCTGCAGCCCAAAGTGCTGCAGCCCGCAGGGAAGTCTGGCATCTCTGGGTGTTTGAACGTTTGTCTGGGGTGTGTTGCAGGTGGGTGCGTTGTCCTTACAACCAGGACCAGTGTATGCCATCGATGGAGACTCTGGGATAAACGAGACTATGACATATAGTTTTTAAGTGGTAAGTATGTACAGCTTATACCATGCATTTAACAGTAACAACAGCATTTAGTTCTTATGTCAGGCTGCTTATTTGTCTTGTTTTGTCCTTGAAGGGAACGAGGCGGGCATATTTGAAATCAATGCAGAGAGTGGGAGCATCTCGATGACTAAGCCTGTGGACGTACCTGGCCCTCTGGTTCTAACCGTCCTGGTAACACCTTCATCTGATCAGTTCACCACCCAGCTTCTAGTCAACAGTGTCTAATATCCAATCACATCAGATACTTTCAATGATCTTTATTTGATTTTTGATCAGGCCATGCAGAAAGGGGACAGCGATAAGTTTGCGACCGCTACAGTTATCCTGGAAGTTGTGAAGAAAAGTTTGAACCCTCCTAAGTTCACCCAGGCAGTGTACGAGGGTTTCATCTCAGAGGACGCGGGGCAGGGCAGCTTGGTCCTGGAAGGGAGAGGCTCCACCACGCCGCTCAGAGTCCTGGCCGTCGACGACGACTTTGCAGATGTGGGCTGAGTTCCTTTCTCCCCGGGGTTTAGGCTCGTTCAAACATTTACAGACTTTGTTTGAATAACCCAGTCTCTGGTTGGCCGCTGTTTGAATAACCCAGTTTCTGGTTGGCCGTCGTTTGAATAACCCAGTCTCTCGTCACACAGGGAGTAAACCCAGATGTGAGGTATGAAGTTCTCGGGACAACAGACTTCTCTGCCACTCCGGAAGGCTTCATCCTGTTGGCCAAAGACCTCAGTCCAGGAACTGTGAACATACAAGTAAAAGCGTTAATGAGTTTAACAGTTTCATTAGACTGAAGTGTGTGTGTGTGTCAGTCATTCTGTTTGTCTGAGTCATGCCAATCAACCCATAGTATGAACCTTTCCTTTTTTCCTTCTCAAGTTAAGAGCTGTTGACTCATCAAATGCAGAATCAAGCACAGCTCCATTCGTCGTAGAGGTTACTCCAGGTGAGAGAAAACCAATGTCCTGACCTATTCACAGAGCCATGTTGATTACAAACCCCCCTTGCTTTGGTCTGCTTGCCCACGTGTTTGCAGCTCTGCCCGTCACGCTACCTTGCCTTGCTCCTGGGGGGGTGTAGGGGCGTGGGGGAGGTTGCTCCTGGGGGGTGTAGGGGCGTGGGGGAGGTTGCTCCTGGGGGGGTGTAGGGGCGTGGGGGAGGTTGCTCCTGGGGGGCGTGGGGGAGGTTGATCCTGCGGCGTGTAGGGGCATGGGGGAGGTTGCTCCTGCGGGGGTGCAGGGGCGTGGGGGAGGTTGCTCCTGGGGGGTGTAGGGGCGTGGGGGAGGTTGCTCCTGGGGGGTGCAGGGGCGTGGGGGAGGTTGCTCCTGGGGGGTGTAGGGGCGTGGGGGAGGTTGCTCCTGGGGGGTGTAGGGGCGTGGGGGAGTTTGCTCCTGGGGGGCTTGGGGGAGGTTGCTCCTGGGGGGTGTAGGGGCATGGGGGAGGTTGCTCCTGGGGGGTGTAGGGGCGTGAGGGAGGTTGCTCCTGGGGGGTGTAGGGGCGTGAGGGAGGTTGCTCCTGGGGGGTGTAGGGGCGTGGGGGAGGTTGCTCCTGGGGGGTGTAGGGGCGTGAGGGAGGTTGCTCCTGGGGGGTGTAGGGGCGTGGGGGAGGTTGCTCCTGGGGGGGTGTAGGGGCGTGAGGGAGGTTGCTCCTGGGGGGTGTAGGGGCGTGGGGGAGGTTTCTCCTGGGGGGCTTGGGGGAGGTTGCTCCTGGGGGGTGTAGGGGCATGGGGGAGGTTGCTCCTGGGGGGTGTAGGGGCGTGAGGGAGGTTGCTCCTGGGGGGGTGTAGGGGCGTGAGGGAGGTTGCTCCTGGGGGGTGTAGGGGCGTGGGGGAGGTTGCTCCTGGGGGGTGTAGGGGCGTGAGGGAGGTTGCTCCTGGGGGGTGTAGGGGCGTGGGGGAGGTTTCTCCTGGGGGGCTTGGGGGAGGTTGCTCCTGGGGGGTGTAGGGGCATGGGGGAGGTTGCTCCTGGGGGGTGTAGGGGCGTGGGGGAGGTTGCTCCTGGGGGGGTGTAGGGGCGTGAGGGAGGTTGCTCCTGGGGGGTGTAGGGGCGTGAGGGAGGTTGCTCCTGGGGGGTGTAGGGGCGTGAGGGAGGTTGCTCCTGGGGGGTTTAGGGGCGTGGGGGAGGTTGCTCCTGGGGGGTGTAGGGGCGTGGGGGAGGTTGCTCCTGGGGGGGTGTAGGGGCGTGGGGGAGGTTGCTCCTGGGGGGTGTAGGGGCGTGGGGGAGGTTGCTCCTGGGGGGCTTGGGGGAGGTTGCTCCTGGGGGGTGTAGGGGCATGGGGGGAGGTTGCTCCTGGGGGGTGTAGGGGCGTGAGGGAGGTTGCTCCTGGGGGGTGTAGGGGCATGAGGGAGGTTGCTCCTGGGGGGTGTAGGGGCGTGAGGGAGGTTGCTCCTGGGGGGTGTAGGGGCGTGGGGGAGGTTGCTCCTGGGGGGTGTAGGGGCATGAGGGAGGTTGCTCCTGGGGGGTGTAGGGGCGTGGGGGAGGTTGCTCCTGGGGGGCTTGGGGGAGGTTGCTCCTGGGGGGTGTAGGGGCGTGAGGGAGGTTGATCCTGGGGGGTGTAGGGGCGTGGGGGAGGTTGCTCCTGGGGGGTGTAGGGGCGTGAGGGAGGTTGATCCTGGGGGGTGTAGGGGCGTGGGGGAGGTTGCTCCTGGGGGGTGTAGGGGCGTGAGGGAGGTTGCTCCTGGGGGGTGCAGGGGCGTGGGGGAGGTTGCTCCTAGGGGGTGCAGGGGCGTGGGGGAGTTTGCTCCTGGGGGGTGCAGGGGCGTGGGGGAGGTTGCTCCTGGGGGGTGCAGGGGCGTGGGGGAGGTTGCTCCTGGGGGGTGCAGGGGCGTGGGGGAGGTTGCTCCTGGGGGGTGCAGGGGCGTGGGGGAGGTTGCTCCTGGGGGGTGCGGGGGCGTGGGGGAGGTTGCTCCTGGGGGGCGTGGGGGGCGTGGGGGAGGTTGCTCTTGGGGGGGCGTGGGGGCGTGGGGGAGGTTGCTCGCTTGCCTGCTGAATGCGGGTGTCCCTGCTTACCCCGCAGGAATTCCAACCACAACCATGGCAACCACATCCTCCACAGACATGACGCCCACTTCCTCCGCCATGGCAACCACATCTTCCACAGACATGACGCCCACTTCCTCCGCCATGGCAACCACATCCTCCACAGACATGACGCCCACGTCCGTAGACGTGACCAGTGAAACCACACATGCACCCCACCCCTCCACCTTATCAGCCAGTACAGAGAGTCCTACAGGTAGAACCACTCCCTCCTCCTCACTCAATCTGTCCCTATGACAACAATCTGGGATAACAATCATCCCTTTTTTATACAGGGTGACAATAAAAACACAGAGACACACACACAGAGACACACACACACACTCAGAAATCTATCTGGTGGCTTGCTGCTCAGTAACACTGAAATGTGACTCAATGTTTCATGGTCAAAAAACGATCTCACACAATCAGATTGCTTTAGACTTCCCTCAATCAGACTGCACAATCAACCACACCTAGCCCAAGTTCAATCGGTTTCTGCCTCAAATTCAGTCTGCATGAATCTATCTCTCTATCATATATATATCATATATATATCTAGATATATACTATATATATGTATATATACTATATATGAATATATATCTATATATATATGTATATATCATATATATATCTATATATATATGTATATGTATATATGTATATGTCTATGTATATATTTATATGTATATATATATATGTATATATATTTATATGTCTGTATATATATATATGTATATATATTTATATGTACGTATCATATATATATATATATATATATTATATATATATATATATATCTATATCTATGTATATATATTTATATGTATATGTCTATATATTTATATGTAAGTACTATATATCTATATATATATATCTATCTATATCTATGTATCTATCTTTCTCTGTATGTCTATCTCTATCTCTCTATATATCTCTCTATCTCTATATATATGTATTTATGTATGTATATCTCTATCATCTGTCTATATCTATGTCTATATCTATATCTATATATCTCTATATGATATATATATATCTATCTATCTATATATATCGTATATCTCTATCTCTCTATCTCTATCTCTATCTGTATCTCTCTATCTATCTATCTCTATCTATCTGTCTATCTGTCTCTCTCTCTATCTATCTCTGTCTCGATCTCTATCTCTCTCTCTCTCTCTATCTCTCTCGCTATCTCTCTATCTCTCTCTCTCTCTCTCTCTCTCTCTCTCGCTCGCTCTAACTTCCTCTCCTGACCTCTGACCCCCACAGAGGGTGTCTCGGGGTCGGGGGGAGATGGGTACAGCACGGTGGACATGGCGGCGCTGGGGGTTAGTCTTGCTGTCCTCCTGGTCGTCTCCATGGTGATCATCGGACTCCTCGTCTTTCACCTCCAGAAGGGGAAAGCAGCCTGGAGGAAACTGTCTGAAGCCAGCATCTTCCGCAGCTCGGTGAATATCTTTATGAATAGAAAAAAGACTTCCTTAGTCAGAAAAAAAAAGCTTTTCTATTGATTACGATTTGAATTGACAGTATTTGTACCTATGGAGATGTCAGGCTGATAGGTGTAGATAAGAAATATGTGCTGTAAACCCTGAAGTCTCCTGATGTCATTATCACAACACTAACTCTGATCCTCATGTTCGTCCCGTCATGCAGCTGGGAGCGGGCCCCGGCGGACCCAAGGAGGGGGTGCAGTACACCAACGAGGGCTTTCAGAAGGACGACGACGCCAGCAGCACTGGCTCCCACGCCCCAGACGAGGTGGACGCCCGGCGGGGGGAGCGTCCCGGGGACCAGGGGGGCGACCCAGGAGGTCCTGAAGGCCTCGGCACCACCGCACGCTCTGCTCCCAGACAGCAGCAGCCTGGACGGCGAGAGGGAGGTGAAGCCCATCCTCACTAAGGAGCGCAGGGTGGAGGAGGGATACAAGTCTGTCTGGTTCAAAGAGGACATCGACCCCAACGCCAAGGAGGATGTGGTCATCATCCCTGCCAACGGGGAGCGGGAAGGGGAGGATGAGTCTCTGGGAGGCGGGGAGGAGGAAGGGGATGAGGAGTCTCTGGGAGGCCGGGAGGAGGAAGATGATGATTCCCCACGCTCCACTCCCAAGGTGTTCTTTAGTAACACTGATGTGGACAGTGGACTTGAGGGTCAAAGTAACCAGGAATCCGACGATGATGATGATGAGATTCAAACAGATGACCTCTAAGGAGGAGGAGATTCTGTCTCTCCGAGAGAATTGACTGCTCAAGTTGCTCAAGTTCATCCCCGCTTGAAACATCACTGAAATCAAAGGTTGTATTTTCATTAACAACGATGTTGACCTCTGCCAGTGTAAATTACTTGCATTGATTTGATTACTTACAGTCAGGGCTTACATCACGTTAAAGCTGGATATCTTTTGACCAAGGACAATCTTAGTATTTATCAAGTCTCTTAAACTTGGTAGAGCAGTCCTCAAAAGTGTTGGTTAATATTGTTTATCTAGCAAACCAAGCTTAGTTGCTTAATTTTCTAAATGAATTTTTGTGTATGACACTTAATATGTTGCTATATGAAAATGAATATGTGTGTACATAATTTATAGGATGCCTATAGTTTTATCTTTGTAAATATGTAACAATAATGTAAGTCAAATCTACAATACACATTCTGAGTAAAAGGTTTCAAACATAGTACTCATTTTACCAGTCTCAAAGGAGAGTCGTAGCTAGTTAAATAACTAACAGAAAGCAACAAGTCACCCATTGTTCCTGCTTGTTTATGATGTGGTTCTCAATACCAACAGTGGGGGCTGTAAAACTGAACACACCAATGACCACAATCGCCCGTACTTTAATCAAATAATCCATGCACAATAATCGTAAAATCTTTGTGAGAAGGGAGTTCAACCTCCCTAATGTTAGATCTACAACACCGACCCTAACTTTGATCTTATTTCTTCATAAAACCTCAGCATTTACGAGTCTAACGACAGCATTTTTATTTAGCAGAATGTGTATATTTCCCTCCCCTTTGTGACTGAGGCCACAGAGCAGAGTGCGGACCTGCAGAGGAAACTGCCATTTCCCCATAGCAACAGCGTAACCATAACACATGCTGATAACCACTAGTTACGTTCCACCCATAGATCTGTAATATAGAACTCTTATGATCAGATCCGACCGTGGAAACAACAGTGAGGCCAGACGAACAGGAAGTGTAACGTTTGGATGAAATTCTAAAAGGGATTATGAGGTGTTTAAAAAGACAATTGAAATACTGTGTCGATGAATAATTTCAGAGCATGGCCGATGTGTGATTGTTGTTGGGATTTGTAAAACATTGTTATTTAATTATTGGGATACGTAAAACAATAAGTTGACTAAATAAGACAAAAACAGTTATGTTTGGCAATTTTCAGTCCCTGAAATGGTACTTTCATGATGACATGTAATGTTAGTTCAGTGAATGGTTGATAAAAATTAGAATAGCACAGTTCTGAAGTGGCCTCTGCATAGTGATGCGATGCTTCCCTCCACTGGTCAGTGTGGGAACACTGCCAGCCTTATCCACAGTGAAACTGCCTTTTATTCACTACAGTATGGGAACTTTATAATTCAACACAGAATTGTATTTCCTTAAATCCTTCAATAAAGTCCCGTATAAACTCCCTCCATCATGCTCTCACTCCATACATCTATCACTCCATCACACTCTCACTCCATCACACTCTCACTCCATCACACTCTCACGCCAGCACTCTCTCACGCCAGCACACTCTCACTCCATCACTCCATCACGCTCTCACGCCAGCACACCTCACTCCATCACACTCTCACTCCATCACCCTCACTCCATCACTCTCTCACTCCATCACACTCTCACTCCATCACGCTCTCACTCCATCACGCTCTCACTCCATCACGCTCTCACTCCATCACTCTCTCACTCCATCACACTCTCACTCCATCACTCCATCACTCCATCACTCTCTCACTCTCTCACTCCATCACTCTCGCACCCTCTCACTCTCTCACTCCATCACTCTCTCACTCTCTCACTCTCTCACTCCATCAATCTATCACTCCATCACACTCTCACTCCATCACACTCTCCCCCCTCCCTCCCCCCAGTGTGGCGCCCCCTGGTGGCTGCAGCAGGCCGTCCACACAGAGGACGTGTGGCTGCATCAGTCGCAGGATGGGGCTGGGTGGAGCTCCAGCCAGACAGAACGCCTCGTCCACGTGCAGGCCCCAGCCCCGCAGGGTCCTCAGGGCCCGGGCACACACGTCCCTGGAGCCCCACAGCGTCACCAGGCCAGCCCGCAGGGGGCTGCTCACCAGCCCAAACCTGCTCCTCATCTCACCCATCTGCACGGCAAACTCCTTCACCGAGCCCTGAGGAGAGAGGACGGGGTACGTTTACATTTAGTCATTTAGCAGACGCTCTTATCCAGAGCGACTTACAGTAAGTACAGGGACATTCCCGCGAGGCGTAGTCGGGTGAAGTGCCTTGCCCAAGGACACAGCGTCACATGTCATGGCCGGAAATCGAAACCGGCAACCTTCTGATTGGTAGCCCGATTCCCTAACCGCTCAGCCATCTGACTCCCTAGTGTGAGGGGGCTGGGGGAATCAGCGACGGTAACACCAGTGATGGATGTTGTGGGATGGAGCGTCTGCTGTGTGTCAGGTTGCTACCTTGGCAGCTTTGAGAGACTGCAGCTGTGGCTCAGTGAAGCCCTGTTCTCTCAGACTGGAGAGGTCGTCCTGGGAGAACCCCAGGCAGTCGCCTGAGAACACGACTTTAAGCTCCTCCCAGTCCTGCTCCTCCCAGTCCTGCTCCTCCGAGGCCTGCTGAGGGAACAGAAGGGCAGAGGGGACTCCTACAACGGCAGAAACATAAACAAAATGATATGGTGACACGAATTTAGGACGATTCTTCATACCGAGCGACAAAGCTATACGTTTGTGTCAAGTCCATCCAAAACAATACCTTGTTGTGAAGCCGTGAACACATCATTTCTGTCCGTTGACAAGAACAGCTTTGCGTCGCTTGATTGTAAGCTCGTTATGTTGTCATCCTTGTTACAAAAGCAAAACCTGCCGATAGGAAGACCTGCAACAAGGTAATACAGACACCATCAACCATAAGATACTAAAGTCCCAGACTACAAGGTAATACAGACACCATCAACCATAAGATACTAAAGTCCCAGACTACAAGGTAATACAGACACCATCAACCATAAGATACTAAAGTCCCAGACTACAAGGTAATACAGACACCATCAACCATAAGATACTAAAGTCCCAGACTACAAGGTAATACAGACACCATCAACCATAAGATACTAAAGTCCCAGACTACAAGGTAATACAGACACCATCAACCATAAGATATTAAAGTCCCAGACTACAAGGTAATACAGACACCATCAACCATAAGATACTAAAGTCCCAGACTACAAGGTAATACAGACACCATCAACCATAAGATACTAAAGTCCCAGACTACAAGGTAATACAGACACCATTAACCATAAGATATTAAAGTCCCAGACTACAAGGTAATACAGACACCATCAACCATAAGATATTAAAGTCCCAGACTACAAGGTAATACAGACACCATTAACCATAAGATACTAAAGTCCCACACTACATCATGTAACCACTTAAGTTGGGCAAACCAAAAGCGTTTGATTGTATATTTAAAAAGCCCATATATTGAGTTTGATATGTGTACTGTAATCACTGTAAAGACCATCATGTACCATAATGCTTGACACTGGCAATGATCTTTGAGTTGGTGTCCTTGCTGTCATTAGATAGCAGGATCACATCAAACAGCAAAGTTTCTGCTGGATTTTTGTCCAACAGTTTTTCGTTCACTTGCTGCACTGCCTAACAGGGAAATACAAATATTCAAATTCAGTTGCTTACTCGAATAGATGTCTGACATAGTTAATACATCAACCACAACAGGCCACAACTCCTTTATTAATTAAGCAGTTACAGTGGGTCACATATTCTGACAACTTACCCAATGTGCTGGTCCATTACATATTTGGTTATTTATTTTCTTTACAATACCTAGAATACGATTATTTAAATGTAGGTCTAAGGTTTTAGGTAGGTTATTACACATGTAACTCGTGCATGCAGTCACAAAGAAATACCTGTTTAGAAACATTTCAGAGAAAATGTACCTAAATATATTTTATTTAGGCCTACTTTCAGATAAATATATAACATGTTACTACCGCGAATAATCATGCGGTCACAGTTCTGATGGATCACATCTTTCGGTGCAACACCTCCTGCACCAGTGTAACCCAATGGGCAGGTGCGTCTTGAACTGTAGTTGAATTGTGTTTTGTTTTGGTATCGATGCCCGGTTACCTCGATGAACGAGAACGCTGGCCCCTTTTTCAAAAGGTCTGGTAAACCTGGGTCTTGTTCCGTCTCGGAGTCAAAGACAGCTTGGGATGACACTGCGACAACAACGGCTTGAGATGTCCTCTGCAAGTGAAAACACGAAACATGTAGCAACTAACAAAACTTTCAAGTTCAAGTTCAAGGAAGCCTATCAATACATTCACGTATAGGCTACTACATTTTAGTCTTACCTGTTCAACATCGGTATTGCGCACAATCGAACACATTGTTTTTGATAAACATGTAAGTTGCAGAAGGATTTATTTTTCTTTATTTACAATTCCCTTGAAGTGGATATTTGCAGATGTGAGAGGATCCGCCTCTGAATATAATTTATAGCCTATTTACAATATGCGTAAAGTCTGGTCTTGTGTCTTTCGCAAACGTAATGTTGAAAAACACGAACATTTAGCAAGAACGGTTATGCCTAAACTAAAGTTGCACTTAAAACTAACTAAGTGGATATGTCAAATACGTCAGCTGCTGTGCTCGATTATTATCTTTTCCGTACTGTACCAGTACTGTACTCTTGACTATCCAAGCCACAGAAATACTGCCACCCACTGAACAGGAGTAGTATCGTGCGCAAAATATTGACTTAAAAATGTAATATATATTTTATCCAACGTACCAATGATAACGATAATGATTAGTCTAAATTCACGCTGATGTCATTAATTAACATTATTAATCTTTGTTTTGCCGAGTAAACTGGTCTCCATAAGATTGCAGCACATGTGATTGGCTGAAGGGGAACATCATTTTACATAGGGATGTAACTAAACCGCTTCTATTGTGTAATTACTGTGTAAATTAAATAGTCTTTTGTTTCTGAAACAGGAGCGTTAGCCACACCAGGATGATGTATTATTTAACTTGCTGAGGAAAATACAGTAGCTGACGCACAAACAGGTGTTTGTTTAAGATCTTCAGGTGGTGTTTGTGCATTCCAGTGTGCATGGGTGAACACACACACATCTTATAAACCACCGCCTTGTCACACACACACACACACACACACACACAGACACACACACACACACACACACACACCACACACACACACACACACACACACACACACACACACACACACACACACACACACACACACACACACACACAAGGACATAATGTGTCACTGTGTGTACTTGAGGTGTGGTGCTCTAAGTTAGCATTCAGAGGACATGCAAGACTGTGGGCCTTTCAAGACAGGCCAAGTCACTGAAAGCCACCAGACGATGTACGGTCCTCCACATGGATTGAACACATGAATGGGCTCAAGAAATAACAAACGATTGGAAAATACTTCAAGCAAATCAAGAAAGCTTTTCTGATACAGGATCTTGTAGTCAGGTATGAATCCATTTCTCTACTGTTTTCTCTGCCATAATTGACTTCTCACTGTTACAGAACCAGTTCACTTTCTGTTATGAAACACATTTACAAGAGCACAACGACACACAATCCTCAATTTTCTTGAAACCCCACAAAAAAATGTAAGAGCCAGTTGAAGACTACGAACAAGATGCATGAAGTAAGACGGCCTGTCAGATAGATGTTTAGAAGCTGTCTGGATATTGCCACCAGACAGTTTCCTCTTAATGATCAAACAAAGCGCCATGTTTAAGGGCCGACCCAGCAGCTACTTAGTGGGAAGGAACTTCCTTCCGTGAGTTGTTGTTATCCTGTAGAACTCTCCCGCTTTCCAGATCATTTCAAGGGTAAAGAACTAATTCAACACAGTCGTCAAGTAAGGATACCATTCGGACTTGTAACCTAACAGTGAGTGTTTGCTCTCTGTGCTAGATAACATCGTTTTAAAAGTGTTATTCACACTTTTAAATGTTTTATAGTTACTACAATCCATGATTGACCTTTTTTCGTCCATTGTTGATATGAGATTAGGGCACATTTCATTTTTAGACAAGCTTTCATCTCTCAAATAACACTTTTCAGATTATCTTTTACTCTTACACTTACTTTAGCTACTAAAAATACTTCCAGGGCTGTTTGTGTCTCAAAGCTTTCAATGTTGACACATCCATACGTTAGTAAACTCTAACTCAACATGGTCTGCTTCCTACAGCTTGTATTTTATAGCCTATAATCTTATAAAATTTTTTTTCTGTTTCTTAACCATAGAAAGCTATTTGATCTGTTGATGAATCATGCTCTCAGTTGTAAGGTGCTGTATCTGTTAGCACACCCTCAGGTTGTTTGCCGTTGGTGGAGGCCTGTCCTAGCGGAGGCCTGAACGGGTTTGCAGTGTGCGTGTGGAGTGAGGAAGGGAGGAAGTGGACCTGAGATTTATAAAGAGATATCTGGTGTCTGGTGGCTTCTCTAATAATCCAACTCTGAAACATGAAACATCTGTGATGCCTGTAATAAGAACGAGCGTGTTTGGCTGCGCTCCTTCGCCACCAGAGGGCGCTGCTGTTCAGGTCACATCAGCAGAGTGACAATGGTGCGAGGGTCATCCGTCAAGACAGGAACCAAGAACCCTGAGGAGTGAGCTCGAGGCTTCTCCTCAGTGTTTCTGATGTTCTGCTCTCACTGCTTTAGGTATCTGCTACCTCATCTCATTCACCATGCCTCCCCAGTCACACACAACTAACGGCAGAATCCCCACAAGCACTGCCTCCTCCTTTAACACCACCTCTGCTCCCACCTCCATCATCCCTGACTTTATTTCTCAACTCCTGGACAAAATCCCTTGTGAGTACACCAGCATCCCTGACTAAACCCTCTGGCCTGGGTTCTGCCTCTGGCTGCCTCCATCTGCCTCTTACTGCTTTCATCTGCCTCTGTCTGCCTCTCTCTACCACCATCTGCCTCCCTTCTGCCTCCGCCTGCCTCTTTCCGCCCTGGTACTTTGTCTGGGATGAAGCATCGTCTGGGCACCTGTTTTATTCCATCAGATCTAATTCCACGTCAAGCGCACATTTCTTCCCTCTCAATTTTCACTTGTTACAAGTTTATCTCTGCTTAATCCTCCCGGCTTAGCTGTGGCCTCATGCTTGTCGTGTGTGTCATAGCGAGATACCACTGTGCTGGATCTCAGGTCGATAGTGAGGCACAAGTCTTTTTTTGAAACTCTACTTGTTCTTTACTCTGTCTGTCTCCGTCGCAGTGCCAAGATGGGCGATCTATACAATAGCTGCCGTGATCCTCCTCTTGTTTCTGGTCTGTATTTTGTGTATCTGTGCCAAATGCTGCTGCAAGAGTAAGAAGAAACAGAAGAAGAAAGACAATCAGCTGGATCTGAAAGGCCTGAAGGAAACCTCAACTTCTGCACTGGTGAGTGAGTAACGTTCTCTATGTGCAAGAACGTTCTACGGGTTTTATGGTGCTGTAAGAATAGTCTAGAAATTGTATGAAGTGTTTGGTTGGTTGATCTGAGAGGAGTGAGTGTGATTGGCTGGTTACAGTAGTATCTCTTGTTGATGGGCAGGTCCAGCCTGGGGCAGATGAGGCGGTCTACGGATCGACCAAGGAACCAAGAGGACAGCTTCTCTACTCCATGGAATACAACTCACTCGAGTCTGAGGTCAGGGGTCAGGGCTGGTGACACTGTGGTGGGGTCAGGGGTCAGGGCTGGTGATACTGTGGTGGGGTCAGGGGTCAGGGCTGGTGATACTGTGGTGGGGTCAGGGGTCAGGGGTCAGGGCTGGTGATACTGTGGTGGGGTCAGGGGTCAGGGCTGGTGACACTGTGGTGGGGTCAGGGGTCAGGGCTGGTGACACTGTGGTGGGGTCAGGGGTCAGGGCTGGTGATACTGTGGTGGGGTCAGGGGTCAGGGCTGGTGACACTGTGGTGGGGTCAGGGCTGGTGACACTGTGGTGGGGTCAGGGGTCAGGGCTGGTGATACTGTGGTGGGGTCAGGGGTCAGGGCTGGTGATACTGTGGTGGGGTCAGGGGTCAGGGCTGGTGACACTGTGGTGGGAGGGGCTTCATCACATGCAACACAGGAGTGGAAAAGAAGTCACCGCTGTTCTATCAAACGTTGCATTTCTAAATGTCTGGTTTCTCCTGCGTGTGCTCTGGCCTGGAGATCCATCTGAAGCAACCTTGTTCTCTTCCAGCTCACTGTGGGGATAAAACAGGCTAGAGGGGCTGACAGCCATGGACTCGGGGGGAACTTCTGACCCCTATGTCAAGGTCTACATCAGCCCCTCCAAGTCCAAAACATGCGAGACCAAGGTCTTCAGGAAGACCCTAAACCCAATTTTCAATGAACTCTTCACATTTAAGGTACTGTTCAGTTAATTTAGTTGTGTTTTGATTCATCACATCTTTTACCATACATCGTACATAACATATAAATACTACTCAAATTGTTTAATGGACCAGACGAATTGTTGATTTTCTGTTTTGCTTGGTTTACTTAGTTTAATGTCCAGTTCATCTGTAATTACTGCTAATTTCGGACTCGTAATACTTAGATCCCCATGGCAGAGCTGAACGAGTGCACAGCAGTCATGCAAGTCTTTGACTTCAACAAGTTCACCAAACACTGCATCATAGGCGAGATCCGCTTACAGCTCAGCACCGTTGACTGGAATCACGTCATCGAGGAATGGCGAGATCTGACGGAAGCGTCCAAGTTTGATGTTCGAATCTTGATATTTTCCTCAAAAGAATATCCTGAAATTTAACACTACACTTCCAAGATTTTCTGAGGCTGCCAATTGAAATTGTATTATAAACTAATCTAAGTAAGACACACATTTTCTGCTGTCATCAATAACCGTAAGTCATAGACTATGGATGTGCATATGGATGGCTCTTCTGTTGTTATGATTACAGAACGAGAACCTGGGGGAGGTTTGTTTCTCCTTGCGCTACGTCCCCACTGCCAACAAGCTAACTGTTGTCATCCTAGAAGCCAAAAACCTCAAGTCCATGGATCCGGGCGGGTCATCAGGTCAGTTCTTCTGTAGCCTTCCTCTTCCAGGCGGTTGCTTGGTAACACTGATGCCACAGAGGATGCTAAGCTCATCGCTTGTTAAAAATAATTAAAGGAAATATCAATTAGCGTTCCTTTCAAATATAAATCGTTTATTTTTCGTATTGATTCTGCGTATGGGCAAATCACCTGAAGAACTAATGTAATAGGCCTAGGGGCCTACTGTTACGTAACCTGTCACAACAACCTCCTGTCTGTGTTTAGATCCTTACGTGAAAGTGCAGCTCACTTTAGATAAGAAGAAATGGAAGAGAAAGAAGACATCGGTTAAGAGGAACACTCTGAATCCTTACTTCAACGAGTCATTTGACTTTGACGTGTCGTTTAATCAAATCAAAGTGAGTAGCCTACAGTAGGTTTGGAGTGAACCCAAAATAGGTTCACGGACATACTGATGCAAGTCTGACAAGTTCAGCATGAGAGTAACTGTCCTGTTCTCTGCTGTTTGTCTAGCGGGTTCATCTGGTGATCGCCGTTTGGGACTACGACAAGATGACGCGAAATGACGCTATCGGCAAGATCTTTCTGGGATGCGACGCGTGTGGGAACCAGCTCAGACACTGGGCAGACATGCTGTCCAACCCTCGCAGACCCGTGGCTCAGTGGCACACGCTGCTTTCAGCACAGCAGGTGGACAGCACCTTGTCTCTCAAACGCGCCATAAAGATCCCGTTCACGGGAAAGAGCTACTAGACAACGGTTACCGGTAGCCTACTATTTACGCTAACATACCGTACTGCACATGTAAATAATATATGCTTCCAGGTTTTCATTTCAAATGAGTTATTAACAAGCTGTTTTTGTATATTGGAAATTATTGAATTTTGTATACTTTTTCCATTACAACATTTTTATAGTCCTTTATACTGAATATTGCTTTAATTGTACAGACACTGAATTAGAAGGCTCTTGAATGAAGACATAGGCCTACTGTACCAATTTCCATGCATTTACCTTCCCTTTCAAATTGGTGTCAGGAAAATGCCCTTTCTGCACTTCTATAACACTGCCCCTAAAGATTTGAAATAAATTAATCTGCACCTAATTTATTCTATTTGCACGTTCCCTGACCTCAAGGGATGTGTGCTCAGCACAGTAAACTGAGACACAGCAGTTCTCCTCTCCCCTGAGAGAGCAGGAACACAGGGGAGTCATAACCACCACAGCAGCCCTCACTGCCCTCCTCTCCCCTCCTTCCTCCCCCTCCTCTCCCCTCCTCTCCCCTCCTCTCCCCTCCTCTCCCCCACAGGGGAGTCATAACCACCACAGTACACTGAGACACAGCAGCCCTCCTCTCCTCTCCCCTCCTCTCCCCTCCTCTCCCCCACAGGGGATCATAACCACCACAGCAGTCAGCTAGACACACACAAGCCTGCACCTTGTTCACCTAATTAACATGGGTCCTCCTGGTACTGACAACAACAACAGGTTCCCTACTTCAGCACGTATTCAGCCTGATCAAGACCTCCTCATTAGGGTCCTAGGATCCTGAAAGAGCCCTATCTGGAAAGAGTACTCTCAGGGGTGCTGCTTACGTCAGCCTTATTAAATATACATTTTAAATGAAATTCTCCAAAAGGCTCATGTTAGGTATCTTATACGAAGCAGTAAGATTACAAGACGCCATGCAAGTAAAGCAGCTTTTATCAAATGCACTTTATAGTGTCCTAAAGGAACAGAGTAGATTTGGGGTCCTGGGGCATCGCTTCCATGATGGGGGACGTGGCCAGGCTCAGGTGTGTTCCATGAACAGGAGGAGTTTAGGACCCAGTGAGGGCTCCAGGGACATGTAGGTCATGACTCAGTGTGCTGTGAACTCACCCTGCTCTGATCCTCACGCTGTGGAGCGTGTTCTGAACAGGCCCGACACAGCCTCCACTGGGCCCGTAACACAGCCACCACTGGGCCCGTAACACAGCCACCACTGTGCCCGTGACACAGCCACCACTGTGCCCGTGACACAGCCACCACTGTGCCCGTGACACAGCCACCACTGTGCCCGTGACACAGCCACCACTGTGCCCGTGACACAGCCTCCACTGGGCCCGTAACACAGCCACCACTGGGCCCGTAACACAGCCTCCACTGGGCCCGTAACACAGCCTCCACTGTGCCCGTGACACAGCCCCACTGTGCCCGTGACACAGCCACCACTGTGCCCGTGACACAGCCACCACTGTGCCCGTGACACAGCCACCACTGTGCCCGTGACACAGCCACCACTGTGCCCGTGACACAGCCTCCACTGTGCCCGTGACACAGCCTCCACTGTGCCCGTTACACAGCCTCCACTGGGCCCGTGACACAGCCACCACTGTGCCCGTGACACAGCCTCCACTGTGCCCGTAACACAGCCTCCACTGGGCCCGTGACACAGCCTCCACTGGGCCCGTAACACAGCCTCCACTGGGGGACCCGTGAACACAGGAGGATGCTCACACAGCGGGCAGCAGGGGCGCTGCAACATTACCAGCTTCATCCAGTCAAAACCATCCCTACAGAAAGAGCTATTAAGATAATATGATTTAGATACATGAAACCAGACCAAAAATAGTCAGTAAGAGAGTCATTAGAATACAAATAAAGATTCTGATGTTAGTGCTGTGTCCTACTGTCATAATGTTATCCATAATCTCCAGCTCACGGTAAATGTTGTTTTAAGCAGGTAGCCTGTGTTTAGAAACAACCCCATTCAGCATCCTGGTGTTGGTGACAGAGATAGGTGAGAGGAGGCAGGGGAGAGGAGACAGGGGGGAGGAGGCAGGGGAGAGGAACAGGGGAGAGGAGGCAGGGGGGAGGAGGCAGGGGAGAGGAGACAGGGGAGAGGAGGCAGGGGAGAGGAGGCAGGGGAGAGGAGACAGGGGAGAGGAGGCAGGGGAGAGGAGACAGGGGAGAAGAGGCAGGGGAGAGGAGGCAGGGGAGAGGAGACAGGGGAGAAGAGGCAGGGGAGAGGAGGCAGGGGAGAGGAGACAGGGGAGAGGAGGCAGGGGAGAGGAGACAGGGGAGAAGAGGCAGGGGAGAGGAGGCAGGGGAGAGGAGGCAGGGGAGAGGAGACAGGGGAGAGGAGGCAGGGGAGAGGAGGCAGGGGAGAGGAGGCAGGGGAGAGGAGACAGGGGAGAAGAGGCAGGGGAGAGGAGGCAGGGGAGAGGAGACAGGGTCGAGGAGACAGGGGAGAGGAGACAGGGGAGAGGAGACAGGGGAGAAGAGGCAGGGGAGAGGAGACAGGGGAGAGGAGACAGGGGAGAGGAGACAGGGGAGAGGAGACAGGGGAGAGGAGACAGGGGAGAGGAGACGGGGGAGGAGACAGGGGAGAGGAGGCAGGGGGGAGGAGACAGGGGAGAGGAGGCAGGGGAGAGGAGGCAGGGGAGAGGAGACAGGGGAGAAGAGGCAGGGGAGAGGAGGCAGGGGAGAGGAGACAGGGGAGAGGAGGCAGGGGAGAGGAGACAGGGGAGAGGAGACAGGGGAGAGGAGACAGGGGAGAGGAGGCAGGGGAGAGGAGGCAGGGGAGAGGAGACAGGGGAGAAGAGGCAGGGGAGAGGAGGCAGGGGAGAGGAGACAGGGGAGAGGAGGCAGGGGAGAGGAGACAGGGGAGAAGAGGCAGGGGAGAGGAGGCAGGGGAGAGGAGGCAGGGGAGAGGAGACAGGGGAGAGGAGGCAGGGGAGAGGAGGCAGGGGAGAGGAGGCAGGGGAGAGGAGACAGGGGAGAAGAGGCAGGGGAGAGGAGGCAGGGGAGAGGAGACAGGGTCGAGGAGACAGGGGAGAGGAGACAGGGGAGAGGAGACAGGGGAGAAGAGGCAGGGGAGAGGAGGCAGGGGAGAGGAGACAGGGGAGAGGAGGCAGGGGAGAGGAGACAGGGGAGAAGAGGCAGGGGAGAGGAGGCAGGGGAGAGGAGACAGGGTCGAGGAGACAGGGGAGAGGAGACAGGGGAGAGGAGACAGGGGAGTGGAGACAGGGGAGAGGAGGCAGGGGAGAGGAGACAGGGGAGAGGAGACAGGGGAGAGGAGGCAGGGGAGAGGAGACAGGGGAGAGGAGGCAGGGGAGAGGAGACAGGGGAGAAGAGGCAGGGGAGAGGAGGCAGGGGAGAGGAGGCAGGGGAGAGGAGACAGGGGAGAGGAGGCAGGGGAGAGGAGACAGGGGAGAGGAGGCAGGGGAGAGGAGGCAGGGGAGAGGAGACAGGGGAGAGGAGACAGGGGAGAGGAGACAGGGGAGAGGAGACAGGGGAGAGGAGACAGGGGAGAGGAGGCAGGGGAGAGGAGGCAGAGAGGACAGGCCCCACAAGGCCACTGTCTTGGCAACAGGCTGGTCAGGACATCTTCAGCTGTTGGGCAGACTTACTGATGCACTTCTTGTACCTGAAAATGAATAGTTAAGCAGCTTGGGCTCTTTGAGATGTAAATCACACCACTTACCCAGTGTGTTTATCTCCAAGCATTAATGTCCACTAGACAACATTATATCCCAATATCTGTTTTAATCTCTTGGCTGGTTTTATCTTGCTAGGTTTGCTGGTGAGTGTAGCAGGTTAGTAAGAAATAAGACAATTATGAACAAAGCTGCATTTTCTACCCTGACGATGAAGAACCGTGATGTAAAATCAGGATGGCACCTGACATCCTTGACTACTAAAATACCTCAAATGCTTTTGTTAGATATTCAAAAGAATTGCAAAAGGTTGCCTTTGTTAACACACATTATAATATGAGGTTTACTTCACTGGCACCAGATGTGTCGATAGCTTCTGTGTTTGAGTATCACAGTGGCATCAGCTGATACTTGTTTCCAGGGGCAGTACTGAGCTGTCCAATTAAAGCCTGTCTCATCTTGTGTAGGGTAGTTTATACTGCAACCCACAACGAGTTTAGTCAGTGATCCCGGTTAATGGGAAGATACTAAATACCTACCTGGTACCTGCAATAATCTATCACCATCAATAACATAGGTGAGTTGTATGAGCTTTCTAAACAAGTGACGTAGTCTTGTATCTCTTCATGGTGATTATTTTATGCTTTGTTGCATTCAACTGAACAATTTTGGATGAGACGGGCAACTATGATAACTTGATGGTTATCTCGGTGTGATGACTGTGGTGACATGAACAGAATGGAATTGTAGTTTTCCTTGATTCATAACTTTGTTCTTTTTCCTTCACAAATGTTGTGTAGAACAATTATTTTAGGAACTGTAAGCATTCTAAAAGGCAAACATAGTTATTATTTTTGCCGACAATACGCGAGGTGAACACAACCAGACAGACCACATTCACCACAATTCCGGTCATCGTGATGTTGAGGGGAGATGCGTTCACGTGCGCTTCACAGTGCTGCAGAGCGAGACCAGTGGATGGCCCGGGCTCGTGCTACAGTACGCTCCTCCTTCGCTCGCGGAGCTAGTAGTAGCAGCTATGGACTCTACTGTGTTACCAAGAGGGTTTCCACAGGTCTGGTTTAAAAGTTTGAGTCTGTTACTTGATAACAGATCGCCATTAAACTAGCAAGCCAGACAGCTAGTTAGTTATAATGCATCAAAGACAGCTCTGTTATCTGGATGAGCAGTACGTAGTAGCTAACTAGCTAGGTAGGTAGCTAGGTATCATTAGGAGATTTCAGCAACATTTCGAGAAAATGCTGAATTATCTGGTAACGTTGTCAAGCTTTATTATTAATGTAGGCTGACATCATTCACAGTTAGTACACGTCTAATGACTCAATCCATTCACTAGTAGTGTGTAGCTTGCTGTCCATCTCGCAAGATAGCCAGCCTAGCATTGTAGCATGAACTACATAGACAACAAGCCAGCGACCAGCTTTATAGCTCACTGCACATAATGAGTCATACGTATTTGCAGGTTCTGGCCACGAACGAGTTGTCATTCCTCTGTTTTTGATGTGTGGGATACCTTCCGAAATAAATCGCTGACACAGGTCGTGGACGCTGTAATGATAGCAGCTGACGTTAGATTACTGCACCGGGCTACACACTCCAAAGCACACAAGCGTGTAGCTAGCTAATTAGCTACCTAGCTATGATGGCCATCGGGAACACTGAGACCTGTATTGCAGACCATGGGCAACCTCACCGAACGCTTGACATGCCTCTGTCAACAGGAGGTAGAACATGGAAACCGTGGAGAAATTGAACAAAGACCTAGTTTCACATAAACTGTTGGATAAAAAGGTGCTTTCCAAACAGAATGGCAGAACAGGTGAGATTGATGTTGCTAACTCAGTCATCAGTGTTAAAAGTTAACTGAAGTTGCATGAAAATACCTATAACGTCTCGGATTACAAGCACTTGTCCTTTTGAATTGCAGGTATTGCCAAGCATCTTTACAGCACATTCAAAATACCCACTTTGCAGATACAGTCCATAAATCGCTCAGAATGTGCCACTGGTAAGTCTCTCTTCCTGGATGTACCGTCACAGACTACAGATACCTGAGAGCAGTTAAACTCTTGAGAACCACAAGCAATACTTGATTACATTTGAGCCCTTATTATTTACTGTTATGGAGATAAGTATAATGTAATTTAACAAATGGCATACATATTTACTGTACTGCAGTTGTTTTTTCCCTGCAACGTCTGTGACTCTGTAACCGTGCTGATCCAGTTGTGTTTCCCTTGATCTGGTTCCGTTCGCCAGGCTCATGTCCCAATCTGATGATGAGTAGGAACGAACAGCAGGAGGTCCGATCGGCCCCCCGGGCCCCCTCGGCCCTCACCCCCCAGCTGCCCCCCCGCGTCCACCGGCCCCTCTGCCTCTCCGTCTCCTCCGACAGCAATGGCCGCTTCAAGACCCTGGAGACTCAGGAGTGGAAAAACAACCTCAAAGCTCAGGTACTAACAGACAAACTGATCCTCAAAGCTCAGGTACTAACAGTCAAACTGATCCTCAAAGCTCAGGTACTAACAGACAAACTGATCCTCAAAGCTCAGGTACTAACAGTCAAACTGATCCTCAAAGCTCAGGTACTAACAGACAAACTGATCCTCAAAGCTCAGTTACTAACAGTCAAACTGATCCTCAAAGCTCAGGTACTAACAGTCAAACTGATCCTCAAAGCTCAGGTACTAACAGACAAACTGATCCTCAAAGCTCAGGTACTAACAGTCAAACTGATCCTCAAAGCTCAGTTACTAACAGTCAAACTGATCCTCAAAGCTCAGGTACTAACAGTCAAACTGATCCTCAAAGCTCAGGTACTAACAGACAAACTGATCCTCAAAGCTCAGGTACTAACAGTCAAACTGATCCTCAAAGCTCATGTACTAACAGACAAACTGATCCTCAAAGCTCAGGTACTAACAGTCAAACTGATCCTCAAAGCTCAGGTACTAACAGTCAAACTGATCCTCAAAGCTCAGGTACTAACAGACACACTGATCCTCAAAGCTCAGGTACTAACAGTCAAACTGATCCTCAAAGCTCAGGTACTAACAGACAAACTGATCCTCAAAGCTCAGGTACTAACAGACAAACTGATGTTTCAGGTATCAGAGGGCAGTCCAAACGCAAGGTAATTTTCAGCTGTGACATTCCTGGGACATGGCAAGCGACAGCTACTTAGTAGGCATCAACTAATATTTAAGAGTTTCACAAATAAGGACAAGAACAGCAGTAAAACACCAGCAGCTGTTCCAGAGTACGTTTACATTTAGCAGACGCTTTTATCCAGAGCGACTTACAGTAAGTACAGGGACATTCCCCCGTGGCAAGTAGGGTGAAGTGCCTTACCAACATAATTAGCATGACCGGGAATCGAACCGGCAACCTTTTGATTTAATAGCCTGATTCCCTAACCGCTCAGCGATCTGACCCCGTAACCAAGTAACCAGGTAATATGTCCATTAAGTACTGCAGGCTGCACTGTACAGTATAACATGTAACTGAGACTTATTGTTGCGTAATGCCTGGTAGGTGACATGAGGTTCCCTGGTGAACACAGAGTGTCTGTGACTCTGACGACCTGAATCCTGTTGGGTGTTGGAGCCTCTGCTCCGCTATTTGCTGTTCCACATGCACTATTTGTATGTCACTTTGAAAAAAACTATTTTCTAAATGAATACAATGGAACGTATGGCATGGAACGTAGACAGATGTAATGTATCCTCTCAGGGCACAAGATGAGCATCCACCAGCCAAATGCTGCTAAAATATGCCAGAGGCTTTCTACACTCGCCACCCCCAAAAATCTATTGAGTGGCTGGTCAAATTTGAACATCCCCTCTCCATTTGTCTGGTGGACATGTGCCCGCTCCTGCCAGTGCTGTGTGTGTGCTGGGCTGCTGTAGCTACAGTGTGGATGTCCTGTGTTGCAGATGGAGCAGGCCCACAGCGCCGGGGCCGCTAGCAGCACCGGCTCCCTGGAGAGAGCCTCCCTGTTCTGCTCCTCCAGCCCCGGCCTGCCCAGCCCGGTGGAGACCCTCACCAAGAGCAAGTCCTCCAGTCGCTTCTCCCTCTTCTCCCCTCCCTGGAACAGCAGCTCTGAGTCCGACTCCAACCCCCCCTCCCGCTCGGGCTCCAAGAAGCTGCGGAACTACAGTCGCCGGGCGGCAACCGGGCCTGCGGGCGTGGGCGGCAGGACCCCCGACACCCCGGAGCCCAAACCCAGCGGCCCCGACCACTTCCAGTACTCTGAGCCCGTCATCTCCAAGGTGACGGACTACATCTACGTGGGCAACCTGAACGCAGCCTACAGCGGGCGCACGCTATGTCGCAACAACATCGACATCATCATCGACATGAGCGGCCTGCCTGGCGAGCCCTGCCCCGGGCCCTGCCTCAGCCTCATCCCCTGCACCTGCTCCCGTGGCGCCCGACACAGCTGGTCCCGCCTCAAGGTGGACATAGCACAGGTCCCCGACGCTCCGGGGGAGAGCCCCGCCCTTAAGCAGCGCTGCTTCGACGACATCAACGGCTGCATCGACGCGTCCACAGAGAAGAGGAAGCGCGTGTTGGTGCACTGCCGAGACGGATACTCTCTGGCGCCCGCCTGTATCATCCAGTACCTGATGGTGAAGCAGAACATGAGGCTTCTGACCGCCTACGAGCTGCTGAGAGCAAAGTACCCGCTGAACATCCGGGAGTGCCACCAGGACGTGCTGGTGAGCCTGGAGAGGGCTCTGAGGCCGGGGGGCAGCGTGGACCCTGAGGGCTTCAAGCAGGCCATCTCCCGGAGGGTAGCTTGGTCCTGACGGGCTTCAAGCAGGCCATCTCCCGGAGGGTAGCCTGGTCCTGACGGGCTTCAAGCAGGCCATCTCCCGGAGGGTAGCCTGGTCCTGATGGGCTCACACACACTCTGATCATCTGGGTTTTGTTTTTTTAGTATCATGGTATGGGCATTTGATCGGTTTTGGTTTTTGTTTTGGGGCGTTTTAAAGAGTGGACTACGGACGGCTTCACGAGCCAGTCAGGTGTCACACCTGCGTCACAAAGGTTGTCAAATGGAATTGCTGCTGGTGTTGCCATTGAACAGCCTGTGAATGTGATCTGGGATTTCCTTTAGTTTTGCTCTCCATTTCCATACGAGGAGACAGAAAAGATGTTCTGTGTACAGCTGCTAACAAAGTCAAATGATTATGTTCTAGAATCCAAGAAGTGAGCTGAAGAAAACAATGCCTTTGGCCACTCATCTTGCAGCCATGGGTCAGGTTTGGTTTCAGGGGAATATGAACATGAACAGAAACGCTTGGAAGACTCAGGAGACCTATTGATGTCATTCCAATAAGCTACAAACTGCTTCTGGTGCCTGGCAACAGAAGAATGGACTTGTTACTGGATAATCTGCCCGTCTCCTGGTGGGTGGAGGGTGGAGGAGGGTGGTGGTGGTGGAGGGGCCACACGCGCTGGGAGACTTTGCACATGGATACCTGTTGCTGTACATGGGAGCCTCTACTCGTATCATCTTAGACACGGACAATATGGTATCCTCAAGACATTTTCCATGGTCACGAAACCAGTTGGAAGATCATAGCTGCCCTCTGTGAGGAAAACTGTCTTAATCAAAGTGACATTCTTTTAACCTTTTTTGTTGACGTAGTGGTGCTTGGAAACTGTGGCTTTGTGATTTGAGCTTTGGTGTATGCAGTGAAACTGGTGGTCAGTACCTTTTTTTTATACAAAGTCAGTATTAGAATCAGGCTGAATAACGATTCAGTGTGTCATACTGCAACAGATGGAATTGCACTACTCACAAGACTCCAGAAATGCAGCGTTTGGTAGGTTAGGGTGAGCGGACAGTGCTTTCGCCAGTTGGATCACTTTTTGAGTTTACATGACTTCTCAATGACCTCTGGATTTCAATTAATGTGTTACATTAAAATATGGTAATTACATAGTGATCTAGTGTAGTTAATTAAATAGTGATCTAGTCTAGTGTTTTCAGTTCTTATCCTTCGCAGTGGTTGAATTGTCACAGAGGAGGACTAATTGAGCTTCTCAATAACATCCGTGTAGATATTTCTTGTCAGGTTGTAGTAAATTTGTGTTAATGTGGTGATTCTCTCTGAAAGGCAGCTGCAGGTTTGGTGCTGTGGTTTGGGTTTGGTGTCTTGTGACCATACAGTGACACTTGCACACATTGTATGCAGTTGTTGGGCATTGATTACGTTTCTGTTCACTTTCCTATTGATGCTATTAATGTTTTTATCAGGGCACATGATGTAATGATATTATGAAAGAATCTTCTTCTGTGAATTGGTTTAATGCTGTAACTTCTGTTGGTGATAAGTCGCTGTATAGTGCTTGTATTTTTACAAATGCAAACTGTGGTGAATGGTGACCAATCATCCATGGTGATTATGAGGTACTTGGTTTTCTTCTGTAATTAACGACTGTGGCCATCGTTTCCTAGCCTGGTCCTAACCAGGAAGGAGGAGCCAGGCTAATCGTTTCCTAGCCTGGTCCTAACCAGGAGGGAGGAGCCAGGCTAATCGTTTCCCTTCACAGAAAAATACTTTTGTTTTCTTCTCAAGGCAACCACTATAGCGTTTTTACTCTTTAAAAGTGAATTGATGTTCTAGTAAAGATGATTTGGTCCCTTGACAAAAGTGTTCTGGATGTGTTTCAACATGTGACAACTTGTTCTCAGGTGAATTCTAAATGGTCCATAATCTTCTGGATAATTACGAAATTAGAATATGTGAAGCAATGTATTTCCTGTGTCAAGTTTTTTAGAGTTTGATGCATTTTTATGTGTAAATATGAAAGAGAAATGCATATTATTCTAAACATTATCTCCATAACTCTAAGATGTGTGCGGTCTGGTTTGTTGATGAGATCAGTGGTCTGTGAGGGTTATTATTATGAAGTGCTGCCATCATGTGAGATGTTCTGGGGCCGTTTCCTCCATGATGCAATCCTGTCACATTGGGACGGAGGGGGGAACAGGTTACATGAAAATTAAGCAAAGTTGCAAATACAAAAATAAAAGATCTCAATAAACAAAAAACATCCATGCTTCAAAAAAGAGAGAAATTAATAGCAGTAGTGTTGGTTTATATGTCCAGTGTACTGTACGTCTGTAAGTCTGTACGTCTGTTGGGAAACACGAGCCCCCTTCCTAGTTAGTCTCTGCCAAGTTTCACACTATCAATAGCAACATCCGGGGGGATTCCTGAAGCAATTCACAGTTGTCTTTATACATTCTTGTCAACCTAACTGGATGCAAACGTTTGAGTTGTGAATCGTGTCCCCACAGAGGTCCCATTAAGGGCAGGTAGACCTGAGTGCCTGTGGGGACAAAGGATGTGTCTGTGGGGACAAAGGATGTGCCTGTGGGGACAAAGGATGTGTCTGAGGACATGGAGGATGTGTCTGAGGATGTGTCTGAGGATGTGTGGGGACATGAAGGATGTGTCTGAGGATGTGTCTGAGGACATGAAGGATGTGTCTGAGGATGTGTCTGAGGACATGAAGGATGTGTCTGAGGATGTGTCTGAGGACATGAAGGATGTGTCTGAGGATGTGTCTGAGGACATGAAGGATGTGTCTGAGGACATGGAGGATGTGTCTGAGGACATGAAGGATGTGTGAGGACATGGAGGATGTGTCTGAGGACATGAAGGATGTGTGAGGACATGGAGGATGTGTCTGAGGATGTGTCTGAGGACGTGGAGGATGTGTCTGAGGACATGAAGGATGTGTGAGGACATGAAGGATGTGTCTGAGGATGTGTCTTGAGGACATGGAGGATGTGTCTGAGGATGTGTC
Organism: Mallotus villosus; assembly: GCA_903064625.1. Taxonomy (NCBI): domain Eukaryota; kingdom Metazoa; phylum Chordata; class Actinopteri; order Osmeriformes; family Salangidae; genus Mallotus; species Mallotus villosus. The sequence goes on along the minus strand of CAEFZP010000470.1, from coordinate 136,848 downwards.
TGAGGACATGGAGGATGTGTCTGAGGACATGGAGGATGTGTCTGAGGACATGGAGGATGTGTCTGAGGACATGAAGGATGTGTCTGAGGACATGGAGGATGTGTGAGGACATGGAGGATGTGTCTGAGGACGTGAAGGATGTGTGAGGACATGGAGGATGTGTCTGAGGATGTGTCTGAGGACGTGGAGGATGTGTCTGAGGACATGAAGGATGTGTGAGGACATGAAGGATGTGTCTGAGGATGTGTCTTGAGGACATGGAAGATTTGTCTGAGGATGTGTCTGAGGACATGGAGGATGTGTCTGAGGACATGGAGGATGTGTCTGAGGACATGGAGGATGTGTCTGAGGACATGGAGGATGTGTCTGAGGACATGAAGGATGTGTCTGAGGACATGGAGGATGTGTCTGAGGACGTGAAGGATGTGTGAGGACATGGAGGATGTGTCTGAGGATGTGTCTGAGGACGTGGAGGATGTGTCTGAGGACATGAAGGATGTGTGAGGATATGAAGGATGTGTCTGAGGATGTGTCTTGAGGACATGGAGGATGTGTCTGAGGATGTGTCTGAGGACATGGAGGATGTGTCTGAGGACATGGAGGATGTGTCTGAGGACATGGAGGATGTGTCTGAGGACATGGAGGATGTGTCTGAGGACATGAAGGATGTGTCTGAGGACATGGAGGATGTGTCTGAGGACATGAATGTACCAGCTGGTAGATGCATTAGTGATTATCTGCTTAGTGCAGATTTACATGCCATCGTCATTTAATAGCTTAATCCCACCTGTGCCCATTCCAGCCCTGCAGCTGAATGGCTCGTAATAGAGAGGTTAAAACAGCCGTGTCCTGACTTGCTAAGTAGGTGTATGTTTCCAAATCCTTCGACTCAATTACTAACAATTAATTTGTTAGCTCTCCCCCGATTAATCAGTTATTGATTTAGGAAAGGCTGCCATATTCAGGCAGGAAACTCCTCCCAGCATCAATTATTTGCTAAAAAAGCACCAATTCTATAAACAGATATTTATTTCCTGCTGTTTTACCACAGCAATACACTAACATACCCCTGGACCTCATTATTAACTGTGCAACTCCTCAACCTCCATCAGCTCCATCTACACCAGCTGTTCCTCCAGCTGTCCCTACAGGTCTGGGTCACACCTTCTTAAAGTGACTCAGACTCGACGTGTTCACATTTTATCGCCCTTTACTACTTAGCAGCAGTTACTCCTGTTCAAACGCAAGACAAACTAATAAACTAACTTAAACTACTCCTCGATTCTCACCTCCTTTGCTTTAATGCATGGGATGCCGTCTGCTTTCAGGCGTGAGACTGGAAAGGAAGCATCACACCAACACTTCCTGCCCAGTAGGAGCTCAACTAAAGACGTTGACTAATCATAAAAATAAGAGTCACAATGTGAAAGGGAGGGTTATTTATAATAGAGAGAGATGGGGGGAGTTGGGATATAGTATTTCAGGTGCTTGCTAGCTTATTGGTCTGTGGGTGAATCTACTTCCATAAAGAGAAAGATAGGTCTTCCGTGGCCATCAGGGAATGCAATATATACCTACTTCTAAAGCCATCAGCAAGCCACTGCCCAGTTGCTCCCATCCTCCTGCCAAACCCGCCTGCTCCCCGTTCTAGGTGAGAAGCGCTCCTATTTCATCTTACTATGTTGCTGGTTCATTTAAAGAATTATTTGGATTTACGATTGTTAACTGCTTGTTTTTCATTTGCACTGTGCTACTTGTGGATTAAGTTGTTACCTGGTGACTTGGTTCCTTTCTAAAGTGCTGCTGGTGTTTAGTTATAGATAGTGTGTAGTTATAGTCTGTGTTGGTTATGTTGATGCATCACTTGTTTTTATGGTGTGTAATGTGGGTCTTTGTAAAAATCTGTGTCTTCACTTGAGATTGTAAAGATTCCTCAGCCACTTGCATGAAGTTTAGACAATTGAATTTGAGAGATATCTTGTTAAAATGATACATTTGGTAAGATCAGAATTTAGGATGGGATATCTCTGTTGTCTGATGTGTTGAAACTTGATGCAGCTGGTGTGTGACCTGTGTCTGCTGTGTGTGACCTGCAGCGTGTTGACAGGAAGGCATGCGTCAGGGACAAACACACAACCTGGATGTTGGGGAATCTGCTTAGATAAGACAGGAGATTACCTCTGTATCAAAGAGTCGACGTGTTATCGCTTTCAACCTGCCAGAATAATGTCACATTATGCCAATGTCTGATTGCCTTGAAGATGGATCTTTCTGTGCCTTTTTTTAATTAAGAGAAAACAATTTGATCAGGAATGAACTTATATCAGTCCTGTATGTGTAATGTGTCATATTGTTGAACCTAATTCCATCACTTAGCTTTTGTGTTTTTTGGTGACAATTTGGATACTTTTCTACATTTTAAAAGTTCTCATAACATGTTTTACCACAAAAAAGGCTTTCTCAGTCAGGGCTTTGCTCTAGCCACGTCTGAGCCCACAAGGAAACTAAAGGAACATCACGATACATTTACCCGATCATGACAGTATGTTCTTACCGGCACACTGAAGAGCGTGTCTTCATACTGGAGGAGGGGTGTTAACTGCTGCAGCCCCAGACCCCTGGAGAGACCCCTGGGAGAGACCCCGGGAGAGACCCTGGAGAGACCCCGGAGAGCCCGGGCAGGCGGGCTGGACAGCCTGTATTTCAGACGAGGGGTAATGCCTTGGCCATGTCAGAGATGTGCCACCAGGGCGCAAGGGGCCTTAATAGAGGTGGTATCAGGTTTTTGATCATCTTCCAGAGCACAAACCTTCCATGACACAGCCATCCAAGAGGAACAGCCGGCACCACATAGCTCCATCTTTATTTAGCTGATTCTTTACCACGGCCAAAACGCTCGTGTGGGTATCGAGTTCCTCCTCAGAGGAACAATCATGTGTGAATGCATCGGATGGGGACATTCCATGCTAATGTACAGCAGGGCTGGCGTTTGAGCCTCTCTTGGGTTCCTTCTTAAGATGCACTTCTCAATCTGTGTTGGGCTGGGATTCAGATGGAATTGTTTGCAGAGTTTTTGACGAAGATACTCATGTGCAATAAAACAAAAAAGCAAAAAAGCAGTTCATGAACAACATGAGAATGTGGTAGTAAGATATTGTGATATTGAGAAAATCCGTTCAAGTAGATGACCTCTTGTTTGTCCTCAGGGTGTGAAACCAAACAAACGCCATCATGTCAGAGTGAGTAGAAACCACAACATAACTACTCCAATAATCCAGATTCTTCCTTTACTTGATTTGAATTGCATTAACCCCTCACTCTATAAACTCACTTTTCAGAAAAAAGATGTCCTCAAGTCGCAAGCATGGTCTGAAGGTAAGATGCAGTATATTACACGGCAAAAAACCCCACAACAGAATAAGGGTCATGTTACTCATTACAGAATAAGGGTCATGTTACTCATTACAGAATAAGGGTCATGTTACTCATGTTACTCATTTTGCTCTCGTACAGAGTTTGATGCTCGCGATCGCCAAGGATTTACTGGAAGAAGAAGCGAAGGAGCAGGTGGAATGGAGGAAGAGGTACATGGAGGAGACCTGCCCTCCTCTGTCTCTGCCCCAGGACCATGCAGGAGCTGCAGGTAACACCAACTCTCCACGCTTTTTACATTTAGTCATTTAGCAGACGCTCTTATCCAGAGCGACGTACAGTAAGTACAGGGACATTCCCCCCGAGGCAAGTAGGGTGAAGTGCCTTGCCCAAGGACATAACATAAATTTTCACGGCCAGGAATCGAACCGGCAACCTTCTGATTAATATCCCAATTCCCTAACCGCTCAGCCATCTGACTCACATTTTACACTTTACTCACATTTGGCTCTGATCAGCCCTCAAAAACGGAATTGTGTAATTTAACTGATTTATAACTATACATGTATGTTTTCTTAATTAGTTTCATGTATTATGAGTGAAACTGGAATAGATAATCCTATATTTGTGATTGTTTTGCAGGAGCTCTGCAAAGAGGTTCACCATAAGATCGACGTGATAGATGAGGAGAGATACGACTTGGAGAGCAAAGTCAACAAAAGTTCTAAGGAGGTCCGCTCACTTTCCTCAACAACAGCTTGTGTGCACAAAGATTGGTTGTGTTCAAGCAAGTGCAACTGCTATACTAACATTTAAACAAAACCTAACTCTAACCAACAAAAAGGTTTAAGAAATGTGAAGTATTTTCTCCCTGGTTCATACAGATTGAAGACTTGCACATCAAAGTGCAGGACCTGAAGGGGAAGTTCAAGAAGCCAGCTCTGAGGAAAGTGAGGATGTCAGCTGACGCCATGCTCAAGGCTCTGCTGGGCTCCAAACACACTGTGAACATGGACCTGAGGGCTAACCTGAAACAAGTGAAGAAGGAAGTCAAGGAGGAGGTGAGCATTTAAGGCTTTTTGATGTGGTTATTGACCTTACAGAGCAGAGCATGTGGTTATTGACCTTACAGAGCAGAGCATGTTGTTATTGACTTTACAGAACCTTGAATTGATGTAAGATTCCCTTTCCAGGCAGCTTTACAGAAGCTATCTTAACCTTTAGCATGAACGAAATAATGGGATTTGGATTTCGTTTCATGAAACGTTTCTGGTCGTACTTGTCAAGGTGTTTCTGGTCAAGGTGTTTCTGGTCGTACTGGTTAAGGTGTTCCTGGTCGTACTGGTCAAGGTGTTTCTGGTTAAGGTGTTTCTGGTCGTACTGGTCAAGGTGTTTCTGGTCTAAGGTGTTTCTGGTCGTACTGGTCAAGGTGTTTCTGGTAAGGTGTTTCTGGTCGTACTGGTTAAGGTGTTTCTGGTCGTACTGGTTAAGGTGTTTCTGGTCGTACTGGTTAAGGTGTTTCTGGTCGTACTGGTTAAGGTGTTTCTGGTCGTACTGGTCAAGGTGTTTCTGGTCGTACTGGTCAAGGTGTTTCTGGTCGTACTGGTTAAGGTGTTTCTGGTTAAGGTGTTTCTGGTCGTACTGGTTAAGGTGTTTCTGGTCGTACTGGTTAAGGTGTTTCTGGTCGTACTGGTTAAGGTGTTTCTGGTCGTACTGGTTAAGGTGTTTCTGGTCGTACTGGTTAAGGTGTTTCTGGTCGTACTGGTTAAGGTGTTTCTGGTCGTACTGGTTAAGGTGTTTCTGGTCGTACTGGTTAAGGTGTTTCTGGTCGTACTGGTTAAGGTGTTTCTGGTCGTACTGGTTAAGGTGTTCCTGGTTAAGGTGTTCCTGGTCGTACTGGTCAAGGTGTTTCTGGTCGTACTGGTTAAGGTGTTTCTGGTCGTACTGGTTAAGGTGTTTCTGGTCGTACTGGTCAAGGTGTTTCTGGTCGTACTGGTCAAGGTGTTTCTGGTCGTACTGGTCAAGGTGTTTCTGGTCGTACTGGTTAAGGTGTTCTGGTCGTACTGGTCAAGGTGTTTCTGGTCGTACTGGTCAAGGTGTTTCTGGTCGTACTGGTCAAGGTGTTTCTGGTCGTACTGGTCAAGGTGTTTCTGGTCGTACTGGTCAAGGTGTTTCTGGTCGTACTGGTTAAGGTGTTTCTGGTCGTACTGGTCAAGGTGTTCCTGGTCGTACTGGTCAAGGTGTTTCTGGTCGTACTGGTCAAGGTGTTTCTGGTCGTACTGGTTAAGGTGTTTCTGGTTAAGGTGTTTCTGGTCGTACTGGTCAAGGTGTTTCTGGTCGTACTGGTCAAGGTGTTTCTGGTCGTACTGGTCAAGGTGTTCCTGGTCGTACTGGTCAAGGTGTTTCTGGTCGTACTGGTCAAGGTGTTTCTGGTTTAACAATTTTTACGATTGATCAAACAACTCTTAAAAAGGTAATTGTTTAATGTTCTTGAGTCTGGGCCGTACTGATCTACTGCTTCTTTCACTCTCTACTTTTAAAGGACAAAGAATCTGCTGGCGACTGGCGTAAGAACATTGAGGACAAGGCTGACAGGAAGAAGATGTTTGAGACATCCTAGACGCTGAACTGGAGGTCAAGAAGGAGGTGAGAGGAACCAAGCCAAGCACACGCCATCACGTATCATCAGCTTCTTCTGTAATGACTGTGATACGTTCATCTAGAGTTCACATGTGTGTTCAGTAGGGGGCCCCAAAGTGATGAGTACTTGGTAGATATCTTTGCTTATAATTCATTTGCCCTGTAACAGGATACAGAAGTGAGTGACGTTGGCTACTGGTGTAAGAACAAGGACAAGTCAATCATGGATTGCAGAAAGAAGATGCTTAATGCAACCAACTTCATGTCCCCATTGAATGCATCTCTCCGTTTTTTACCCAGTCCTTAAATGAAGGACCACTGAACAACTGTTATCAACAACTGTATATTTATGTAAAACAACAAAGATAGTTTTTCTTGGGTGTGAACTCATTAGCAACAAAAACTTGCTTTAATAAATTGCTTTAAGATTATCAGTACTTTGTAGTTTGGCTTTGTCTCTTTGCAGTTTTATCACTAGTACTTGACTGGAAAATCTGCGTTCACATCAACTTGACTCCAGGTAACAAAGATTAGATTAATTGTTGTGTTTATAATATTACTACATGACATGCTATAGAGCTGGAATGATTTCAAAATCATTGCAAGAGGAGGTATGAAGCATGAATTCACAGCGGCTGCAAAAGTGGTGCCTAAGAAGAAGAAACAGAAAGGCTGATATCCATCAAGCCCTGAGATCAAGGATGAGGGTAAGTTCTTCTTCTTCGTTTCTGTTCCTGCATGTCTCTGTTAAATTGGGTTTCTAGTCTTTGAATGAGGTGTTTGCGTATCCTGTTTTGATTGGAAACACACCTTCGATGTTCAGTGTGGGTCATCAGATAGAAGAACAATATCTCAGAGTAAGGGTTAATATTTGCTTGGTTAGGGTTTAGTAAGGTATGGTAATATTTGCATGGCTTATCTTGGCTGGTCTAAATTGAGAACATATTTTAATCTATTGTTTTGAGTCCAAAGTTCCACTGTGTTAACTGGCATCGTAGCAACTGCTATTTTATTTTTCTGTCGCACAGAGAAAAAGATCTGTTGGATAAAGGGGAGAAACAGACACGTCATCTCTAACGTCTGACGCCTGGAAGGTACGGCCAAGTCAGGCGCTTGTTAATACTCTTATAAAGTTGTTTGACAGTTCTAAAACCGATCTCAAATTGTGTGAGAACGACTCCCCTCCCCTGTCCTGGTGATGAGCTTGTTTCTGAGTGTCTGTCTGAGGACTGTCTGCTCTATTTCAATTACAGAGGATGCCTTCTGCTATATAAAAGATAGTAAAATAAGAACAACAATCTTGAAGGACAAGTTATTTATAATGGAGGCGCCCATGAAAGGGGGGTTGCGGGTGGGGGGTGGTGAGGGGGTTGAATGGACTGGATTTCATGACCTTGTCAGCTCATTGGTTTGGGTTATAATCCCCTTCCATAAAGAGAAAGACAGGGATTTAGATGGATATCACAGAATGCAATATATACCTTCTTAACGCTTGAACTGCCTGTGTTCTCTCTCCTCCATCCCCTAACAAGCCTCTGCTCTCCCCAGCGTCAAGGTGAGGACCAATCACTCTCTCTGTCTCTATGCTGCTCCTGCCTTTAGGACAGTTTCTGAGGAAAAGGAATCATTTAAATTAAGTATGAATTTATATATTTTGGCTAAATGGTTGTGCATGTCGTTTAATGATACAGTAGAATCATTGTGTATGGTTATATATTTTGGAGGAATTATTTAGAGTTGTAGTCTGTGTGTGAGAAGGAAGTTATCTGTGTAAGGGTTATTTCTGTCAAGCTTCTTTACATATTATGAGTTGTTGAAAGCATGTTTACTCATCTCTAAGATTCATTTATGGGTGTTTTAGTGATCCTCCTGTTGGCCAATGTCCATGAATCTTGCTTTTCTTTCCAACGGTCGTTAAAATCTGTGAACTGGATTGTATTGTATCTGAAGACATCTTGAACATACAGATGCGATTTTAGCAAAATGTTGAACAATGACTTGTGGATTTCTGTAATATTAGATCAAGATGTTAAAGTACCAGCGCTACAGAGGGTTTTTAGGGAGATCGTTCCTGATAACGTGGAGGCGTCTGGTGCTCCTCAGTGAATGTTGATGTATGAGCTGGTGATAGGGAGGCATGCTGTAACGCCACACCACTACAAGTCATAAAATCACAAGCCATTCTCAAACGTTTTTCTTCCTGTCAACACCAGATCTGGGATAAATTCAATCTAATTAGACAGATTTTACCTCATTCTGCTTAACTCAAACAATACTGCACATTTGGAATGTTCTTGTTTGTATTTTAGGACATATTGATGTTGTTATTATTGGCTTGCTAAGACTACTGTAGCTATGGGAGAAGAGATGCCCCCTTCAGTGGAAGGTTAATGGTGCTGGAATCTTAAGAGTTGCTTTGACTGTTCGGTTGAACCAAGTTAAGCACTGAGAATCTGTAATTATTGCAGAGCCCTGTAATCACCCAGTGACTGACAGCTCGGTGAAACTCTGTTGAACCCCGTCGACAACCCCCTCGACAACCCCCTCGACAACCCCCTCGACAACCCCCTCGACAAAGATCTGGAAGTCCGAGCCAGTGAGGACAGTCCTCAGCAGTTATTTTTGAGACGTGCTCTAAGGTCTTGGTCATCTCAGGGATGTTCCAGAAGGCCAATCTCCCTCCACCAGCTGTGGTGTTGGGTTACGATGACCTCCATGAGACAAGCCACCCAGAACACAGCTACTTAGGATGGGATCTGCCCACCGATTTAGATCTCAACCCAGCACCGATGATATGACAACCGTCTCCAAGGAAACATCCCGTGGGATTAAAAGGACTGAGGGGGTATTCTTGACCGAGAGACTGACAGAGTGTTTTAGTTCGTGAGAAACAGAACAGCCATGTTCAGTCGAGCCAACATGAACCTACACACGTTTGGCCAGTGTGACCCTTTTTGAATTATTGCTATAAAATGTAATTTAGCTGGTTTATGGGATGCAACGTGATGTATGTTGCTACATTTATTTGAATGTGGAAGTTCAGCTGTTAATGTACATTTATAACAACCCCTATGTGTAAAGTGATCAGTGATCAGTAAAGTGATCAGTGACCTATGCACAAAGCTCTCTCTTGGAAGTCGCTTTGGATAAAAGCGTCTGCTAACTGAATAAATTTAATGTAAATGTAAACACATCAGAATGATGCCATTGTGATTAAACAAACGTATTTCTAATGCAGGTCATTCCCTCTCCTCGTCCTGTCTCCATCTTCAGGGAGTGACCACGCCCAGACGCCAACATGGCAGAGTGAGAACACAGTGTTACTTCATGTTCCTCAGACAGATTACTGAAACAAAACATGTTCACTAACACGCTTGTCGTCCGCTTACAGCAAACGAATGTCCATGAGCCGTAAGCACAACATTAAGGTGAGAGATCTCTTCAAGTGGTTTAGCTAAGATTTCAGGTTTACAGTGTTGTAGTGACTGTTTGAGTCGGAAAGTGAATCTGAAAGAGTCGTCGATTTGATTCCCAGAGCGCTATGTTGGGGTATGCTAAGGACTTACTTGAGGCTGAAGCGAAAGAAAAGGTGGAAGAGAGGCAGAAGTACATGGAGGAGAACTGCCCAGCTCTGGACATGCCTCACTCCAAGGAGGAGCTCATGGTACGATGCTCACCTCACACCTCACACACGCTAAGGAACACTGGCGCTCACCTCACACACGCTAAGGAACACTGGCGCTCACCTCACACACGCTAAGCAACACTGACGCTCACCTCACACATGCTAAGCAACACTGACGCTCACCTCACACACGCTAAGCAACACTGACGCTCACCTCACACACGCTAAGCAACACTGACGCTCACCTCACACATGCTAAGCAACACTGATGCTCACCTCACACACGCTAAGCAACACTGATGCTCACCTCACACACGCTAAGCAACACTGACGCTCACCTCACACACGCTAAGCAACACTGACGCTCACCTCACACGCTAAGCAACACTGACGCTCACCTCACACACGCTAAGCAACACTGGCGCTCACCTCACACACGCTAAGCAACACTGACGACTTGTAGTGTTTAGCTTACCTGAGAATTGAAGTACCGAATGATAGTTCCTTACTGTTCAAAACAAACAAACATGCTTTATTCTACTTTAGGAATATTGCAAAACCTTGCACCAAAGCATTGATGTCATTGATGAAGAGAGATACATCTTAGAGGTCAAAGCAAACATGGTAGTGGAAGAGGTAAGGACTGTCTAGCCTATTACTTTCAGTAATTTAGTTGATGTGTTTATGATGGTCACCTAAATCATGCACCTTTCTGCTCCAAACTCAAATGAGCAGGTTAAGGACCTGAACATCAAAATCATTGACCTGAAGGGGAAGTTCAAGAAGCCAGCTTGAAGAAAGTGAGGATGTCAGCTGACGCCATGCTCAAGGCTCTGCTGGGCTCCAAACACACTGTGAACATGGATCTGAGGTCCAGCCTGAAACAAGTGAAGAAGGAAGTCAAGGAGGAGGTGAGAATTTAACGCTGTAAACCTGACAGAGCCTTTAAGGTGGCCTCTCCAGACAGCAGCACAGAAGTGATCTTAACCTGACAGAGCTGGGACTCATTGTCTTCTGTTCTACTACTGTATATTTTTACCACTACTGTCCCAGTGTTGTCGACGTCATCCCATGTTGACACTTTGTAGACAGATTGATTGCAACCCTACATAAATGATAATTAAGTCAATGATACATCCAATCAAATTGTATTTTTGACAACCCTCTCCCTCGCCTCTCCCTCTCACGCTCCCCGCTCACCCTCGACCCCTCGCACTCTCCCAGCTCCCTCTCCCGATCAATCGCACTCGCTCTCCCGCGTACATCGACCCTCGCATCGTCCCTCTCCCCATCGCCCCCGAGCAAAGCGCCCTCTCCCCGATCCCGCTCTCCCTCTCACTGCAGACAGCTCACCCTCTCCCTGCTCCACTCTCCCTCTCCCTCTCCCTCTCCCTCTCCCTCTCCCTCTCCCTCTCCCTCTCCCTCTCCCTCCCCCTCCCCCTCCCCCTCTCCCCCCCCCTCCCCCTGCAGGACAAGCAGTTGCGTGATGTTGGCGACTGGCGTAAGAACATTGAGGACAAGTCTGACATGGGAGGCAGGAAGAAGATGTTTGAGTCTGATGCGTAGATTGAAAGACTGTAAGACAGAAATGGAATGAAGTTACTGATATCTTTGTTTTGAGTAAACTTGTCATTTATCTTTCATTCAAACGGCATGCTGCCACCTGCTACTCTGTGTGAGGACACTGTGGTGACAGCGGCGTCAGACCTTCCGAGCATTAGTCTTCAGTTTCACTCTCAAGTCCTTCATGGACACACTCTGTAAGTCGTTTATATGTTCACAATCATGCAATGCTTTCTAATAAACTGTCCTGTGAAAATCTGTTGATTTCAACGTTGTTTTTGTTCTCATCACATGTAGTTCTTTGAGTCTGAATATAACCCAGCCACTACTAAGTTCCTCCCTACAGGACGTGGCGTGCGTGTCAGTCACCGTATCTTGTTCTTTATGCAACAGCTCACGTGTTCAGCACTCCAGTGGGACGGACATAGGCAGTCCTATCACATGTTCAGTCTTAATTGATTGGAATGTGTCCTGGCTGTCAGATTAGCAACAGGCTGATGTGTTTAGTAATGTTGACCAGCTGTCTCTGTAATATTACCTACTCTGTAGAAGACTTGAAATATACTCTTCAAGTTTACAGTAAGAACAGTTTACGATTCTCCTCTGATGTTGTTTAAGAACTTTAGTACGTTAATAATTCCACTCTTGAGACCATGACGACTTGATATATCTAGAATATTGATGTTTTTGTTTTCCCAGCGTGTTCCCAGTGCGTGTTCCCAGGGCGTGTTCCCAGTGGTGTTCCCAGTGCGTGTTCCCAGGGCGTGTTCCCAGTGCGTGTTCCCAGGGCGTGTTCCCAGTGCGTGTTCCCAGTGCGTGTTCCCAGTGCGTGTTCCCAGGGCGTGTTCCCAGTGCGTGTTCCCAGTGCGTGCTCCCAGTGGGTGTTCCCAGTGCGTGTTCCCAGTGCGTGTTCCCAGGGCGTGTTCCCAGGGCGTGTTCCCAGTGCGTGTTCCCAGTGCGTGTTCCCAGTGCGTGTTCCCAGTGCCTGTTCCCAGTGCGTGTTCCCAGTGCGTGTTCCCAGTGCGCTAGGCCTGCTGTAGAGCTGCTGCTTTACTACTGGCAGTGAGACAGTATCTGTGTAGAACCTGCTTTGGAAGCAATAGGACAGTCCAAGAGTTTCATCATATGTTCACTTACTGGCACAGTATCGTTCAGTCGTCTGAGCGTAACAGAACTCCTCTCAGCACAGTATCGTTCAGTCGTCTGAGTGTAACAGAACTCCTCTCAGCACTAAGGTGAGAATCCACTTTTCAGAATTTTGTTAACCAATGAAACTCTTGCACATAATCTGCTTTTGACTTTTCATTTCCCCATTCACCAGGCCCAGTGTATTCTGAAGGAGATCTTTTGACATAAGGTACATTTCTCAATTTGAAAACGTTTGTGTTTCTGCACAATAGACAATATTCTTGACATAATACTAACACAGATCGACTTCATCACTCAAAATCTGACAGTAACTGGCATGTATGGTATACGCCTTAAATACTGCTCTGGTGTGCGTTCAGCATCGCTCCTCACTCTCCACCTGCTCTGGTGTGCGTTCAGCATCACCGGCATTTAACCCGTTCCTCTGATCCTTCTGGAAAATTGAGCCCAGAGATCAGACCAGTGTACTCAGATCTCTGTGTTCATCAGAAACACAGTGACATGATCGGACATGGTCAGTGACATGGTCGGAAGTTCACAGCACCAACCTTCTAGAGCTGAGATCTGCGCCAACAAGCATACTGAAACAAAGTTGGTGCCTGATATTACAAGTAGACAATTTCAATAATTAATAATTATTGCTTCTGTTAGTGATGTGAAACCACAAGTCTGTTTGGTATTAATATGAATGATGTTTTCTGATCCTTATTGAGTTGCATGATAATGCATATTGGTGTCTGATTGCAGATCGTGGCGTTATTGCAATACCGCATGTGCTACATCATTAATATATACATCTCTAATAATCTCCAACTAATGTTGTGGTGTTTTCAGATGGGGAGATAAAGCTATGACCAAAACATATTTTTCGGCCATTTTTTTTCTTTTTTTTCTACATAATATCTATATCTGATTTAGTATATGTGTAAATACATATTTAATAATTATTTACTATGTATCAATACACCCTTTGTGTCTTCAGACATAGCTTTTGTTTGTGTGCCGTTTGTAGCAGAGTAACTTAACAGAGCAGAGGAGGATGATGTAGGGAAAACACGCCCCAGTCCCTCACAGTTTGTGCTTCCCAGCCGGCTGTCCCAGTGATGCCGTCTAGTACCTTAAGGATTAGCAGCACATGCCAACGTGTTGGGTTATTAATGACCCCCTGATGACAAGTGTGCCTCTAGAGCAGTCCTTAGGAGACAGCTGGTTCCATTCTCTCACACCGCTCACATTTAGAAGGATACGCCATTCCTCAAACTCATCAGGAGTTTCAGGTGGGAAAAGAAATACGCATCACACAGCAGGAGTGGGATTCTGATTCATACAAAAGTGTTTTAATTTTATTTTTTAATTATGCAAAATTACTAAACTGTCATATTTATCTTATGCAGATCTGTTCCGTTGGTGTTGAGGACACCACATAGCCAAGAAGTCTGAGTGAGTTCCATAATGCATCACTGTAACTAACAACATTCAGTATCTGTACACACATGACTTGAGCAGAAAGCAGAAAGTGTGGTCTGAAAGTCTTTCATCATCTTGCTCTCTACTGTTCCACATCTACAATGTGCCACTCGGGTCCTTCTTAACTCTCACTCACATCTTTATGTTCCGTTTTAGGAAGAACATGTCGTCAAGCCGCAAGCATCATCTGAAGGTCAGGAATTGTACTTTCATTATAAATGTTGCTGGTGTTGGTTTTGGCTGTGTAATCCCAATCCTGACCTGTTTCTGTGTGTAGCCGAGAGCATGGTCTTCAACCCTGGTCCTCAGGGACCCCCTGTCCTACATGTTTTAGATGTTTCCCTGATCCAACACACCTGATTCAAATGAATGGGTCTTTATCTAAGCCTGATAATGAGCATTCATTAGAATCAGGAGTGTTGGAGCGGGGAAACATCTAGAACATGCAGGAACATGCAGGGCAGGGGGTCCCTGAGGACCAGGGTTGGAGACCACTGGCCTAGAGCATGATGCTCCTGATCGCTAGAAGCCTGTAGAGGCAGAGGCTGTGGAGTCAGAGGAAGATAGAGTCAGGTACATGGAGGAGGCAGAGGTAGATAGAGTCAGGTACATGGAGGAGGCAGAGGAAGATAGAGTCAGGTACATGGAGGAGGCAGAGGAAGATAGAGTCAGGTACATGGAGGAGGCAGAGGAAGATAGAGAGCATAGAGTCAGGTACATGGAGGAGGCAGAGGAAGATAGAGTCAGGTACATGGAGGAGGCAGAGGAAGATAGAGGACATGAGGAGGCAGAGGAAGATAGAGTCAGGTACATGGAGGAGGCAGAGGAAGATAGAGTCAGGTACATGGAGGAGGCAGAGGAAGATAGAGTCAGGTACATGGAGGAGGCAGAGGAAGATAGAGTCAGGTACATGGAGGAGGCAGAGGAAGATAGAGTCAGGTACATGGAGGCAAACTGCCCCCCCCCCTGGACCTGCCCAGCTCATCGCAGGAGCTACAGGTGACAAATCAGGAAAACTTTTTTCTTCTCCTGTCGACCAACTGCAGGAAGTGTTCCAAAAATCATCACAACGGGAATCAGATTGACGAGGAGAGATACGACTTGGCAAGTCAAGTTGTAGAGTGTGAGAAAGAGGTACGTCCATGACCAGGATCCTGTTCTGTGTGTCTGCACAGGGAGCTCCGGCTGGCCGGCCCGCTGGCACGCGGCATTTCACACCCCGTCAGATTGATGACTTGAAGATAAAGGTGCAGGACTTGAAGGGCAAGTTCAAGAAGCCAGCTCTGAGGAAAGTGAGGACGTCCACATGAGAACAACCATGCTCCAGGCTCTGCTGGGTTTCAAACACAAGGTCTCCATGGACCTGAGAGTCCAACCTCAAACAGGTGAAGAAGGAGGTCAAGGAGGAAGTGAGAGACTCAATTTGAAAACCTTCATCCCTGTTGAACTGACCTTTCCAGCATGACAGTGTTATGAACACTGGTCTCTCCTGAACTTGCACTCTCACCTGTCCTCTTAACAGGACAACGAAGCACTTGGCGACTGGCGTAAACACATTGAGGACAAGGCTGACAGGAAGAAGATGAGACATCCTAAAACCCGCTGCACAGCTCAGTGTCTTCAGAAATCACTAGCCCTGGTTTGACATTGTCTTGGATGTATAATTGGGTTATGTTCATTTAGCAAAAGCTTTTATCCAAAAGGACATACAAGGTGGATTTGAACCTCTTGATCTGTAATCAGGCTGTACCACTGAGCCCCTGAGTGGGACGATAGAAGTCAGACGGGGATATGTGATTCATGTGAGCATGCTGCTAAACTCAGACTGGGCCTCAGTTTGTTCTTTACAACTACAGATCCCATAGTGCTGTCAGTGGAGGAGCAGTGGAGGATGTGGCGCCCTCTACTGGTGAGTAATAACCCCTCTGGCAGTGTCCCACTCACACATTCAGAGGTGTATCCTGCCTATGACTCATGTTTACGCTGTGGCCATATCTGTTACTGTGCTCTGTGCTCACTTTGCTTCATGTGTCAGTATAACTATGTTTAGCCTGTGTTCTGCACCTCTCTGTCACCAACGTCTCCTGTCTCTGGAGGAGGGGATCCCTCACTGACCTGCTCCTCTGTCTGGAGGAGGGGGTCCCTCACTGACCTGCTCCTCTCTGTGTCTCTGGAGGAGGGGAGCCCTCTCTGACCTGCTCCTCTCTGTGTCTCTGGAGGAGGGGGAGGGGGGGGGTCCCTCACTGACCTGCTCCTCTCTGTGTCTCTGGAGGAGGGGGAGCCCTCACTGACCTGCTCCTCTCTGTGTCTCTGGAGGAGGGGGGAGCCCTCACTGACCTGCTCCTCTCTGTGTCTCTGGAGGAGGGGGGGGGGTCCCTCACTGACCTGCTCCTCTCTGTGTCTCTGGAGGAGGGGGATCCCCTCACTGACCTGCTCCTCTCTGTGTCTGGAGGGGGAGCTGCTCTCCTGGAGGAGGGGGGGGTCCCTCACTGACCTGCTCCTCTCTGTGTCTCTGGAGGAGGGGGGTCCCTCACTGACCTGCTCCTCTCTGTGTCTCTGGAGGAGGGGAGCCCTCACTGACCTGCTCCTCTCTGTGTCTCTGGAGGAGGGGAGCCCTCACTGACCTGCTCCTCTCTGTGTCTCTGGAGGAGGGGGGCCCTCACTGACCTGCTCCTCTCTGTGTCTCTGGAGGAGGTCCCTCACTGACCTGCTCCTCTCTGTGTCTCTGGAGGAGGGGGTCCCTCACTGACCTGCTCCTCTCTGTGTCTCTGGAGGAGGGGAGCCCTCACTGACCTGCTCCTCTCTGTGTCTCTGGAGGAGGGGAGCCCTCACTGACCTGCTCCTCTCTGTGTCTCTGGAGGAGGGGAGCCCTCACTGACCTGCTCCTCTCTGTGTCTCTGAAGGAGGGGGGGGGTCCCTCACTGACCTGCTCCTCTCTGTGTCTCTGGAGGAGGGGGGGGGTCCCTCACTGACCTGCTCCTCTCTGTGTCTCTGGAGGAGGGGGGGGGTCCCTCACTGACCTGCTCCTCTCTGTGTCTCTGGAGGAGTCCCTCACTGACCTGCTCCTCTCTGTGTCTCTGGAGGAGGGGGGGGGGTCCCTCTCTGACCTGCTCCTCTCTGTGTCTCTGGAGGAGGGGAGCCCTCACTGACCTGCTCCTCTCTGTGTCTCTGGAGGAGGGGAGCCCTCACTGACCTGCTCCTCTCTGTGTCTCTGAAGGAGGGGGTCCCTCACTGACCTGCTCCTCTCTGTGTCTCTGGAGGAGGGGGGGGGTCCCTCACTGACCTGCTCCTCTCTGTGTCTCTGGAGGAGTCCCTCACTGACCTGCTCCTCTCTGTGTCTCTGGAGGAGTCCCTCACTGACCTGCTCCTCTCTGGAGGAGGGGGGGGGTCCCTCACTGACCTGCTCCTCTCTCTGTCTCTGGAGGAGGGGGTCCCTCACTGACCTGCTCCTCTCTGGAGGAGGGGGGGGTCCCTCACTGACCTGCTCCTCTCTCTGTCTCTGGAGGAGGGGGGGGGTCCCTCACTGACCTGCTCCTCTCTGTGTCTCTGGAGGAGGGGGGGGGTCCCTCACTGACCTGCTCCTCTCTCTGTCTCTGGAGGAGTCCCTCACTGACCTGCTCCTCTCTGTGTCTCTGGAGGAGTCCCTCACTGACCTGCACCTCTCTGTGTCTCTGGAGGAGTCCCTCACTGACCTGCACCTCTCTGTGTCTCTGGAGGAGGTCCCTCATTGACCTGCTCCTCTCTGTGTCTCTGGAGGAGTCCCTCACTGACCTGCTCCTCTCTGTGTCTCTGGAGGAGTCCCTCACTGACCTGCACCTCTCTGTGTCTCTGGAGGAGTCCCTCATTGACCTGCTCCTCTCTGTGTCTCTGGAGGAGGGGTCCCTCACTGACCTGCTCCTCTCTGTGTCTCTGGAGGAGTCCCTCACTGACCTGCACCTCTCTGTGTCTCTGGAGGAGGGGTCCCTCATTGACCTGCTCCTCTCTGTGTCTCTGGAGGAGGGTCCCTCACTGACCTGCTCCTCTCTGTGTTCCTTGTGCTCCTCACAAGGTTTCTGACATTTTCTCTCAAATGAGTTCCAGTTCAAGTCTTTTATTGTCAGATGCACAGAACAACACAGGGTCAGACTGGGAACTGAAATTCTTAGGACAAGACAACGCAAAGCAACCTGGCATAACATAACATATAAGTACACAGAACATGTATTACATCTATAAACAACTAAAATATAGTAAACCTCCTAATATACAATAATATACAATATTCAATACAGTATACTAAACCTCTAAATACACAGAATAACCTGTACTAACCTTATAAACCTATACTGACCTAAGACAAGTGAAGTACAATAGTGCAATTCTGCTGATGCAGTGCAACCAGTAGCTGAAAGTGTGTAAAGTGACTAGTGAGAAGTGTATCAGTATCTATATCAATGTTCATTCAGAAGCCTGATGGCCTTTGGAAAGAAACTGTAGTCCAGTCTGTGTGTGCCCGACCGAATGCTTTGGTATCGCCTGCCAGAAGGCAACGGGGTAAAAAGACTAAATGATGAGTGGTAACAGTCTCTTAGGATCCTGCCAGCTTTCCTGAGGCATCATGTGTGGTAGGTGTCCTGTAGGGCTGGGAGCTTCCTGCTGATGATGAACTCAGCAGACCGGACCACACTACGTAGGGCCTTGCGGTCTCTGTCTGTGCAGATCCCATACCACACTGTGATGCAGCCAGTCAGTATGCTCTCTATAGTGCATCTGTAGAAGTTAGTGAGGATGACTGAGTCCATGCCAAACATCTTCAGTCTCCTCAGGAAGAAGAGGCGTTTACGGGCCGCTTTGACCACCTTGTCCTTGTGAACAGACCAGGTGAGATCATTGCTGATGTTCACCCCGAGGAACCTGAAGCAGCTGACCTTCTCCACTTCGGATCCATTGATGCTGTAGGGGTGCATGCTCCTCCTCCTGCCGCCTCCTATAGTCCACAATCATCTCCTTGGTCTTGCTGTGAACACTGAACACGGTCAGTTTCAGTTATCAGGAGTGAACACTGAACACGGTCAGTAATCAGGAGTGAACACCACAAGCCCTCTCTAGGACACAGCCGGGGACCTCATGATTGTCTTCAAATGTGTTTAACCACTGGGGGCAAAAGAGCTGGGATTTACCACCAAACAATCCGAAATAACATGTCGGGTTTTGGTATGTTTAGTTCCTCTTTAAGCATTTTAGATCTTAGTCCACTGTTCTTAGATGGAAATACCCAAAACAGTTCATGAACAAAAGGACAAAGACAGAGACATGTAGAAACATCCTGTCGTCCAGAGACCTGGGTGGCCGTACCTCCCCACGTACAAGTCAAACATTGAAATACACATAGAATGAGGCCCCCCACCCCCACCCCCGAACTGGCCTGTGTGCAAATCAACCTTGTATCACTCAGCCTGTTCTCCTAACTGCCTGTCTACTTCCACCCCTTGTTGTTTAAACTGAACACGTTTGGAGTGCACTGAGTTCGTGTAATTATAGATCAGAAAGGACACACGGAACGCTGAGGTAGATCTCTGCGTTCTTTCTACCACCAAGAAGAACCACAAGATGTCAGCACATGACTTTTCTGCTTGTTTTACTTCCTGACTCTCACTCTTGCCTCTCAGTCTTGACCTTCATTCTCAGCTGCCAACAAACATTTCTCTCTTGCCAACTGCTTTTCTCTCCACAGCCAGCCTGTCACTATGTACAAACTGAGGAGGACTTACTGCACTTGACCCACACTCGAGGAGAAAACTCCCCCCCAGAATAGCAGCAAAACAGAACGATACGCCACATTGACATCAATTAAGTTCAATATCCGTATCAACTAATTGGAAAGAACATGGGTCTTCCTTTATATGATCTGTGAACTGTGTTTCGTTCGAGAAGGCTTTCGCAAGACTGCCGTACTCCTCCGTGTCTAACTTTAATCCCCTCCTCTGTTGCTCACTTGAAACTCGATCCCGTCTTTCAGATGGAATGGTCAGGAATGTCCTGTGTCCTACTGTATCATGTATGGACCTCAAGGCTCCAAGACCCGCAGATAACTCATTGGAGGAGACATTTTATGGGGCCGGGTAGAAACGTCCTATGGTATTTAAGGAGCTCGTGGGCCTATTGGTCTAAGATGTGTTCACACCCATAAACAGTACCTTGTTTTTCTGCTGAGCCAACACTTACACACATAAAAACCCTGTACGTTTTCCCACAGTCTGTGACTTGCCAGTGTTCCCTCTCCTCCACCAAGTGCCTCCTCACCTCCTCGTCTCCCTCTTCTCTCGTAGGTGAGAATCTGTGTTCCGCTTGTTTTGTCTGCACTGGCTATAAGGGAACTCTTTATTGGGTGATTGCACACATAAAACCGATGCCAATTCACCTGTACAACCTTAGAATACAGATGATTGCTGTGTCATTCGGTTACAGATTGTGAACATGGTGGTATGTGTTGGTGGTAATTTTGTCAGGCCTTTGATGATCCTGGAGGCCGGTAGATGCCGACAGCTTCTCAGACAGCTGTAGTTATCTGATCCAAGCCTGGCTTACTGGCGTGTGTTAGGAATTGTCACTCCCTCTGGTACAGTACAGCAGCTCTTCTGGCTAACACAGTAATATGCTGGTAAAAGGGATAAATTACCATGGAAATCCTTCAGATGAAACTAGTTTTCAGCAGGCCTACAGAACGTGATGACCTAGAGAAGGGACGCAGATTGTCTGAGCTAGTCGTGGTGACGGAGTCTCCAGTAGATGTGTTCCTGTTCCGAGGGTTCTGCCTTCATCTCGTCCACAGTAGTTTGCATGTCCTGTTTCCTGATGAAAGATGCTTTTGTTTATGACTCACGATCATAATTAACAGGTGTGATCAGACACGTATGCTTATATATTGTTTTCTTCTTGTGATGAGTCTGAAAATTGTGACGCTAGTACTAGTAATGAGTAGATTAGTACTACTAGTAATTTAGCAATATTAATCAATTGATTGATTCATGTAGAAATCTGTTTATGAGTTATGAAAGTTGTGTTTTTAGCTTTGGACAAACTGTACAAAGCAACTGTAAAAAAAGTCGACATTTGACCTTAACGAACCCAAATTAGCTCCATAACAACTGATCTGTCTGCTCTCAGCTAACCGCTCACCAGCTCCTGTTTCCAGTACAGAGAAAAAGTGGAACAAGACATTTCTAAATTTAGAAAAGTACTTTCTGACAAACCTCTGATAAACAACGTGTGGTCCTGTGCAGATCAGTGTGAAAACAAAGATCAATAAAACACTTCCATGTTTCGTAAAGGGACAACTCTTGTTTACAATTAAACAGAATCAAGATTTTTATTAAAATTCAAATTCCTAGTTCTGAAGATATATAGAATGTTTACCAAATGTTTGTGGTTGATGTGCTGTAGTAGAATGTGAGATAAGATGTGCTGTAGTAGAGATAAGATGCGCTGTGCGTCCTTGTACCGTCTAAACTCTCAAATCCTGCTTCTTTCCAGCGCTGACTGGAGTCACATTGTGCTGTATCTTTTAACAGGGGTTGAAAAACAAAAACTGCCAACATGTCTGAGTAAGTATGCCTTCTTTTATTTGTAAAGAAATCACAAAATACACAGTGAAATATGTGGGTAAACATATATATATATGAAGTAAACATTAAATTAGATTATATTGACATGGATAATCTGCTTGATTATGTGATGTTAGTGTACTTAAACTTAAACTATCATCACAGGAAAAAGATGACCTCGAGCCGCAAGCACCATCTGAAGGTAAAGATCATGGCAACACACGTGTTACATTTACATTTAGTCATTTAGCAGACGCTTTTATCCAAAGCGACTTACAGGAGAGAGCTTTACAAAAGTGCATAGGTCACTGATCATAACAACGAGATATCCCCAAACATTGCAGGTAGTCAAACATGAAGCATACATTGTGAAAAACCTAAAATTAAAATTAGTAGGTCATTGTTAGTGATCATTATGTATTGAATAGAAACAAAACAAAAATCGGCAGTCATCATAAAGGGTTGTTTGCAACATGTTCTATTCCAGTATTGAGATGGGAAGGTTAAATATAATCTACTCAAATGGAAGGCTACAGAGAGAACACATTGACTAGAAGCTCCAGAATAATAGGAAACGTCTGTGTTTTTGCATTTACACATTATAAGTTATTATAGAATCTATGTATATTTTCACTACAGAACCATGACTTGTAAACTGAGGTTCGAGTATTGTCTCTTGAACGAGCCAAAAACCATCTCTCTCTGCTCCTCACCCAAGACTAGAGTCCTACCTCCACTAAACCCATACTCAGTACTTGACTGAATATGATTTGAATGTGATTGGCCTGTAATCACAGTGTGTCCCCCTGCGTGTCCCCCTGCGTGTCCCCCTGCGTGCCCCCTGCGTGTCCCGTGCAGAGCTTGGTGCTGTCGGTGGCCGCTGGTCTGCTGGAGGAGGAGGTGAAGGAGATCGCAGCGGAGAAGGCCAAGTTCATGGCAGAGAACTGCCCCGTGTTGGAACTGCCATCAGGCCAGACTGAGCTGATGGTACGAGAAGCCCCTGATCACGTCCAGACTTAGCCTACAGCAGCACAATCCATGTGTGGTACCACAATTTAGCCTACAGCACACAATCCATGTGTGGTACCACAACTTAGCCTACAGCACAATCCATGTGTGGTACCACATACGACCATAATGAAGCATGGCACACCAGTGATGTGCTGTTACTCCCAATGTATAAAGACCTGTTTGTTTTGTGTTGCTAGAAGATCTTTAGGCTGACGTCCAGTAATGAGTACTAGAATGATGTGTTTTTGTCCCAATAGGATTACTGCAAAAAACTGGGTCAGTTGAGTGAGAAGAGTGATGAGGAGAGGTATGACGTAGAGGCCAAAGTAACAAAGGCACAGAAAGAGGTACAGTCCATAACAAAATATATACACAATATATATAACCAACTGTACTCCTGAGGTCACGCTTCGATGTTGACACATTTCTCTGTTCACAGATTGAGGATCTGAAGTTCAAAGTAACAGAACTGCAGCCAGTGAAGAAGCCAGCTCTGAAGAAGGTCCGTATGTCAGCTGACTCTATGCTGGCGGCTCTGCTGGGCTCCAAGCACAAGGTCACCATGGATCTGAGGTCCAGCCTGAAACAAGTCAAGAAGGAGGTCAAGGAGGACGTAAGTGACTGCGACGACATAAAAAGGAAAAGGTTTTCAATCTGTAATGAATGCAGCTCTCTTTGAATCGTTGATTCTCTTTGGAAGTGTCATGTCCTAAAATGAAACCCTGTGTTGATGTACAGACCACAGAAGCTGGGGACTGGCGTAAGAACATTGAGGATAAGGCTGACAGGAAGAAGATGTTTGAGACATCCTAAACACTTCCTCTTTAGGTTAGTAGCAGTTTTTTGGGTATGTTTTACTCAAACTTTCTTTACTGAATTTACATGACCTGTTTAATTAAAAAACTTTACATTTTAATGCAACTGTATTTTGTATTATCTTACCAACAGAGGCACTTGGTGGCTGGCTTCAAGAACAAGGAGGGTGTGGCTGGCATGGATATCAGGAAGAGAATGTTTCAGTGTACCAACTTGATTTAAAGGACTAATAGGTTTTTATATTCAAGTTACATCAAATGTTTATCTCATGTTGTACTGTTGCAAAGAGGTGCTTGTTTGTGGATCGGTTATACAAATTGTCAAATACAGGCATATTGTAAAAAATTGTCCAAACTGCAGTAATTTAATAAATGCTTTGATTTAATAGGCCCACAGTGTTCAGTTTTCTTCTTGGAATCTCTACATCCATCAAGGGCCATTTCTTTGCATGTTAATTAGACTTTTGAGTACTCTGACACTGAAAAGGTTATTAATAATAACTGATACCACTTTTAACAAACTAAGGATGTTTGAGCTTTTGTAAACCCTTTGCAAGGTTGGTAAAATAACTGTAATTGTTTAAACATCTAAATGGTTTTTAAACGCCTGTTCTGTCCTACTCACGTCTCTCCTCTCAAGACTCCTTCAGAAACAGGAGTAATGCATTCACAACTCAGCCCTTCACTTATTAATATTAACTGACAATATATGCTTTTTCCACAGTGACCATTATTACACCTCGTAGTTACTGCATGTCATATGGTGAGTACCAAATCATCAACCTTTTTTTTCTTTATTTTTCTCAAGACTTTAAAGATCCTCCTTTATTAAACAACTTTATTATACGAAATGTATAATAATGTTTTCCAAGAATGCTATTGAGAGTAACTATTGTAGATTAAGGTTTTAAGTATTTAAACACGCATGAATGTGTTTATTGATGATGTAATCCTTCATCCATTTAATGTTTGTTGAATACTTTTTATTCTGCCTACTCTGGCTGATACGATTTCAAACACAAAGTTCTAAACCACAAGATGTCAGCAGAGCACCATCTTTTCACTTTTCTTATTTTATCACAAATGTAACACGCTGAATCTCTAACACGTTAAATCTGTAACATGCTGAATCTCTAACACGCTAAATCTGTAACATGCTGAATCTCTAACACGTTAAATCTGTAACATGCTGAATCTCTAACACGTTTAAATCTGTAACATGCTGAATCTTTAACACGCTTAATCTCTAACACGCTTAATCTGTAACATGCTTAATCTCTAACACGCTTAATCTCTAACAAACTTAATCTCTAACACGCTGACTAACGATAACGCTGAATCTGATGTATCCCTCAATCTACCATGTTCATGTAGGTTTTCCTGACCATGTATCCTCTCATTCTGCCCCGGCACATCTTAGTCTTGCTTTACTTTTAGTTTAAAGAGTGAAACAGTGGAAACATGTGCAAAATATTTTACAAGGGACATCTGCTCTTTAGAAGCAATTTTGTGTTGAAAAAAACTTTAACATATATTATTATAATATTTAATTTGTTTTATTTTAATAGTACATTTTACAGCTGTTGTTGTGTTCTGACAGAAGAAAACTATGTATCTTATTACTTTATTAAAGTCTTTCAAGTATAAACATTAGAAATAAAGTTAAGTAAATGTTGTTCCATGCCTGTGATGTTCAGGTGTCCTATGCATACCTTTATTTAACTTTACTGAACTCTCCTGAAATACAGAGTTAATTAGTAGGAGGTCTCTGAGCAGTTGTAATAATTGCAAGACGTCTTGCAGGAAGGGATATTTATGAGTTCAGCAGGGCTGGGCTGGGTGTATTTCAGGATCTCGCTGGCCTATTGGTCTGACCTGGAATCCACATCCATAAACAGGGCCCGCTTCACATGCTGAGGCAGCTCTCCACACCATATATACCCTAATTCATTTTTCCCCTGTTGCTTGAAGTGTATCTCTCCTTCTTCCACCAGCTGGTCCTGTCCTTTACCCTCTTCTTCTCATAGGTGAGAATCCATCTTTTCCTGCTTTCCAGACGCTCTCTCGGTCTGTTGTGTTATCGTTGGGATTACCTCCTCACGCTGAGACACAGGTAGAGCTTTCGGGGAGGTGCTCACCGCTCACATTTAAAGACACTTTTGGTTTACGACGTCACTTCAAATCTTCACAGATTTTTGCGTTACCTTGACGACACACTGAGCAAATTAATTTGTTGAATGTTGACTTGTGACCTTGCTGTGACAGTGTGAGGGTGACGGGAACACCACAGTCTTGTTTTCATTCAGAGGAAATGTGATTGTGACCCTGCAAGTTCATGTTAAGCATGCTAAGCATTTACTGTTAGCTAGCTACTAGAGATATTGAGCTTAACTCAAAAATATTTGGCATAGGTATTTAAGGAACAGGATTAATAGAATGATGTGAATTGATTATATTTTGAATTCTTTCATAGACAGTTAATCATTATGAATGTGACTCTGTGTCTTAAGAAAATGTGATGTCTGATGAGAGGTTGAAGATGCATGATTAGTTGAGAGTGGTTCAGCCCAGAGGTGTTCAGTTTAATAACATTTGTATTCAATTTCATATTTTGTTTTGCTCATTCAGACAGTAGTCTTTAAACCATGAAACTGTACAAAACTATTTTTAAATAATGTAAAAGGTAACATGATGTTTTCAACATATATATATATGTATATAATAATATAATAATCTGCAATATAATCATGAAAACAAACTTCCCCCTAGTAATATATTTCACGTTGAGAGTGTTCTCTGAAGAAATATTTGATAATGTGGCATTATTTAGTCGGTTCAATTTTCCACATGTTGGCAAGCTTTAAAAGGGATCGTCTTATAAACACCCCGAGTACATGGGACACTTGTTCTCCCAGATTTAGCTCGATGAGCACGTCTGGCTGCAGCCAGGGAATGCGATCATATTTCCCTGAAGGATCTAGACCTTGCCAAGTGTTCACCAATCAGTTTTTAGCAAGTTTATTAACTCAGAAGATTGGCTCACTTGAACTGCACAAACAACCTAGAAATACAATTCTAAATAGTCTGATATTAATTATTAAATGATTCCCCTTTTACTCACGTAGGTTGTGAAACAAAACAAACAGCAAGATGGCAGAGTAAGTACACATCCCCCTCAACAAAACAAATCCTAAATTCATGTTTCCAACGAATCCAGAGGTGGTCCCCCTCTGGTAGAGTATACAAGTCTATAATAATTCTTTGTTTCGTTACAGCAAAAAGATGTCATCCAGCCGTAAGCACCATCTGAAGGTAACCTGAATCCGAACCCAACAGCTTGAGGTACAGTAGGGTGTGGGCTGTCCCAGTGGGAGGCCTTACAGGGCTGCTTGTGTTACAGAGCTTGGTGCTGTCGGTGGCTGCAGGGCTCCTGGAGGAAGAGGCCACACAGCTGGTCATAGACAGAGCTAACTACATGGCTGAGGCTGTGCCCGCTCTGGCCATCCCCTCAGGACAGGCAGAGATCATGGTGGGTACTCCCTGAACAGCAGAATTATAACACACATACTGTGAAGGAGAGGGGACTGGATGTGTGTGTGTGTGGGTGGGGGGGAGAGGGCACTGGATGTGTGTGTGTGTGTGTGTCTGAGAGGGCACTGGATGTGTGTGTGTGTGTGTGGGTGGGAGAGGGCACTGGATGTGTGTGTGTGTGTGTGTGTGTTGTATTGTCATTTTTATACTAATTATCTCACACATTTATGTACCAATAGGATTACTGCAAAAAACTGGGTCAGTTGAGTGAGAAGAGTGATGAGGAGAGGTATGATGTAGAGGCCAAAGTAACAAAGGCACAGAAAGAGGTACAGTCCATAACATCCTGAACATCAACAGGAGCAACATACAAATACAGCCTGTTCACTGTAGGTCACGCTTTGAAGTTGATCCATTTCTCTGTTCACAGATTGAGGATCTGAAGTTCAAAGTGCAGGAACTGCAGCCAGTGAAGAAGCCAGCGCTGAAGAAGGTCCGTTTGTCCGCTGACGCCATGCTCCAGGCTCTGCTGGGCTCCAAGCACAAGGTGACCATGGATCTGAGGTCCAGCCTCAAACAAGTGAAGAAGGAGGTCAAGCCTGAGGTAAGTGTGTGAAGCAGAAAACTCCAGAAGGTTCCAGAGAGTACTGTATCATTCTCTTGGATAATGTGACACGGTTCTTTTCTAACAGACCACAGAACAAGTCGGTGACTGGCGTAAGAACATTGACGACAAGGCTGACAGGAAGAAGATGTTTGAGACATCCTAAACACTGCAGCACAGCTCTCTACACCCCCACCACCTTTCTGTGTAAATAAATCATGACAGTTTTACGCCAGACTTTGTCGTCTTTTGTCGAGTCAAACGGGGATCTGGCAGCAGGGCGAGCGTGTCGGCGTGATCTCACAACGCTTCGTTGTTAGGTGCTCAATCTGCAATGCTTCTCTAATCTTCTCTCCGTGACTTTCTGCATATTGTTCTACAGCTTTAATTTAGGAACCTCTTCACATAAACGTTTAATAAAATGTGAAAGAAGAATACCATTGTCTGGAGATTCATGCCTGTGATTTTAGACAGATAAAGTGAAGGACTAAACAACTCACCCACCAACAAAACAGATTCAGACCGGCTGTAGATCTTGACTACATTATTACTCACATTTGAAATTAGTATCATTGTTTACCTTTTCTTAAATAAAAAATATTTACCACATTTTTGGTACTAAGTTTGAGTTTTATTCTAAATAAAAGAGTTGGCACATTTGACCTATTCTATTAACAGTGCAGTGTCATGCTGATCATAATGATTAACTTTAGACTAAATGTAGCATGCAATGAAAACATATTTATATAACACAATGCACACATATTCAATTCACATTTAGTAATTTAGCAGACGCTCTTATCCAGAGCGAGCGACTTACAGTAAGTCATTTACAGGCTTTAAACAAATTGGTCCACCAAATATTCAGAGATAAGACATTTAATGAAGGATTATGTTGTCATACTGGCACACGCTTAATCACTCAGTTATTAATATTACGAGTTGTCATAGAATCTCCAACCCACATGTCATCCACACACCACACAAACAAATATTTATTGAAACCTTAACCAACACCCTATTCTGACAGCAAATGAATTCTGGGACTTGCTGTTCATGCATCCCCATCCTTCCTCCCTCTAGCCAGACACAAGCAGGCATCCCCCTCTAGCCAGGCACAAGCAGGCATCTACATCTAGCCAGGCAGGAGCAGGCATCCCCATCTAGCCAGGCACAAGCAGGCATCCCCCTCTAGCCAGGCACAAGCAGGCATCCCCCTCTAGCCAGGCACAAGCAGGCATCCCCCTCTAGCCAGACACAAGCAGGCATCCCCCTCTAGCCAGGCACAAGCAGGCATCCCCCTCTAGCCAGGCACAAGCAGGCATCCCCATCTAGCCAGGCACAAGCAGGCATCCCCCTCTAGCCAGGCACAAGCAG
Source organism: Mallotus villosus (assembly GCA_903064625.1). Classification (NCBI taxonomy): domain Eukaryota; kingdom Metazoa; phylum Chordata; class Actinopteri; order Osmeriformes; family Salangidae; genus Mallotus; species Mallotus villosus. The sequence goes on along the minus strand of CAEFZP010000470.1, from coordinate 108,111 downwards.
GCATCCCCATCTAGCCAGGCACAAGCAGGCATCCCCATCTAGCCAGGCACAAGCAGGCATCCCCATCTAGCCAGGCACAAGCAGGCATCCCCATAGCCAGGCACAAGCAGGCATCCCCCTCTAGCCAGGCACAAGCAGGCATCCCCGTCTAGCCAGGCACAAGCAGGCATCCCCATCTAGCCAGGCACAAGCAGGCATCCTCATCTAGCCAGGCACAGCAGCACAAGCAGGCATCCCCCTCTAGCCAGGCACAAGCAGGCATCCCCATCTAGCCAGGCACAAGCAGGCATCCCCATCTAGCCAGGCACAAGCAGGCATCCTCATCTAGCCAGGCACAAGCAGGCACAAGCAGGCATCTCCATCTAGCCAGGCACAAGCAGGCACAAGCAGGCATCCCCATCTAGCCAGGCACAAGCAGGCATCCCCCTCTAGCCAGGCACAAGCAGGCATCCCCCCCTAGCCAGCACAAGCAGCATCCCCATCTAGCCAGGCACAAGCAGGCATCCCCATCTAGCCAGGCACAAGCAGGCATCCCCCTCTAGCCAGGCACAAGCAGGCATCCCCATCTAGCCAGGCACAAGCAGGCACAAGCAGGCATCCCCCTCTAGCCAGGCACAAGCAGGCATCCCCATCTAGCCAGGCACAAGCAGGCACAAGCAGGCATCCCCATCTAGCCAGGCACAAGCAGGCATCCCCATCTAGCCAAGCACAAGCAGGCATCCCCATCCAGCCAGGCACAAGCAGGCATCCCTTCTATGGTCCGGACGGCCTATATTTACCGTCCCGTCCGCTCCTCCTCTCACAGCAGAACCTCATCCTCTAAGGTTACCTCCGAGGAGCTAGCATGCGGGCCGCAGACACACGCATGCTAAGTATACCTCCTGACCCAGCTGGGGAATGTAAGTGGATGCCATGGGCTATATTTGGAGCATTAAACTTCTCCAAGAAGCTACATGTATAAAAGACAGGATATGAAGAGGACTTGCAGAAGGCAGAACACTTCAGATCAGATGGGGTTGAAGGGGTTGAAGTGTGCTTGTTGTAGACGGGTAACTTTGAGCTTGGTTTGGCTCAGGTTGGGATGTCATGATATCAGAAAGTTTGTTTCTGTTTTGTTTTTAAACATGCACTTCTGATCCTTGATCTTCTGCTTCACTCTCTATATGGTGCATTTCTACGTTGCTTTGGATATAAGTGTCTGCTGGATAAATAAAACATACATGTTCTGTATGTCAACTGCACAGGCTTGTGAGAGAGCAGATCTCAGCCCCACTGGTCCTGCGATGAAACAGATCCAGCTTTGTAATACATCCAACAGGAGCCATTAGAAAGAACTGCTGTTTGGACATGTCAACAAACACGAGCAGTATGAATAGACCGACACTCTGTGTTGGAACACATGTTACAACACACAAAACAACGTCGACTGCATCGTTTCTCTCATCATGTTCACGTTGTTTTGGTTGTCAACACGTAAGGAACGATATGAAGGTGACTTTGAATGAGGTCAGGACAAACATGCTGGTCTCAGAGGTCAGGAAAAACATTCTGGTGTCAAAGGTCAGGACAAACATTCTGACCTCGGATTTTAATATCCATGAAGTTCAATTTCCTGTTGAATTGGTTTGTGAGCAGCTACATTCCACTGTGTCTGATCCCAGAAGGGTTCATGAGGAGGGTTGAGGTTATGGGGTCAGTGAAGGCCTGCTTGACCGGCCCTAGTAGAGGACATGAGATCAGCCTGGCCTGACATCTCATCCTAATTCAACATCTGGGAGGTCTCCTGCTCCAGAATGTCTCTCTACGTAGGCCCCATCCAGTCCCCACCTCCTGTTCATCTGTCAGGACTGAGGTCCAGTACCCACCTCCTGAGGTCCAGTACCCACCTCCTGTTCATCTGTCAGGACTGAGGTCCAGTACCCACCTCCTGAGGTCCAGTACCCACCTCCTGTTCATCTGTCAGGACTGAGGTCCAGTCCCCACCTCCTGTTCATCTGTCAGGACTGAGGTCCAGTCCCCACCTCCTGTTCATCTGTCAGGACTGAGTTTTCAGAAGGCCGTGAAAACAAAGCAGGTCAGGATTCCGCCAGCCTTGTCGTGGCCCAGGTCCAAATCCCCCTGGGCTCACACTGGTGGAGTGAGTTCATCGTGTTGAACGGTTGAATCCCGCTTGTGACCTCTGCGGTCAGTAGAACAGGTCCTGAGAAGACTGCGGTTCTTCCTGGTTTTAGGACACACAGCTTCCGGACCAGACACAGTCTCCGTTCCCATGGACACGCCTGCTAACAAGATGAAGAACGTTTCCCCCTTCGAAGACTTAGCTGTTATCTGTGGTGGGGCATCCTGTTAGACCTAGACTCGTTTTGAGTGTAATCATGTCTGTTGAGGTATATAAAAATGATCATGGCACATCTGTGACAGGACCTGAACTACTGAACGTAAAGAGTTGTGTCAGTAAATTACACCCTCTTGATGGGAGAATCATTTTCACCTTCTCTCCAGATGGCCAGTAGAGGGCGTGTTTGCTCTGTTTAACAAAGCTGCGATCTGCTTCTGCTCAGATTCACTGAACACTGGGATGACTAAACTACAAGGGCGTAGGTTTGGTCTCAGCTTTGGTCTACATCATCTGTACTGGACTTCTGAGCAATTAAATCATATATGATGCATACATTTGGGCATCCCAATTTATAGCACCTGATCTACATCTGTGGCTTCAGGGTGCTGTTCCTGCGCAGTAATTTATAAATGTAATACTGACACTAACCATGTTTAGTTGACTGCTGACATTGGTCGAGATTACAGGGATAGGCATATTACTATCCAAGGGATCATATAGGCCTACTTATTACCAGTTAATATCACTTTTGAGTTGCTAGCCTGCTCGTACTAGGCTAAACTAACACGGCCCCATTATGTGGGTAGGTTAGCTTTATCCTTCTGGCTTCAACAAGACCAGCTGCTGCTAACACACTGGTCGAAAGACGCTAGGGATTGATTTAATACAAGCCAAGGTTACATGCTCTGCTTGTTATGTTCTGTGTTGTCCAGTCCTGTTTGTCTGTCCAGTCTATGTTCCAGGTCACATACACCAAAACTCCACTACACATCTTCCAGTTCACCTCCCAACCAGACACACCTGTTACCCATCTACCGTTACCTGCACAGTTCATCTACCCTGGTTTTCCACAGACTCGATGCTAGTTCTAGTGCTGTGAAGTAGTTTACTGTTGCTTGCTTTTCCACAGGTACACTCTTGCACTTTTAAGGTCCATGTTGTTTAATTGTAACTTGTTTAACTTCATGCTCTTATGATTCTTCCCTTTCGCACTTATTTTTGTTTTTTCACAATGTATGCTTCATGTTTGACTACCTGTAATGTTGGGGATATCTCGTTGTTATGATGAGTGACCTATGCACTTTTGTAAAGCTGCCACTAACCTGCCTCTGTGTGCTGCCATGCACTAACCTGCCTCTGTGTGCTGCCATGCACTAACCTACCTCTGTCTCTGTGTGCTGCCTCTAACCTGCCTCTGTGTGCTGCCACTAACCTGTCTCTGTGTGCTGCCACTAACCTGCCTCTGTCTGTGTGCTACAGCTACCACCAACGGCTCCATCCTCACTACCTCCTGCCTGGATTCCACGGACCTCACCATCATTTCCCTCTGTGTGGCTACAATAAACCTGGTTCCTACATCATCAGCATCTGAGTTGCATTTGGGTTCACCTGTCACTTCCCGGGCAGCCGGAATCACAACACTGCTACACTAACAACTTTCAAAACATGTTTCCATTGTAGAATGGGTGGCGATGTAAGGCTAGCAGGTTTGCACTGTGTGTATAGTTTCCTACTAGCTAACTAACCAAGACCTTCTTGATAGCTACTTACACTCTGGGTGGTGAAAAACCTCCTGATATGTGAGCCGTGTCTCATTATAACCTGGCCAATCATCTTGTTGCCTTCTGCCGTGCTCCATGGTAGCTTCGTACACTAGCTTATGTTTGTTGTGCGTGATAGTCAGGAAATTAAATAAGGCTCACAATGACAAAAAAGAATATTGATCATGCCACCAAATGCAGATTAAAACTAAAGTAACAAGGTTTTAAAATTTAAGAATTAGAAAGTACAGATATTTGTGTAAAAAATGTAATGAGTGAAAGTCAAAAGTTGTCAGAAAAATATATAGTAAAGTAATATACTGATACCAGAACAAATATCGACTTAAATACAGTAACAAAGTATTTGTACTTGGTGACTCCCCATCTCTGGCTTCCTAATCGTGACACAGGCAGGGTGTGTGTGTGTGTGACACAGGCAGGGTGTAATAAGGGGCTGTGTGTGTGTTTGTGTGTGTGTGTGTGTGTGACACAGGCAGGGTGTGTGTGTGAGTGTGTGTGTGACACAGGCAGGGTGAGTGTGTGTGAGTGTGTGACACAGGCAGGGTGTGTGTGTGTGTGTGACACAGGCAGGGTGTGTGTGTGTGTGTGTGTGTGACACAGGCAGGGTGAGTGTGTGTGTGTGTGTGTGTGTGTGTGTGTGACACAGGCAGGGTGTAATAAGGGGCTGTGTGTGTGTGTGTGTGACACAGGCAGGGTGTGTGTGTGTGTGTGTGTGTGTGTGTGTGTGTGTGACACAGGCAGGGTGTGTGTGTGAGTGTGTGTGTGTGACACAGGCAGGGTGAGTGTGTGTGAGTGTGTGACACAGGCAGGGTGTAATAAGGGGCCATGTTGTAAAGTAATTTAGGGTTATTATGTGTCCACTACTGCCGGCTTCAAGCTGTGCTCGCAGATTTAGTGCCTGCTCAAGGTCTCATTAACTTCTCCTTTCTGTTTGGGCTCACATGGTTTCACTTGTTGAAGATTGTAATTTACAGATTCAAAAGCAAAATGAATCAAAAATGGTTTCCTTCCTGTCAGGATGATTGGCAAATATCAGGCGAATCTGTACAGTGTAAGGATCATACAGAAAATGTTGTCGTTTAAATATATATTTTTGGACATATGGTCATCCATGCCTCTCCAGTCTGAGAGTCGATGTCACTTGGAATATTGATACTGAACCTGCTGCGTCTCAGTCTGAAGCACTTCTGAAGGATGCCTGTCTTCTGTCATTCAGAGAAACATTTGAGTTATGCCTACTTCAAAACACTCTCCTTTCAGCAATGTTATTTCTGCAGGGCTTTCAACATCCTCAGAATGTTTCCCCCCAAAATGGTCAATAAATCGAGATTAAAAGCGACTGGCGCCACCAAACAAATACGCAAGTCTTTAAATACATGGCCTAAATTTTCAGGAGCGTCACACAAGGAAGAAACTGAAAATCTAGTGTTGTGCTTCTGTGGTCCTCTCCTGGGGAGAGTCAGAGGAGGGCGGAGAATCTGTGGGAACTCAAACAGTCGTCTGTGTGTGGAGGTTGTCTGTGTGTGGAGGTTGTCTGTGTGTGGAGGTTGTCTGTGTGTGGAGGTTGTCTGTAGGTGGTGGTCTGTAGGTGGTGGTCTGTAGGAGCTGGTCTGTAGGAGGTGGTCTGTAGGAGCTGGTCTGTAGGAGGTGGTCTGTAGGAGCTGGTCTGTAGGAGGTGGCCTGTAGGAGCTGGTCTGTAGGTGGTGGTCTGTAGGTGGTGGTCTGTAGGAGGTGGTCTGTAGGAGGTGGTCTGTAGGAGCTGGTCTGTAGGAGCTGGTCTGTAGGAGGTGGTCTGTAGGAGCTGGTCTGTAGGAGCTGGTCTGTAGGAGCTGGTCTGTAGGTGGTGGTCTGTAGGTGGTGGTCTGTAGGAGGTGGTCTGTAGGAGGTGGTCTGTAGGAGGTGGTCTGTAGGAGATGGTCTGTAGGAGGTGGTCTGTAGGTGGTGGTCTGTAGGAGGTGGTCTGTAGGAGGTGGTCTGTAGGAGCTGGTCTGTAGGTGGTGGTCTGTAGGTGGTGGTCTGTAGGAGGTGGTCTGTAGGAGGTGGTCTGTAGGAGCTGGTCTGTAGGTGGTGGTCTGTAGGAGCTGGTCTGTAGGAGCTGGTTTGTAGGAGCTGGTCTGTAGGAGCTGGTCTGTACGAGCTGGTTTGTAGGAGGTGGTCTGTAGGAGGTGGTCTGTAGGAGCTGGTCTGTAGGAGCTGGTCTGTAGGAGCTGGTTTGTAGGAGCTGGTCTGTAGGAGGTGGTCTGTAGGAGGTGGTCTGTAGGAGGTGCTCTGTAGGAGCTGGTCTGTAGAAGCTGGTCTGTAGGAGCTGGTTTGTAGGAGCTGGTCTGTAGGAGGTGGTCTGTAGGAGCTGGTCTGTAGGAGCTGGTCTGTAGGAGCTGGTCTGTAGGAGCTGGTCTGTAGGAGGTGGTCTGTAGGAGCTGGTCTGTAGGAGATGGTCTGTAGGAGATGGTCTGTAGGAGCTGGTCTGTAGGAGCTGGTTTGTAGGAGGTGGTCTGTAGGAGGTGGTCTGTAGGTGGTGGTCTGTAGGAGCTGGTCTGTAGGAGATGGTCTGTAGGAGCTGGTCTGTAGGAGCTGGTCTGTAGGTGGTGGTCTGTAGGAGCTGGTCTGTAGGAGCTGGTCTGTAGGAGATGGTCTGTAGGAGATGGTCTGTAGGAGCTGGTTTGTAGGAGGTGGTCTGTAGGAGGTGGTCTGTAGGAGCTGGTCTGTAGGAGCTGGTCTGTAGGAGGTGGTCTGTAGGAGCTGGCTTTAGAGGGATAGGCTAACCATGGTAAGCTTTGTGCTGTCTCTTTCTCTAAACACAACTTTTACATAAATAACACATTCGATGTAAGTATGTACAGAACTGTGCACAACACACTTTGAGGAGGACAGGAAGGGAAATCCAGTAAACAAAAAGCTTATGGTGAACTTCCTGTGACAACATAAATCAACGCTCCACACTGCATTCCCGCCCTTCAACACTGAACACTTGGAAGCTAAAGATCACATGACAGCAACGATTACAATGGAAACTCTCCCAAGCTGAGTCACCCCTATGGACCCCACCCCAGCCCCCACCCCCCCCCCACACGCCCCCCCCCCTCCTGGGTGAAGGACCCTGGGAGGGTGTGGTGCGCTCCTCCTGCAGCAGAGTTACAGGGGCCAGCTGGCACCCTGTGGAGCCAGGAGAGGGACTGTTAGGCCTGCTGTACAAACCTTACCCAGAACCCAGAGAACCTGAGGTTCCCCATCACCCAGAGAACCCCAGGTTCCCCATCACCCAGAGAACCTGAGGTTCCCCATCACCCAGAGAACCCCAGGTTCCCCATCACCCAGAGAACCCCAGGTTCCCCATCACCCAGAGAACCCCAGGTTCCCCATCACCCAGAGACCCCAGGTTCCCCATCACCCAGAGAACCCCAGGTTCCCCAGAACCCAGAGAACCTGAGGTTCCCCATCACCCAGAGAACCTGAGGATTAGACAGTAATCTGGCATCATACTGTGTTTTTATGAGGTAGAATTGTTGTTTAAATGACTCATTGGAGATCTTTCACTTAGTAAATGTAGTGGGTGACTAAACACTCTTCTTTTTTCTGTGTTTATCTTTCAAGGTTTGTGCGTCTGTGGGAGGGCCTAGACGACATCAACTGCAAAAGGGTAAGTAGTAAATATTTGTGTGTGAGTGTGTGTTAAGTTATGTATGTATGTGTGTTTGTGTGTGAAGAGCAACAGCAGAAATAGTGTTGTTCCACCACATAGCCTACACATCACGATATTCTATGTATCAGATCAAACAAACTATGATAAAAGTATTCCACATATGTCAAAACTGAGGAGACGACTGTCTGTAACATTTACTCTCATGGAACCTTTCTGTACCATCTTCCATGGCTGTACTTATGTTATATTATACTGTATATTAGACTCAGACTTATATCTGAGTCATAAAGTACTCCAGGTTTGCCACTGCACTGATTATAATGTGCTGGTGGAGGAAGAATGTCATAATTACTACAAAATAAAATGTCTTCAGGCATTTTGAAGGTACCAAAATGATTTTAATGGTACTTTCGAGGTTGCTGGGCGTATGTGGAGTAAAGACTTTAAACATGGCCTTGGCTAACGGCAGGCATTTATACGACTGGGACTTTTTGTGACTCGCAATGCTTGGTTTAGATCATTTAAGACGAAACCAGTTTATCTCCTAATAAACAAGCCGTACTGTACGTACAACCATAAGAACACATTTGACCCAAGTGAGCCATGTACAGACTGGTCTGCAAGTGGCTGTTGAACAGAAACAGAGGTCTATGTGTGAACACAATTATTTGCTGAGTTGTTGGCCTTGTTTGGGGCACAAATAGAGTTGTTAAACATCCTCATTGAGATGGGAAGGTGAAACACAATACAGGCCATTGTGAGGAACTTCACAGTGTACAATCTGTACAAGCAACTCTACAAACCGTGTTCACAATGCACTGGAGACATCTACCCAGAGCACCTCCCAACCACCTACAAACCTTTTGTTATCTTTAGTTTCCTATCAAACACTATCATCCTAACATCAATTGACCTCTTTATAATCCTTTGAAAGAACAAATGCGACATGACACAGAATCCTGTATCTCCCAGATGTATCTAGTGACCCTGCTGAAGAGGGTTGTGTGTGCTAGAGAGCCTGTTGAAACAACTGTGAACACCAACACCATACCAGAACTATACCAACACCACAGCAGAACCACACCAACATCACAGCAGAACCATGCCAACACCACAGCAGAACCACACCAACACCACACCAGAACCACACCAACACCACAGCAGAACCACAGCAGAACCATGCCAACACCACACCAGAACCACAACAACACCACACCAACACCACACCAACACCACACCAACACCACAGCAGAACCACGCCAACACCACAGCAGAACCACGCCAACATCCTGTTCCTTATTAAGCCTCCTGCTGGAGCTCCAGATCTTCGTGACTCAGCTTCACATGAGTACTGCTCTTCAGAAGCTTGTCACTGTATGTTGATCCTCTAATCCTACAGATAAAGTACTGTGGTCTGTCTCTCTCTCTCTCTTATCTCTCTCTTTATCTATCTCTATTTAACTATCTCTCTCTTTATCTCTGTCCCTCTTTGTCTCTGTGTAGCAGACAGAGGTGATGAGTGGGAGGTGGAGGACACAGCATGGGGAGAGAGACGCACATTCCTGGTCTGAGTTCAGCTCTCAGCTCCAGTGTCTGAGTTCAGCCCTCAGCTCTCTAACTGTACCTATCATTATTTTGACTGAAAGTTAAGGAAAATAAAGTATCATATTGTTTTATGTACCATGTGTACCTGCTGGTAAATACAGCCCTAAATACAGACCCTTCCTTGAGTAAAGATACTGTTACAACTACGATCTCTGATCTTCTGCTGTTCTTTCTACAGTATGTGCACTATATGTGCGTTGCTTGGGATAAAAGAGGCTGTTAAATGAAGCAAACTTTTCGTACATTACAAAAGATGTATGTACCCATCATTATTTAGTCTCAATGAGAAAAAATTGAGTCAGGTGGCTGAGCGGTGAGGGAATCGGAAGGTTGCCATTTCGATTCCCGGCTGTGCCAAATGATGTTGTGTCCTTGGGCAAAGCACTTCACCCTACTTGCCTCGGGGGGAATGTCCCCTGTACTTACTGTAAGTCGCTCTGGATAAAGCTAAATTACTAATTGTAATGTAAATCTGCAGTGAGTGTTGTTAGTAGTTACAGTCCTTCAGTCGGGGGTAGATCCCACGGTGTGATGTTTCTACCAGACAGCAGGGGAGACTGCACACAGACTGATGCACACAGACTGATGCACACAGACTGACGGACTACGACAAACAGAGCTGTGACTCATCCAGGCTCGACCTCCATCACACTGTGTACATCACGTCTGTACGTTCCTAGATCCATTACAACTCATCGTTAATCACTCACCGAGATCCTTCATGGCAGAAGTTCCTGAACTGTGATACCATTCTGAACGTCTCTTATTTAATATACTGTCTTTGAACAGGGTGGGCATTCTTTTCCTGGCAGGGATTGGCCCAAGGATCTGTGAGCAGTTCACACACACAGACAGACAGACACACACACACACAGACACACACACACACACAGACACAAACAAAGATTGTGTGATGATCCTCCTGTCCCGGTGATAATGGGCTGGGAGAGCAGCCAGGGCCCGGATTCATGTTAGAGGAATGCTCAGTGACAGGGTAGTGTGTCACAGCCTGCAGCTGTGGAGAGACTCTCTCTCTCTCTCTCTCTCTCTCTCTCTCTCTCTCTCATCTCTCTCTCTCTCTCTCTCTCTCTCTCTCTCTCTCTCTCACACACACACACAGAAATCCCTGCACTGACTTGCTGCAAGCTTTTAGCGTTACTATATGTACATGTCTCTCAGGTCTACCTGGGATCCTGCTTGTCCTGAAGGACTACTCGTTACACTCTGATGTTGTTGGCCTGATAGAAAATAGAAACCAGCGACCCCGAAACCAGCGCCCCCGAAACCAGCGCCCCCGAAACCAGCGCCCCCGAAACCAGCGCCCCCGAAACCAGCGACCTCGAAACCAGCAACTCCGAAACCAGCGACCCCGAAACCAGCGACCCCGAAACCAGCGACCCCGAAACCAGCAACTCCGAAACCAGCGCCCCCGAAACCAGCGCCCCCGAAACCAGCGACCCCGAAACCAGCGACTCCAAGGAGACAGGAGAGCTCCTGCTGGGACCGTGCTGGAAGAGCTGCTCCCCCTGAACACCAGAGCAGGTCGGCCTCCCGCCCGGATTTGAGAGCCGAGCGCTTCCTTTGTCCAGAGTGTCATGAGCAAAGACTTAGCAGCACTCTACGAGTGAACGGCACAGCGTGTCACCATAGAAACGGCTGTAACCATGTTGTCGGCCCTTTGTGCGTGTGTGCATGTGTGTCTGTGGGTGAGTGTGTGTGTAAAGGGAGGGAGGGGAGAACATGAGGGCAGGACAAAAGAGGAAAGTGGGTTTAGAGACATGAGATTCTACACGAGGCCACTCACAGTGCAAGTCTCAGCAGACCTGAAGGACCACAAACCATCAGCTGCTTTCACAGTGTTGGGTTAGTCCTATTGACCCTGTTGTCATGTTAACTCCACATTGATGGATTCACACACTTGATGAATATGGCCTGTGATAACCAACATGTCTTTGTTGCATCTCAATCGTTTTGAAGTTGAACTGTTGGTGAGAGTTGTCCATGTTCCTCCATCATGGTTCATCCGATAACCATCTATTCTGAGACCAAATGTTGTTTGTGTTTGTGACCAAACAGACAGCTCCTAATTGTTTCCTGCTAATCCTGCTCTTTGAGCAAATCGGGGTGAGATTGAGATGTGGAGATGGTGGGAGATGGTGGGGGATTGAGACGACTGGATTAGTGGATTTAGGGTGATGTATCGTCTTACACCCCTGCCCCCCCGGCCCACCTCTCACCCCCCCCAGGGAAGAGCACATGACCCTACAGCACCAACAGAAAGAGAGGGAAAGATATTGAACCACGGTCTGAGCACTCAATGAGAACCACATGTACTGAAGGAGGAGGAGAGGAGCAGGGGAGGAGGGGGGTCAGGGGGAGGGAGGGAGGGGGGTCAGGGGAGGGAGGGGGGTCGGGGGAGGGCGGTGGGGAAAGGGGGCAGTGACTAACGTCTGGTCTCCAGGATAGAAGAGAGAGTGGCGCTTTAAGCTGGCCTGGTATTCTCTCCAGACTGCGTGGGGGACAGGACTGTGTGTACGCGCTCCAGTGTGTGAGAGCTACAGTGTGTGAGAGCTACAGTGTGTGAGAGCTACAGTGTGTGAGAGCTACAGTGTGTGAGAGCTACAGTGTGTGAGAGCTCCAGTGTGCGAGAGCTCCAGTGTGCGAGAGGCAGAGTTCTTGTTAGAGAGAGAAAGGGAAGGGAGTAGAGAAACCACCCGGACAGCAAACAGAGCCCGTGAGCAGAGAACACTGCTGGAGACACACTGACTTTCTGGAGCAACATTGTGTTTTTATTTTCACATTAGTGAAGGAGAACGAAGAACCATGTCAGGTGCACTCCTGAGAAGAAACTCCAGCAAGGAAGGTTTACAGAACCTGCTGAGGTAAGCTCCGTGGGAAAACGGTTTTTAGGACCAAAGTTAAGTCATTTCAAGTTAGTGAAGTCAATGAAGTGTGTGTTTTAGATAAGTTGTTGTTGGGAATTTGAGGTTAAACAATGTGATTATTGTCTTTGTTCTATAGACAACATTCAGTATTCTACTTTTACTGACTAGAGAGGGGCAGAGATGAACTCATTTAATCCCAAGGTTTTGTGATCGTCATATTAGTGGGAACATGTCATCCCTCAACTGACACTGTTTCTGGATAAATCATGTTGACTCAGTTGGTAATGCTGAAACTGAAAACCACTCTTGGCATTCCCCTAAAACTCATACTTCCCAGAGTCCAAACTACTGCAGAGAATGAGCATGTGTGTTGGGCATGGTAGGCACTCCTACTAATGAATATTTCTGGGTGTCCCAGCTTTGGTTGAGCTTTTAGGTAAACATGTTTGCCTGATAACAGACCAGTGGGATTACTCAATGTGTTTTGGGTCACATTGTGAGAATGTGTGTGTGTGTGTGTGTGTGTGTGCACCTCAGCTCTGATTACAGACAGGAATTCAGTGAGCAGCATTCTGTGTTAATCTCCTGGGACTGAACCTGGTCATGGTATAGTGCTGTGTTGTTGTTTTATTGCTCTCCTTGTGTGTGTGTGTGTGTGTGTGTGTTTGTGTGTGTATTTCAGAGACGGGACCGAGAGAGAGACAGAGAGAGAGACAGAGAGAGAGACAGAGAGAGAGACAGAGAGAGAGACAGAGAGAGAGACAGAGAGAGAGAAAGCGCACGAGAGAGAGAGAGAGAGTAATGTAAATAAAAGAATAAGGAGACAAAGGAAGATTAGTGGCATTTCCTAATGGATAAAAAAAACTACTAAGAACAGTATCATAAACTTCCCCCTTGTGACAGGCTAGGTTTATGAGACAGAGAGACAGAGAGACAGAGAGACAGAGAGAGAGACAGAGAGAGACAGAGAGAGACAGAGAGACAGAGAGACAGAGAGAGACAGAGAGAGACAGAGAGAGACAGAGAGACAGAGAGAGACAGAGAGACAGAGAGAGACAGAGAGAGACAGAGAGAGACAGAGAGAGACAGAGAGACAGAGAGAGACAGAGAGAGACAGAGAGAGACAGAGAGACACAGAGAGACACAGAGAGACAGAGAGACGATGTAAGACTAGGTTGATGTAAGAGAGGAGAGATGGAAAGAACCCGTGCCTCCAGCTCCTGTGATTGAGTCTGAGGGAAACTGGGAACTGGGTTAGCGCCCGGGGTCAGAGGTCAGGGGTGACATGGCTGGACCCTTTGTTAGGGGGTTCCTCCCTGGTGGCGACATGCCTGGCCTTAACCCTCCCTTCCAGCATGTTCTCTGTGGGAGAGAACCAGTAGATGAGCAGAGGTGCTCTGTAAACCGACACCTTCCATTGAGAGCAGCTTCAGGGATCAGTCAACACAATGCTGGAGGAAAACACTCAAGAAACAGCCAGGAAAGTTAACACAAGCCTAAGGCTGGGAGACCCAGCCATGCGTTCACCAGCCCTACTAACTTAGATTTGATATCCTGCGTTACATTTACAGATTAGCAGCACGTGTGTGGAAACATAGACACAATAACCAGTTCTCACTAACAAAGAAAAAGGCGATTTCTTCACTCTCAAATTGAGGCTGTGTGCATTTAGTAGTGAATTCCTGGTGTTCCTGCGTTCTGTGTTGGAGGGTTTTGGAACACAGGTGTGCTGCGTCAGACAAGGTGAGAGCTGCTCCTCCCCTACCTCCTCACAGAGTGTCTCAGACCCTGCCTCCTCCCCTGCCTCCTCACAGAGTGTCTCAGACCCTGCCTCCTCCCCTGCCTCCTCACAGAGTGTCTCCTCCCCTGCCTCCTCCACTGCCTCCTCCCCTGCCTCCTCACAGAGTGTCTCAGACCCTGCCTCCTCCCCTGCCTCCTCACAGAGTGTCTCCTCCCCTGCCTCCTCCACTGCCTCCTCCCCTGCCTCCTCACAGAGTGTCTCAGACCCTGCCTCCTCCCCTGCCTCCTCACAGACTGTCTCAGACCCTGCCTCCTCCCCTGCCTCCTCACAGGATGTCTCAGACCCTGCTGCTCCCCTGCCTCCTCCCCTGCCTCCTCCCCTGCCTCCTCCCCTGCCTCCTCCCCTGCCTCCTCCCCTACCTCCTCACAGAGTGTCTCAGACCCTGCCTCCTCCCCTGCCTCCTCACAGAGTGTCTCAGACCCTGCCTCCTCGCCTGCCTCCTCCCCTGCCTCCTCCCCTGCCTGCTCCCCTGCCTCCTCCCCTGCCTCCTCCACTGCCTCCTCCCCTCCTCCTCACAGAGTGTCTCAGACCCTGCCTGCCCTGCCTCTCTCCACCAGGGGACTTATCACTGGCATGCATTCATCTCTCTGAGACTCATGCCAGTTGCATGTATGTACAAATAGTGTACAGCTGTTATACTTCAGCACCAGTTATTTAATGACCTACAGCCCGGGATAAAATACTGTGAATTCTCCCTCTATGCTATGTAGTGCTTCTAAGGCCGAACTCTTTAAAGTTTCTGAGAGGGGGGGGGGATGTTGGCACAAAGTCAATTTCATTTAATGGAAGCGTATTTAGAAAAGAAAGAATGAGAGATTCTTCAGGCCTGATGTTGAGATGCACGTCTGCTAAAGCTGTAAGCAGACGGACCTTCTAGAAGGATGACATCACCCTCTACCACCGCAAAACAGTCTGATTGTTCAGAAAACTTTATAGGCAATACTAATCGCCTCAGATGACTCACATTGGGCAGAGACATTCCTCAGGTATTTTGTGACGAAGCTGTGGTAGGTTGAGTTGTTTGAAATCTTTAAGTATTCAATGTAAAAGTCCCTGATTCTATACATCTTCTCCTCACAGTTTAGAAAGCACAGTAACCAAGCCAAGAGAGTTTTTATTTCAAAAATCTCTGACACAATCTGAGGTATCTCATGTCCAGAACCTCTTAAAGTGGTGTTTACCCCAGTCAGTGGGTCAAAGAGGTCATGAGGGGCTGATCTGTTTCCAATCAGCCAAGACAGCAAGAGAAAGCGATCCAGCCCCCCCATCTGTCACCCTATCCTCCAGAACACGACTGCAGGGTGTCATTTAGGATCTGTGCAGGTATGAGTTCTGTTTTGCTCTCGTCTTTGCTAAACTGTATGGACAGCCCCTCACTGCAGGCCCTGTGGTGACCCCTGACCCCTGACCTCGCCCGGGTGACTGGCTGTGCTGTGTTTACGATACAGGGGAGATAAGGCCGTCAGGAATGTGGGGGGCTCCTCCTGTTGAGTGCAGGGGCCAGTGAGCCCTCTGCAGCCTGCTCTCTCCTGTGTGTCTGGGGCAGGGGCCAGTGAGCCCTCTGCAGCCTGCTCTCTCCTGTGTGTCTGGGGCAGGGGCCAGTGAGCCCTCTGCAGCCTGCTCTCTCCTGTGTGTCTGGGGCAGGGGCCAGTGAGCCCTCTGCAGCCTGCTCTCTCCTGTGTGTCTGGGGCAGGGGCCAGTGAGCCCTCTGCAGCCTGCTCTCTCCTGGTGAGTGCAGGGGCCAGTGAGCCCTCTGCAGCCTGCTCTCTCCTGTGTGTCTGGGTAAAGGTTGTCCACAGGGTAGAGTAAACACTGGAGTTTCTCCCTCACCCCACATTATACTCTAAATATGCCATACTTTAGAAGATCGCCAGTGATAGATAGATAGATACTTATTAATTATTATTATTAATTCCGTGGGGGAAATTCTGGAAATTAAGGTGATGTCACCTTGTTGGGATTCGTGCTCGATAAGATAAGACACCAAAACAAACACTAAAGAATCCCGAAACCATAAAATCCCTTCAAGAGGGCGAAACGGATTTCCTGTAAACGATATTCACACAGTCACACCTGACTAACTCCCAGCAAGGACAGTTGAATGTTGTCAGAATGTTCCGTTGACACAGGTGATTAACGATTAACGACTTTAAAAAGTTAAAGAGTTAATAACATAACCTTTGACTAGACCCCACAGGTAAATCCATCTCCGAGGCCTGTGGGCTTCCTGCCTCCGCTGAGGAAATGAGCAGTGATGCGGTTGTGCTCTGCACAGGGGGTGCGACACCTAGCCATAACAATGTGATTACTGGCTGCCTGCTAACAGGAGACCCTGACTCGTCTGTTGGTCACCCCAGGTCCCTGGCAACACACCCCAGGTCCCTGGCAACACACCCCAGGTCCCTGGCAACACACCCCGGTTCCCTGGCAACACACCCCGGTTCCCTGGCAACACACCCCGGTTCCATGGCAACACAGTCAGACGGCTATCTGTCCGGTCAGCATGTGGGGCTGTGTGGAAGTGGTCGGGTCCAGTGTGTGGGTGTGTTTCTCTGAGCTGTGCAGTGTGCGGTGGTGTTTCTCTGAGGTGTGCAGTGTGTGGGGGTGTTTCTCTGAGGTGTGCAGTGTGTGGGGGTGTTTCTCTGAGCTGTGCAGTGTGTGGTGGTGTTTCTCTGAGCTGTGCAGTGTTGTGGTGTTTCTCTGAGGTGTGCAGTGTGCGGTGGTGTTTCTCTGAGCTGTGCAGTGTTGTGGTGTTTCTCTGAGCTGTGCAGTGTGTGGGGGGTGTTTCTCTGAGGTGTGCAGTGTGTGGGGGTGTTTCTCTGGGCTGTGCAGTGTGTGGGGGTGTTTCTCTGAGCTGTGTAGGGTGGTGTTTCTCTGAGGTGTGCAGTGTGGGGTGGTGTTTCTCTGAGCTGTGTAGGGTGGTGTTTCTCTGAGGTGTGCAGTGTGGGGTGGTGTTTCTCTGAGGTGTGCAGTGTGTGGTGGTGTTTCTCTGAGCTGTGCAGTGTTGTGGTGTTTCTCTGAGGTGTGCAGTGTGCGGTGGTGTTTCTCTGAGCTGTGCAGTGTTGTGGTGTTTCTCTGAGCTGTGGAGTGTGTGGGGGTGTTTCTCTGAGGTGTGCAGTGTGTGGTGGTGTTTCTCTGAGCTGTGCAGTGTGTTGTGGTGTTTCTCTGAGCTGTGCAGTGTGTGGGGGTGTTTCTCTGAGGTGTGCAGTGTGTGGGGGTGTTTCTCTGGGCTGTGCAGTGTGTGGGGGGTGTTTTCTCTGAGCTGTGTAGGGTGGTGTTTCTCTGAGGTGTGCAGTGTGGGGTGGTGTTTCTCTGAGCTGTGTAGGGTGGTGTTTCTCTGAGGTGTGCAGTGTGGGGTGGTGTTTCTCTGAGGTGTGCAGTGTGGGGTGGTGTTTCTCTGGGCTGTGCAGTGTGCGGTGGTGTTTCTCTGAGCTGTGCAGTGTGTGTGGGGTGTTTCTCTGAGGTGTGTGGGGGTGTTTCTCTGAGGTGTGCAGTGTGTGGGGGTGTTTCTCTGAGGTGTGCAGTGTGTGGTGGTGTTTCTCTGAGGTGTGCAGTGTGTGGGGGTGTTTCTCTGAGGTGTGTGGTGGTGTTTCTCTGAGCTGTGCAGTGTGTGGGGGTGTTTCTCTGAGGTGTGCAGTGTGCGGTGGTGTTTCTCTGAGCTGTGCAGTGTGTGGGGGTGTTTCTCTGAGGTGTGCAGTGTGTGGTGGTGTTTCTCTGAGCTGTGCAGTGTGTGGGGGTGTGTTTCTCTGAGGTGTGCAGTGTGTGGTGGTGTTTTCTCTGAGGTGTGCAGTGTGTGGTGGTGTTTCTCTGAGGTGTGCAGTGTGTGGGGGTGTTTCTCTGAGGTGTGTGGTGGTGTTTTTCTGAGGTGTGCAGTGTGAGGTTGTGTTTCTCTGAGGTGTGCAGTGTGGGGTGGTGTGTCTCTGAGGTGTGTGGTGGTGTTTTTCTGAGGTGTGCAGTGTGAGGTTGTGTTTCTCTGAGGTGTGCAGTGTGGGGGGGGTGTTTCTCTGAGCTGTGCAGTGTGTGGTGGTGTTTCTCTGAGGTGTGCAGTGTGTGGTTGTGTTTCTCTGAGGTGTGTGGTGGTGGTTTATCTGAGCTGTGCAGTGTGTGGGAGTCTTTAAGAATCATTTTTACGGGTTTGTTTTTGAACAAGTTAGGTCATACCACATTCTCAGAGGCTCATCTTAGCTTGCAGGGATCACTTGGTCGACATATAATTAAGATGCCTTTTCTTATCTTGTCATGCTCAACATAAGGTATGTTTCTAAACTGACACATTTTTGTAAGGCCTTCGTCAAGTAGTAACTATTGTGAATTGCTCTGAGCTTGTTAGGGGACTGTCTTCAGTACTGCAGTCTTTGTGTAAACATTTCTACGTGATTAAATGACCTCTACAACTGTTGAAACTTGTTTCAAAGACAACAATGACACAATTCCAGAAAAGTTTCCCATCCCGCCTCCCTGTCTTCAGCGTCTGTGTAACAGATCCTGGCAGACTTGAAAATGAAATCATTTAGGATTATGTCATTGTTCAACAAGACAGTGACAACACCTAGTCTTAAGAAAAGTTCTCAGAGTGCACAATCTCTGTTTTGCCTGAAGATGAAATGAGTCCAGCTTCCTGTGAATGGCCTCTGTGACCGCAGTTAAGAAAACTAAAGACGAGTACAAACACAACATACTGTACGAACGACTCACCGAGCTCTAACTGAATGGGTGTTCAGTGCGTGTGGCCAGGTGCGTTTGTCAAAGAGGCCATCACGCAGACAGAAGGGATGTGACTCAGAAGATGTGACACATCTCCCCAGTGGCGGGAAAGCTGCAGGGTCTTCCACCTCTGATCCATCACAGGGGTCAAAGGTCACGAATCTCCTCGTCTTGATGATGTCATGCTTCCGATGATGTCATGCTTTCATGTCTTTAAAAGGCAAGTGTCATGATTATCACGGGGGTTTCAGTGGGGAGATGAAGTACCGAATTGGTTCCTGGGTTCCCATTTGTTAGATTAACATTCAACAGCGCCAGCAGAACTGGGGGTTACAGACTTTTCCCTGAAGTAGAGCAGAGCAGTAGTGACTTTTATTCAGGACTTGATGATTTATGGAAATGTGGGGCCAAACCGTTCCAGACACAAGCTGGTGTTTCCAGTCGTATACAGCGTGATATATAACCTTACACTGAAACACTTTCCTTTTACACAATCGGAATCTGATTTATTGCCAAGTAATTACACATTTCAGGAATTTGCTATGGTAGATTGGTCCATAACAATAAAGACAGCAAGTAAAAATGTAGAGAAAGATTAAACACATACTGTAATAAACAAGTACTGTTTTACACCAAAAATACTTTCCTGTAGACACTAACCTCAGGTGTGAGTCGTTTGACCTAGGGCACTTCCTCACCTGCTGATCACACCTGTATGAGCTGCCCTGCCTCTGCTGATCACACCTGTATCAGCTGCCCTGCCTCTGCTGATCACACCTGTATCAGCTGCCCTGCCTCTGCTGATCACACCTGTATGAGCTGCCCTGCCTCACCTGCTGATCACACCTGTATCAGCTGCCCTGCCTCTGACAGACCTCTGACAGGCAGCTAGCCCAGGCTTGCCTTCCTCCCCCTCTCCCCCTCCTCCCCCTCCTCCTCCTCCTCCCCTCCCCCTCCCCCTCCTCCCCTCCCCCTCCTCCTCCCTCCCCCTCCTCCTCCCCCCCCACTCCTCCTCCCCCAACTTTAGCATACAGTAGAAGGACAAGGAATTAGAAAATAGGTCACCTAGAATGGAAAACAGATTTGGATGATTGAATGAGGTGTTAGTAATCCTGATGATTTCAGTCAGAGAAACATGAATCACCTCGACTGAGTCAGATGTCTGACTCGTGCCGAGGATGACATCATTCTAGAATATCGATGAAATGGAAAAGATTTGGGGAGGGCCGTGAAGTGTGGTTGGACAGCATTCAGTCCTGCCTCACTCCTCAATGCCTCACTGCCTTACTGCCTCACTCCTCACTGCCTCACTCCTCACTGCCTCACTCCTCACTGCCTCACTCCTCACTGCCTCACTCCTCATGCCTCACTCCTCACTCCTCACTGCCTCACTGCCTCACTCCTCAACCCAAAGCCCTGAGGTGGAACCCCTGTTTTCATGCTGGGTCTGCCTACAGGATATAGAAAGTGAAATTGCACATTGATCCAAAAGTGTGAATGTTTCCAGTTGACTCAGACTGTACACGATCTGTGCCACAGAGACAGAGTCAGCATAATGACAGAGTGACCCAGAGCCAGCTGCTCTCTGACCTCCCCTTCGAGCGCTCTCCCTCGCTTCCTCTCCCCACACCAGTCTGCTCTGGCTAGCCTGGCCGGTGAGCTAACGCTGGGATGACAACACAGGAAGCAGAGGGGGAGCAGGGCCTGGACAGAGGGGGAGCAGAGGGGGAGCAGGGCCTAGGCAGAGGGAGCAGGGCCTGGGGAGAGGGGGAGCAGGGCCTGGGAGAGGGGAGCAGGGCCTGGGAGAGGGGGAGCAGGGCCTGGGAGAGGGGAGCAGGGCCTGGGCAGAGGGGGAGCAGGGCCTGGGCAGAGGGGGAGCAGGGCTGGGCAGAGGGGGAGCAGGGCCTGGGGAGAGGGGGAGCAGGGCCTGGGCAGAGGGGGAGCAGGGCCTGGGCAGAGGGGGAGCAGGGCCTGGGCAGAGGGGGAGCAGGGCCTGGTAAGAGGGGGAGCAGGGCTGGGCAGAGGGGGAGCAGGGCCTCGGCAGAGGGGGAGCAGGGCAGAGGGGGAGCAGGGCCTCGGGAGAGGGGGAGCACGGCTGATTTAGCAACTTGAAAGTTAAAAGCTGTAAAAAAAAAGACCTAATGGAGGTAAAACGACCCCAGATAAAAGACAGCATGTGTGGCTTTCTGCAGGGTCAGAGTTCATGCCCCGAGCCTCTGAGATAGACTTTCAGAGGCTGTGGTAAATCAGAGAGCCTCCAGAAACAGATGGGGTGATCAGGTGGTGACACAGCGTCTGGGGCCCATTAGCTTCCTATTAGTGACCTGAACTGCAGTTAATTGGCTCGAGCCAAATGGATGTGAGAGTTGTAATACGACGCCAAGCGACCAGCCAGCCAGCCAGTCAGTCAGTCAGTCAGTCCTGCTGTTTTCTGCTTCAGGCAGTCAGGCTGTCCCTCATCACAGACACACACACAGACACACAGAAACACAGACACACCCTAAGCTTTTTCTTCGTCCCAAGACGCGGTTTACATATTTGTTGTGATGAATGGGTGTTATTGGACGCTGCTAACTCCGGGTGAGGCACACGTGTGTCTGTTGATGTGATGAACACAGTAACCCTAACCCTAAACACAGGGGGATCTGGTGTGTTAGCGATGCTCTGAGAAACACAGGGGGATCTGGTGTGTTAGCGATGCTCTGAGAAACACAGGAGGATCTGGTGTGTTAGCGATGCTCTGATGAACACAGGGAGATCTGGTGTGTTAGCGATGCTCTGAGAAACACAGGGAGATCTGGTGTGTTAGCGAGGAACACAGGGGGATCTGGTGTGTTAGCGATGCTCTGAGGAACACAGGGGGATCTGGTGTGTTAGCGATGCTCTGATGAACACAGGGGGATCTGGTGTGTTAGCGATGCTCTGAGAAACACAGGGAGATCTGGTGTGTTAGCGATGCTCTAAGGAACACAGGGGGATCTGGTGTGTTAGCGATGCTCTGATGAACACAGGGGAATCTGGTGTGTAAGCGATGCTCTGTCGGGACGCCATCGCTCATCCTCAGCAAGCAGTACATACGTTCCTGAAACAGATGTGCTGCTGACAGGCTCTCTCCAAGCTATCCCACCGTCTCTTAACTTAACAGCCTCATTGTTTAGAAACGTTGGGCTGCCAGCCGAGGAGGCTGGAGGACGAGGACTCTGGGAATCCCAGAAATAAAGGAAGGGCTTTGATGAAGAAGGAAAACCCAAACGTGTTCTCATGAAGGCTGAAACAGTGTTGTTGTTCTGTGTTCTCATGAAGGTTGAAACAGTGTTGTTGTTCTGTGTTCTCATGAAGGTTGAAACAGTGTTGTTGTTCTGTGTTCTCATGAAGGCTGAAACAGTGTTGTTGTTCTGTGTTCTCATGAGGGCATAAACAGTGTTGTTGTTCTGTGTTCTCATGAAGGCTGAAACAGTGTTGTTGTTCTGTGTTCTCATGAGGGCAGAAACAGTGTTGTTGTTCTGTGTTCTCATGAGGGCATAAACAGTGTTGTTGTTCTGTGTTCTCATGAAGGTTGAAACAGTGTTGTTGTTCTGTGTTCTCATGAGGGTTGAAACAGTGTTGTTGTTCTGTGTTCTCATGAGGGTTGAAACATTGTTGTTGTTCTGTGTTCTCATGAGGGCTGAAACATTGTTGTTGTTCTGTGTTCTCATGAAGGTTGTGTTGTTGTTCTGTGTTCTCTCCAGAGTGACGGCCCAGCGGAGCGTGGAGGACGCCGAGGAGGTTGAGCGTGAGCGAAGGCGGAGGGTGCGGGAATCCTTCCGCAGAGGAAGCAGCAACCCCGGAGGCGTCTCCCAGGACAACGGCACCCCCGCTGAGGACGGCCTGTCAGTAGATCCCTAAAATTTAATTCAATCAAAACTCACCAGAAGTCGCTACTGGCTATCTGAAAAGTCGCTATGACGTCATGTATAGAGTCAAACTTTAGATCTGTAGATGTACTTAATATGGAAGAACAATGACAGATCTAACCTATCCCACTTCTATTAACACTAAGAAAGGTTAACATGACGTCATTCACAAATCTTGTTGCTGCCTAACAACAAAAAGGGAGATTGCCAAAGTAGCGTAAAGTTGCAACACAACACTGGCTTTGTATAGCCTACATCATCACACATAAATCACTCAATATGGGATTGGAACACCAATTCCCACGCCTCCTGTTCTAACTAGATTGAGAAATGATCATCGGACGTAGCTTCAGGAGAGTTTGATTTTTCCCAGCTGTGGGAACATCACTAGCCTGTCACAAGGGTGCTACTAAGATAGTTCTCTCATGCTGGACATCCAGATCCAGGGAAGTTTATGATTCTGTTCTTAGTAGTTTTTTTATCCATTAGGAAATGACACTGATCTTCCTTAGTCTCCTTATCCTTTCATTTACATTCCCTCTCTCCCCCTCTCTCTCTCTCTCTCCTCCCTCTCTCTCCTCCCTCTCTCAGTCTCTCCACACCTCTCCCTCTCTCTCTCTCTCTCCTCTCCTCTCTCCTCTCCCTCTCTCTCTCTCTCTCTCTCTCTCGCCTCCCTCTCTCTCATTCTCTCCCACCCCTCTCCCTCTCTCCCCCCCTCTCTCCCTCTCTCTCCCCCTCCCCCTCTCTCTCCCTCCCTCTCTCTCAGTCTCTCACACACTCCTCTCCTCTCTCTCCCCCTCTCTCTCTCTCTCTCTCTCCCTCCCTCCTCTCCTCTCTCGCTCTCTCTCTCTCTCTCTCCAGTCTCTCACACACTCCTCCCTCTCTCGTCCCCCTCCTCTCTCTCTCCCTCCCTCTCTCTCACGTCTCTCACACACTCTCCCTCTCTCCCCCCCCTCTCTCCCCCTCTCTCTCTCTCCTCCCCCTCTCTCCTCCCCCCCCACGTGCAGCACACAGCTGCCTTCTCATTACACTATCTTTAAAGAATGTTTACAAGAGTGTCTTGTAGAACTACTGCCATGTCATAAAGATCTTAGAGTAGTTGCCACTTTTTAATCTCAGAAACGTAATTATGGACAATTTATCCAACACCTTCTCCAAGTGGAGGGAGCCAAAGAAGCCATATGTTGAATCAGAGGCTGTTCCTTTCTAAACTGAGGTGACTTGACACGGGGTAGTCCCACTGTAGTCTGTAATTGTGGCTTGATCATAGAGAAGCTTGGGAAAATTTCCACAACGGTTTGTAAAGTTTCCTCTAGGCACCCCTGGGGGATAAGTGGTACTTTGCATACTGGTTCAGAAGATCAAATGAATGTCATGTCATCACTGGTCGAGTGGAAGGTTGTGTCCGTGACAACCAAGCTCCGTCAACACTTCACGACCAACCAGATTTAGATCTTGTTCTTTGTTTTGAACATAACCACAGTCCTGTTGTAACAGTTCAAACATTCCGCTCCAGCAGGTGTTGTTTAACTGCCAGCAGCTACACGCTAACAGGTCGGCATAAACAACATCTAGTACATTACCTCAGACGTAAAGCATTCAAACGTTCAAAAGCCAACTTGCTCATTATTCCTAATTAGCCATAGAAGTTGTAAAACAAACAAGCTGACATATGTTCACATTAGTTTACTTTAGTCGCTAGCTAAACAGCTTAATCATGTTGGGAATGCCAGTCGCATTCTTTAGCTCCCTGCTGGATAAAACCCTTTCATCCCAGGACTCATCAGGACTTTTAAAGAATGGGCCCATCGTGTGGCAGTGCTAGTAGTTATAAATAGCTTCACTAATAGAGCTCTCTGTAGACTGTCGGGCAGGGGAGAGAAGCAGGCATGTTTGGAGTTACCGTGGTGACCTTGCTGAAGTTCACACTGGGAATATCTCTGTGGGAAATAGGCCTTTATTGTGGTTTTAGAGTTTCTTGTAGTTTCCACAGTTTTAAAAAGCAGGTGTTTTGATGACACCCAATAGGGTGTCTAGGTTGGTGTAGGTGGCTCTGCATATGTTGTGTGTGTGGTGTGTGGTGCGTGTGTTGTGCGTGTGTTGTGCGTGTGTTGTGTTGACCAGAAGCAGTTGGTTCAATATTAGCCAACATGAGGGGCCTGGATAGGGGGCCTGGATAGCCCTACCGTGAAGTGCAAAAATGGAACAGTGTTCAATTGAACAGTGACTGAAAATACAAGGCTTGTGGATGTATACTTAATGAATACATAGCTAATGAGTAGGCTACATACTAAATTCAAACAGAATGTATAGGTTTAATGTGATATTCAGAGTTAACGGTGTGTAAAATGTCTTGGTCTTGCACTGGCCCAAACTCTAAGGGGTATTGTTTTGGAACATCATTTCTGATTAAGAGCCAAGGATAAATTAGAAAACATGGCACTCTATAAAACACATTCTTTTAGTGCCACATAAAAAATCAGGAAAAATGTGTTTTGGCCACCACCCCAGTTTCAGGTTAAACTGTAAAGGGAGGGAGGTGTAGCCTAGTGACAGGGGGGGAGGGCTATTATCCAGTTGTTTATTCTGTGTAGTATATTTTTACGTGTAGCCTAGTGACCGGGGGGGGACTGTTCCATAAAGTGAGTTATCGGTAAAGTGGCTTTATGATACACCGTCACCGTCTTTTCCAGTCTTACCCCACAGCCTCTTACCCCGCCTGTAACTTACCCCACAGCCTCTAACCCCGCCTGTAACTTACCCCACAGCCGGCGTCAGCGGGACTGCCTCGTACTGCAAGCATCGACTTGTTACAGAGAGTAGTCCAGTGCTGGTGTGGGTTATATTTCAGACTGGGACGCAGTGGGTTAGACTGGGACGCAGTGGGTTAGGGTTAGACTGGGACGCAGTGGGTTAGACTGGGACGCAGTGGGTTAGGGTTAGACTGGGACGCAGTGGGTTAGGGTTAGACTGGGACGCAGTGGGTTAGGGTTAGACTGGGACGCAGTGGGTTAGGGTTAGACTGGGACGCAGTGGGTTAGGGTTAGACTGGGACGAAGTGGGTTAGGGTTAGACTGGGACGCAGTGGGTTAGGGTTAGACTGGGACGCAGTGAGTTAGACTGGGATGCAGTGGGTTAGGGTTAGACTGGGACGCAGTGAGTTAGACTGGGATGCAGTGGGTTAGGGTTAGACTGGGACGCAGTGAGTTAGACTGGGATGCAGTGGGTTAGGGTTAGACTGGGACGCAGTGAGTTAGACTGGGACGCAGTGGGTTAGGGTTAGACTGGGACGCAGTGAGTTAGACTGGGATGCAGTGGGTTAGGGTTAGACTGGGACGCAGTGAGTTAGACTGGGATGCAGTGAGTTAGGGTTAGACTGGGACGCAGTGGGTTAGGGTTAGACTGGGACGCAGTGGGTTAGGGTTAGACTGGGACGCAGTGGGTTAGGGTTAGACTGGGACGCAGTGGGTTAGGGTTAGACTGGGACGCAGTGGGTTAGGGTTAGACTGGGACGGGTTCTTCTAGTTCTCTCAGCAGAGAGGATGTGTGTTCTCTTGTTTGTTAACTGTTATCCTGGCTAGCTGAATAGCGTCGTCAGTGACACGGGGGTCGTTAACGCCGTATGTAACGATAGCTAGCTAACGATGTGGTGACGGATAAGATACCTGTCTTGACGGCCTCCTCATACAACCCTAACCTCTCCATGACTCTTAGCCCCCATATTCCCTTCATTTCATGGTGATGGGATAATGAAAGATAATGTTGACGTGAATTCTGTGTTGCCCAATTTGTTTATTACAAAATTAATTTGTGATGTTGGCTTTGTTTTCAACAAATGCTACTCCATTTGGCGGCAAACGTGTTTAAACTAGTTATTTGTTGTGAATAGTCCTCGGGGCATGTGCAATACACCTGGCATGTGCAACACATCTGGCAGATGTCAACTTCCTACAGGATCTTGATAGACATACACACACAGACGAAATTCCTGCCTTAAATACGTTACCATGTCTTTAGTTCTTCTGCCTGTCTATACCATGCCAAAACCTCTGTGTGCTGAACAAACTAAGGCCTAAAATCGCTGTATTCTATTCACCACGTTAGCACAACCTAAACTACACACACACACACACACACCTCCTCAGGCCACAAGCCACTATGTGGTGAAATCAGGTGTTAATCTCCCCCACCTCAAACCTCTGGTTCCAGTTGGGTATCATCCAGCCCCTGGAACCACAGAACGCAACAACAAAATGATGAGTCCACAGACAGCTTGCTCAGTGCAGCTGTTTCCTCGTGTTGTGTTGGATGTGGTGGCAGCTTGAGGTGAGCTGTGTTGAGCTCCAGCTGTGTACGGCTCATCCTGTTATTCACTCCCGCTGAGCACGAGCTGTGTGTGGTCACTGCTAATGTCTGCAACACTGCTGTTTGGCAACCATCCCAAACTTAAATACTTGTTGTGCTTGGTTGTTAGCAGTGGTTAGCCTCGCAAAGTTATTTTGTTGACAAACCTAACGGCCACCTCAAGTTCAGTACAGCTTAAAAAAGGAAACCAAAGATTTGGTTACCATCAGCTCATCAGAAGCATCTCCACATCAAGCTACGCTAGGTGTACCTGAACGCTGACTGTGCTACGCTAGGTGTACCTGAACGCTAACTGTGCTACGCTAGTTGTACCTGAACGCTAACTGTGCTACGCTAGTTGTACCTGAACGCTAACTGTGCTACGCTAGGTGTACCTGAACGCTAACTGTGCTACGCTAGGTGTTCCATGAACCCTAACTGTGCTACGCTAGGTGTACCTGAACGCTAACTGTGCTACGCTAAGTGTACCTGAACCCTAACTGTGCTACGCTAGGTGTACCTGAACGCTAACTGTGCTACGCTAGGTGTACCTGAACGCTGACTGTGCTACGCTAGGTGTACCTGAACGCTGACTGTGCTACGCGAGGTGTACCTGAACGCTAACTGTGCTACGCTAGGTGTACCTGAACGCTAACTGTGCTACACTAGGTGTACCTGAACGCTAACTGTGTGGTATCTCCTGTGCCTGCCTCAGGTACGACGGCGAGCTGAAGACAAGCAGCTCTCTGGAGGAGGACGAGGGCTTCAGCGACTGGACACAGCGCCTGGAGAGACGCCGCCAGCAGCGCATGGAGGAGCTGGGGCAGGAGCTGGGGCTGGGGCAGGAGAAGGGGCAGGAGAAGGGGCAGGAGAAGGGGCAGGAGAAGGGGCAGGAGGCGGCAAGCAGAGCAGCTGAAATGCCCGAAAACCCCCTCTCCGTCACGGACACGGCCGCTACGCGTCTGCAGAGAAACCCCAAGAACAGGGAGGAGGATGAGGGGAAGACGTCGGCATGGAAACAGGGTGAGAAGAGGAGGAAGGGAAATGAGGAGGGGGGCCGAGGGGGAGAGAAGGAGAGGGAGCAGGAGGAGGTGCGAGTGGAGCAGGTGACAGTCCTAAAGAAGAAGGACAACCAGAGACCCGAGGTAGAGGTAAGAGTCTTCCCTGAACACCAGTCAAAAATTGTTTAGGATTCCTACATCTCCAGTTAATCAAAATCATGGGATCGGAAGAAGTCTATCCTGGGAAACTACCCATCATGTGACTCCTCCATCTGTGTACCTCCAGGTGAAGGAGAGGAGACAAGAAGTGAAGGTATCACACACATCGAAAGTGTTTGTGAATCAGGAAGCCAAGCACAACACCAATGGAAATACACCCAGAGAGGAAGTGACATCACACCTGGTAAAAACCAAAAGGACTTCCAGGTGAGTTAATAAAGAAAACAAATCCCTCGTATCGATGTGTGTGTAGAGAGGACCTACAGCACATTCTGCAACACAAATCAGTTATTTCTCTCTCAATCAACCTCTATTTTCTCTGCAGTACCTCCCTCCGCCACACGGTCCCAGCAGCAGAGCAGGGGGAGGCTGAGGAGAGGGCCATGATCCTGGAGACGGAGCAGAGGCTGGAGAAGTTCAGACGCTGCCACCAGGAGAAGGAGAACCAGGAGCTGGAGATGCTCCGTCTGAGGCAGCCTGAGGCCGAGCAGGAGCTGGAGGAGCTGAAGAGGAGGAGGGAGGAGAGGCGGGAGGCCAGGGAGGAAGAGGAGCGCAGGAGAGGGGAAGAGGAGCAGCTACGCCAGGCCAAGGAAGAGGTGAAGGAACACATATATTATATATCATCACAAAATATATAATTTATTTGTATAATTATGAATAGAGTATGATTTCAAATCATGAGCAGGGGAACCACATGTGCACAAGCAGCCCTGGAGACCGGGGTGGTGTGGCGTGCGTTCAGTCTGTCTGATCTGCTGTGCTGGGTGGTGTGGCGTGCGTTCAGTCTGTCTGATCTGCTGTGCTGTGTCTCAGGCGGAGAGGAGAAGGATGAAGGAGGACATCGAGCGGAGGAGGATGGAGGCGGCGGAGAAGATGAAGACACTTAGTGCCTCTGGGGAGGATGGAGAAGAGGTGTTCAGCCCTCTCAGCCACACACACAAGGTAACAGCCCTCTCAGACACACACACAAGGTAACAGCCCTCTCAGCCACACACACAAGGTAACAGCCCTCACAGCCACACACACAAGGTAACAGCCCTCTCAGACACATACACAGCCCTCTCAGTCACACACACAGCCCTCTCAGTCACACACACAAGGTAACAGCCCTCTCAGCCACACACACAAGGTAACAGCCCTCACAGCCCTCTCAGTCACACACACAAGGTAACAGCCCTCTCAGCCACACACACAAGGTAACAGCCCTCTCAGCCACACACACAAGGTAACAGCCCTCTGTCACACACACAAGGTAACAGCCCTCTCAGTCACACACACAAGGTAACAGCCCTCACAGCCCTCTCAGCCACACACACAAGGTAACAGCCCTCACAGCCCTCTCAGACACACACACAAGGTAACAGCCCTCTCAGACACACACACAAGGTAACAGCCCTCACAGACACACACACAAGGTAACAGCCCTCACAGCCCTCTCAGACACACACACAAGGTAACAGCCCTCTCAGACACACACACAAGGTAACAGCCCTCACAGCCACACACACAAGGTAACAGCCCTCTCAGCCACACACACAAGGTAACAGCCCTCACAGCCCTCTCAGTCACACACACAAGGTAACAGCCCTCACAGCCCTCTCAGACACACACACAAGGTAACAGCCCTCAGACACACACACAAGCTAACAGCCCTCTCAGCCACACACACAAGGTAACAGCCCTCTCAGCCACACACACAAGGTAACACTCCCTCTGTACCCAGAGCTCTGTCATCGACTGGAGTTAAACCTAACATGGCTATAGTGTATTTATCATAATAATTATGCTTTAAATACATTTAAATATAATAACTAGCATGTACATGAACTTTATATGTATGTATACAGTATATTGAATATATATAAACAGCAAGCAAAGTTATGAACTGTAACTTTAATTTTTGCAGCCACCGTGAGTTGAGTTAAGTTGAGCCAGTAAGTTGCATGTGTCTGTGTTCATCATGTGTGTGTGTTCATCATGTGTGTGTGTGTTCATGTACAGTGTGTGACATGTGTGATCCAAATGTCAGCATTCGCACTGTTTCCACTTTACTGTTCTCTGGTGCATGTAGTGTTTCACACATGGTTTGGAGTGTGTGTGTGTGTGTGTGTGTGTGTTCAATGTGTCAACAAAGACAAAAGCTGCTTTGAGTTTGGAAATTGAATATCCCTTCCTCACTTTAAGTTTTTACACCATCAAGCCACCTACAATAAGAAAGAACGATAGCTTTTATAGCATGTCTGTGTTAAAGCACTACTAGCTAGCTTCTGTTCCTCTGGTTTGTGGACAAGCAGAACATGCTGTCCTTCAGGTCAGGGGTAAAGACACACGTCTTGCACACGTCCATGTGTGGTTGACCACTGAGCTGTGTTTGATAGTGATCCAGTGTTGCTCTGCCACTGCCTGCCTTGTGCCTGATGCATGACCTCTAACCTCTGTGTTCTGGAACATGGGCTCGTCTGTCACATGTTCTCATCTTTCAATGAGTCAGTTGTCAGTCAAACTTAAATCATTAAATTCATATTCAGTTTAAATCTTATTTGGTCCAATAATCATATTTGGATCCAGCTAAATCAACTTCTAAATCTGGGAGAGAAGCTGCCGTTTCAGCTGTATGCTATTTCTAACACATTACCCTGACAAGAGCAGTACCTTCCGGAAAGGCAGTACATCCTGCTGCTGAACAGGATGAAGAATAAGAAGACATACAACTTCACTAAACTAAAACTACACATGTTGTCATTGTGGGGGTGGGGTGTGTGAGGTGATGTGGTTGTGGGGGTGGGGTGTGTGAGGTGATGTGGGGGGTGGGATGTGGGGGGGTGGGGTGTGTGAGGTGGTTGTGGGGGGTGGGGGTGGTGTGTGTGAGGGTGATGTGGGGGGTGGGGGTGGTGTGTGTGAGGTGATGTGGTTGTGGGGGTGGGGTGTGTGAGGTGATGTGGGGGGTGGGATGTGGGGGTGGGGTGTGTGAGGTGGTGTGGGGGGTGGGGGTGGTGTGTGTGAGGTGATGTGGTTGTGGGGGTGGGGTGTGTGAGGTGATGTGGGGGGTGTTGTCTGGGGTGCGTGAGATGATGTGTTCAGGAGGTCGCCTCCGGGTTGCTGTCATCAGCTTCCATCTGCTTGTGTGTGTGTTTGTGTGTGTGTGTGTGTGTGTGTGTGTGTGTGTGTGTGTGTGTGCGTGCGTGCGTGCGAGTTCAGAGAGAGCATGAAGAGGGTTTGACAGCAGTAATGCTGGCTTGGTGAGTGGGGGTCTGAAGGCTGTGCTGTTTGATTCAGGTCCAGGGTTTCAGGGACATAAGGGCTCCTTGTGTGTGTGTGTGTGTGCGTGTGTGTGTGCGTGTGTGTGTGTGTGTGTGTGTGTGTGTGGTGTGTGTGTGTGTGTGTGTGTGTGTGTGTGTGCGTGTGTGTGTGCGTGCGTGTGTGCGTGTGTGTGTGTGTGTGTGTGTGTGGATCCAGAGCATGCCTGGCCGTGGCTGCTTTGAAGTATGACCCTTCTGGAAACTAAGGGCAGACTGCAGTCTGATCCCTCTCCCAACCACACGCTTCTACACAGATAATGATTTAGAGTTATTTTGATAACCACCACAAAATTGGAGCCTAGTGAAGACTTTAACCAAGCATTTCCTTTGGAAGAGACTGGCTGTTTCCTATTCGTCAGAAGCCAACTGTAAAGCAGTCCAAGTAGATGACTAAATATCGATGTCGTCATCTAAGACGCCAGTCAGAATGCTGTGAATATACAGCTTAGGTTATAGCATGCAGCTGAAATGGCCAAAACTTCATGTACCCTTTATAAAAATTATTCATAAAACTAACAACAAACCCTGGATTGAGCAATGTAGCTTGAAGATGTCATATTAGCAGGAAGTGACATGCCCCAGATGCTTGATACAGACCAGTAGACACGGTTCTGTTTGATTTGGGCAGAGTGCAGATCTGTAATTAACGCTATCAGCAGCTTTCCCAGTCTGAGCAGATTTCTGAGGGTAAACATCCGCCCTGTTCTTCTGTTCCAGATCACGGAGAGAACGGAGTCCTTGAACCGATCCCTCAAGAAAAGGTAAGCAGTCAAACAGCACATCGTACGACTCAGGCTAACTCCTCAAACCGTTTCTCAAATTGTACATTTAGAGAAAGGGGGATCAAGTGTTTGGATCTCCCCCTTTTCACAAGCAGTGGTACAGAGGGACTTCACATACGCCCATAGAACTGCCCCTAGTCGATGTTGTATACATTTCCAAGGCTTGGCATTGTCTGCAGGGCCCTCAGTAGATGCACGTCTGAATCAGAAAGGCTGTGATCCACACGGCTGGTGTCTGAACGTAAACACAGAGGTGGGGTACCAGTGGGGACCTCTCCACCTCTCTCAGTGCATCACCTTCACCAGGCCTGATTTAACACTGGCTTAACTGGATCCAGATGTGGAGGCTGGGTTCTCTAGTGGCTAGTGAAGTATGGCTGTGGCTTGCTGTCCGGCTCCACGCAGTCTGCCGGTGAGTTATCAGAGCTGAGGAGCTCCTGGCTCTGGGGCGCACGCAGACCACCACCCTCTGCTGTGAGGTCTGCTTCCTTCCAGCATGATGTCATTTCCTGTGGACGTTCTCCTCCACCTCACGACATCAGCAGGTGTGATGATCCCTGTGCTCTGGAAGTCATGTGTGTAGAAAAGCGTCGGAGCGAATCAAAACGTCCTCCGACTCTGAAGACGGATGGCAGGTCTCACCCATCGTGTCTCCTGCCAGTTCTGCAGCGAGAAGCATGACATCATTCAACCAATCCATCGTAGAGTAGAACGTCCCAAATAAAGTCATGTGGACAACATTTATCACACTAAAACAACACTGTCATGCCTAAGCAGGCTGTATAAACTTCCAGTCCTATCCTTAAGGACTTCCACATGCTTTTAACGAACATTCCGGCCTAATACCAACGCAAACACACCGAGGTGATGCTGAAATACAGGAAGCAAGCGGTCACTATTTCCTGATACTTTGGGTTTATTTGCGTTCAGTGGAGACATTGAGATGTTGCCTAGGTGGTGTTTGTGGACGGCTGCTGGAGAGACTGTCTGGGCTCAGTGAGAGCTCACCTGTCTGGCTCAGCTCACCTCTCTGGCTCAGTGCTGACAGAGGGCCCTGTAGCCGTGCAAACTCAGGATGGCAGCGCAAAGGCTCGGTTTGAAGATGAAAGTGAAATGTTGAGAAGCTCAGTGTGGGACAGGGATCTCTCTCTTGGGAGGAATGACGAGACTTGCCCCCTTACAGGACCTGATGCCAAGAGAAGTGTTTTTTCTATCTCATTCTCCGGTGTTATGTTTCATGAGGCCTCAGTGAATGTCTTTGTTTTTGGATACAGTAACAGCTTCAAGAAGACACTGCCTCCTATTCTCCTCTCCAAGATGGACGACAGAGTGGAGCAGTACACCCAGGCCATAGAGGTGAGCTCCCAGCTGCTTTCTCTCCCCCCTCTCCTTCCCCCTCCTTCCCCCTCCTTCCCCCTCCCCTTCCCCCTCTCCTTCCCCCTCCTTCCCCCTCTCCTCCCCCCTCTCCTTCCCCCTCTCCTTCCCCCTCTCCTTCCCCCTCTCCTCCCCCCGCTCCTTCCCCCTGTCAGACCTTGCCTTGAAGGAGGTGATGAATGCCTTCATCACGTTACTCTTTCATCAGCCTGGTCCCGTTCTCCGCCTCTGTGGGTGAGAAACTGTGTCTGTCTGCCGTCTCATACATGGTTCCAGTAAACATGTGAGCTGCTGCCAAGGGTGACACATCAAAGTCAGGCAGACTGTCAAACCAGCTGGCTTGTCATTTGGGAGAGGATGGATGGGTTCCTCCAACACAACCTGCTTGTCTCTCTCAGTCTTGTGCTACCTTAGTCATACCTGTCATTCTCTGTGTGCGAGTCACTATCGGTTCAGGAGGCCCTGCTTTCCAGGCAGGGACGTTTCCCAGAACAACGTAGTAGTCCCACTTTTTCACTGGATTGTTTTTAGTACCGGAACTGTAGCATTCTGTTATGTTTGCATTTTCATCTTCCTCCTCCTTGACTGAAACTCTTAATATAAATAATGTAATAGTGAGGATGAAATCTGTTAACCCTAAATTACATAATTATACATAGGTGTGTAAAACAGAAGTTTTTTTCTGGGTGTTTTCCAGAGTTCCCAGGAGGCTAAAGCAGCGAAGCAGGCCTTGGTGGATATTCCCAGCACCCCTGAGGCTGTCGCTTCCAAGAAGAACCTGTTTGAGGCTGGAGAAGCCTGGAGCCAGAGCCCAGCCAAGGGAACTCCCTGCAAGGCAAGAAGCCACCAACACACACTCCTCACCAGGACCACACACTCCTCACCAGGACCACACACTCCTCACCAGGACCACACACTCCTCACCAGGACCACACACTCCTCACCAGGACCACACACTCCTCACCAGGACCACACACTCCTCACCAGGACCACACACTCCTCACCAGGACCACACACTCCTCACCAGGACCACACACTCCTCACCAGGACCACACACCGCTGGCTGTCAGCGGAGGCATAGAAACAAAGAATCAGATGACATATTTTGCGTCTGTATCTCTCTGTGGTTCGCTGCGAAGACAGGTTTAAAATGAGGATATTAGAGAGATCATACAGAACTGATGACCACCAGGAAATGAGCTGTGCCAAATTAGTTCCACTGACTTCCAGCTTGCTGCCGTGAGACATACTGCGCTCAAACTCATCTTTGTCAGATGAATGCCAGTCCCTACATGGCACAGCCCACACGTCCTCAGTCTAATCTCCACCCCGGTCTGAGACCTCACACTTCTTATTATAAACGCGTGTGGACTGTGTTTCTGCTGAGTCGTGAGTTTCAGCTCAGGGCTGATGGCCTGGTCTAACCTCCCTCCCCCAGCTCAGGGCTGATGGCCTGGTCTAACCTCCCTCTCCTCCCTCACAACAACAGTTTGGCAGGTTTATGAGAAGTGTCAAGTCAACGACCGACCGGCGTGATCCAGTGTAGCAGTGGTGTCAGGGTCTGCAGTGGTTTCACTGGCTCTGCAGTGGTGTCAGGCTCTGCAGTGGTGTCACTGGCTCTAGCAGTGGTGTCAGGGTCTGCAGTGGTTTCACTGGTGATCCAGTGTAGCAGTGGTGTCAGGGTCTGCAGTGGTTTCACTGGCTCTAGCAGTGCTGTCAGGGTCTGCAGTGGTGTCAGGGTCTGCAGTGGTTTCACTGGCTCTAGACTCAACATGTTGTGATGTGTGTGTCAGGATGCTGAGGGGCTGAAGGTGGGCGTGGCTGACCTCATCACCCAATGGGTGAAGGGGAACCCTGATGACAGCGGCAAGCATTCTCCAACCAGACCGTCGGTGAGTCACCTGATCCAGTCCTTACCTGTGTGACAGATGTACAGGTCCTTACATGTGTGACAGATGGACAGGCCCTTACCTGTGACAGATGTTTATACGCCTGTATCCTGCTCATGATTCTTCCCAGGCATATTTTTTGTCAAGTAAAGTTGCATTTATCATTTTGAAGATGAAATGACTTCATATTGATTTACTAGTCCTGACTCATGTGAGGTGTAAGTCTGCCCCCTTGTGTCTGTAGGTGAGATTCAAACCTCTTGGATTGAAGGTTTGTGTCCTTTTGCAACTCAAACCAACTGAAAGTGTTGTTTGCTGTGGGTGTTTCAGGACGTCAGACCTGGTGATGTGATGCAGAAGAAGAACATGTGGGAGATCATTGGAGATTCATCCCCTGGAAGGCCTGGGGCCAAGGTGAGCTCCCTCAATGTGAGCTGTACACTGACTGAAGGTTACATTTTAAAAGGCTTAAACCTAGGATATCATGTATGTCTTGAGAATCTTTCAGTCATTGTCATTCCTTATTATACCAAGAGTCTTAAATAGGGAAGAATTTGAACAACATTTAGTGAAGCATACAGCACAAGTAGCTGTGCAAACCTGTTTTGAAATGAACGTTTCAAAGCCAAATATTTTGATAGATAAGTTAGATCATGTTCCACAGTTGGAACATGGCGCAGAACATTAGGCTAGGAATATGTGTTGGGTAAACTATTCTCTGACTGGTCAATGCCCCATTGTTTCCAGATAAATCTATTGTAATATGCTGTAGCGTTAAACCAGTCTCTGTTTCCTTAGGGTACACCCTCTGGTAAGAGGTACAAATTTGTTGTGACGGGTCATGGAAAATATGAGAAGATTCCTGACGATGAGAACGGTGATGAATATACCGATGCTGATGCATAATCAGGTGAGAAGTCTCGCTTTAAAGGGTTAGGGTTAGGGTTTAAAGGGTTAGGGTTTAAAGGAGCCATTCTTGGTCGTGAGATCAAGTAGTGTTTCAAAGAAACAACACAATTTCACAGTGTTCTAATCAGCAACATTTTGTGCAACAACTTGTTTTTTCTGTACCTACTTGGTATTTGTAGTCCAATAAATTCTCACACGTTTTGTCTTGAGGATAATGCCAAGCATTTATTTGGCTGGTCCTGTAGATTAAATGATATCCAACCAATGAAATCTTTATATATGAACAAAATGGCAGCCAAACAATAAAAAATGATTCAGTAAACACCAAAAGCACCAAGTTTCTCAAGCCTTCCATCATCTTCACTCCAACTACCATTCTTCACAACTTTTTAAGACATTTTTGGAATCAAAAATGCATAGAAAACCCTGCTGTGAACCAGTCTCTACAGACACATCCCTCACCAGACTATAGCTGCCTTACCAAACATAGAAAATGAAGCATTCAATTCAAAGTTTTCTAAATTAAACTACGGGCCTTCTGTCTCTTCCCAGTTAAAACACAAATGTTCTGCTCGTACATCTGACTGTTGATGGCCTCCTTGCCCCTGCCACCCCACGGCCCTCACAGAAGCCTCTAAACACATCTCAGTTCCTGAAGCTTCCTCTACCCAAACCATGGGATTGGTGATGTAGATTAAGATGATCTGTGACAGCAGCGACAGCCATGTTCTCAGGAGACAGGAGCGTTGGGAGGGCTTTGCAGTCATCAGATAAAACACATTTAAATGAGTTTTTACGATTTTAAGATGAATTGGTTTAGTACTAAGCCCCTTCTGTGTCCCAGTCACTGTAGATGGCATGTGATCTTTGGAACAATACAGAGGATAAACATAGTGGACTACACTGCATCATATTCCACTGTTTCCATAGAGATGTAATTAAATGTATTAATCCGAGACAGAAATGGGGATTCTCAACACAGAACAAAAGAGAAGCTCTAAAAATTAATTAAATCACTTTAATTCTCTCGCGGAAGAAGTCTAAAATCCTTTAAGACAAAGATATCTCTTCTCCTTTTTATGAAGGGAATTGTTTCATATACCAGAAAAAGGGACCTGAAGACACGAACCTAACGGGAAAACAATCAGTCACACAGCTGGCACCCAAAATGCAATATTTGTCAAGTATAAAGGTCAGACCAATTCTTCTAGAAACTGCCACCAAGGTCATTCAGATTCAAGCAGAGACACGGAACCTGTACATAATAACTAACATTTCTACACCTGTACACAATAACCCACTGAAACATGTTCATCTCAATTTACTAGTCGAAGCAGACGTAGCTTAAGGAGTAGCGAACCCTCTTGCTGTTCTGTTAAAGTCTTTTGGTTCCTCATCTTTGTTTTTGCGACCTATCAAACCCATCTCAAACACGGTTGAAATTTTAGTTAGCGGCCTGGATGCTGCCTCCCTCAGCCGCTTGGCGTCGAACCTCGGGCTGAACAGAAGCACGGGAAGACGGTGGGCGAAGGCTGGGACTTCTTTAACTACATCCTTCGAATCCTCTTTCTTCTCATCCTCACTTTTGCTAGCTTCGATCTGCTGCATGATGTTCTCTTTGGTGGAGAACATTCCGAAGAGGACAGCATCCCACATCTGGATGGTTTTGGGCTTGGGTGGTTCACCGCTCTCGTCTCCGTCCCTGCTCCCCGACTTCTCACTCGCCTTCGCGGCCGTTCCATCGTCATCTCTCGTTTCACTTATCTTGGGTCCATCTTCCTTCCCGGCTTCACTTTTACACGTCTCTGGAAACATTGGCTCCTCCACCTCTACCACCATATGCTTCTTGAGGCGTGACCAACCACTGAGTTTCAATTTCATGCCCTTTGGTTTTTTAATAACTTTAAGAAGAGGTTCTGCTGCTGGCATGTCACTGCCGGTGTCTTTTGTCTCTGAGGCCGATGGAGGTGTGGAGGAAACCAGGGCAGGAACAGGTTTGACCTTGTCCTGGTCTGTGTCCATCTGTTTGATCGGCAACGGACTCTTAGTAACAGCCTCTGAAGCAGCTGAGTCCTTCTCAATGGGAGTTGAAGTTGTTGACACGGTTTCTACCATTTTTGTGCCGTCAACTTGTTTAATGGGTGCTTTGATCTTGGGTGGCTCTTTA
This sequence comes from Mallotus villosus, assembly GCA_903064625.1. Classification (NCBI taxonomy): domain Eukaryota; kingdom Metazoa; phylum Chordata; class Actinopteri; order Osmeriformes; family Salangidae; genus Mallotus; species Mallotus villosus. The sequence goes on along the minus strand of CAEFZP010000470.1, from coordinate 69,699 downwards.
GTGTCTACTGTTTGAGGGGTTTTCGTGACCGTTCCATGTACTTTTTCTGCGGTTTGCTTTGCATCTTTGGCAGGAGGTGCTTTGTTGCTGTCAGAGATGTTTGCAGGAGGGAGTACGGGTGGTTTGACGGCAGTGATAGGTGTCTTTGGCTTTGGGGCATCATGCACTGGGCTTTGCTGTGTCTTTTTTGCTGGGGTTTTAATCCCTATTTTAGTTTCTGGAGCACTAACCTTTGGTGTCTCCTGTAAAACAGTTTGGACTTTTGGTGTCTCCTGTAAAACAGTTTGGACTTTCGGTTTCTCTGCAATCTGAGGTTCATGTGAAGAAACGGTTGTGACATCTGAAGCTTGTGAAACAACTATAGTTGGAACCATCATAGCTGGAGTGGATGTCACTTCCTGTTTCAAAACGGTTGTGACATCTGAAGCTTGTGAAAAAACTATAGTTGGAACCATCATAGCTGGAGTGGATGTCACTTCCTGTTTCAAAACGGTTTTGTCTTCTTTGTGGGTTTCTTCAACCAGAGGTTGTGTTTTCCCGCCTGTCTCCTGCTGAGCTGTGCTAGATTCTTCTGATACATGTGCTGTGTTTTCAGATTCCTCCAGTGTTGGTGTCTTAGACCTAGACAACCCAAATGAGGGTGTGTGACTTTGGATTCCTCCATGCGCAACATATTCAGCAGGAGTCAAACCATAATATGTTGACTTTGATTGGTGGGATACGTGGGTTGGTGTTTTGGGCCTTTGAAATGCTAGAGGTGAGACTCGCGGTGAGGTTCCATAAATAGGAGTCTTTGGTCTCTGATTTCTAAGTGACTGAACTGGAGGCCTGGCAGGCTCCTGGCTGAGGGGTTTGGGCGTCTGAGTAGCAGGAGTGGGAGGTTTTGAGCCATCATACAAGGGAGTTTTAGGCCTCTGATATCCATAGGTTGGTGCCACAGGAGACTCGTGTGAAGGGGTCTTGGGTCTTTGATACCCATATGAGGTTGTTGTTGGTTTTGGTGAAACATTTGTGGGGGTCTTGGGTCTCTGATGGCCCAGTGGGGCTGTGGGGGGTCGTGGGTCTCTGATGGCCCAGTGGGGCTGTGGGGGTCGTGGGTCTCTGATGGCCCAGTGGGGCTGTGGGGGTCGTGGGTCTCTGATGGCCCAGTGGGGCTGTGGGGGTCGTGGGTCTCTGATGGCCCAGTGGGGCTGTGGGGGGTAGTGGGTCTCTGATGCCAGTGGGGCTGTGGGGGTCTTGGGTCTCTGATGGCCCAGTGGGGCTGTGGGGGTAGTGGGTCTCTGATGGCCCAGTGGGGCTGTGGGGGTCTTGGGTCTCTGATCACCCAGTGGGGCTGTGGGGGGTCTTTGGTCTTGTGGACTTGACTACTTCTATAGCCTCTGGTCTGGGAGCATCTGGTTTAGAAACATTTTCATGTAAACTAATCACTCCATTTGGTGTAGCTGCACTTTTAGCATTCACTAGCTCATTTGACTGTTGGGTCTCTGTTGTTGGAGCTGTTGGAGAGATCGGGGAAGGTGATTTTGATCTCTGTGTCTCTGTAGTAATTGGTGAGACAGCAAATAGAAGTGGATTGGGTCGTGATACTTCAAAAACAGGTGTTTTGGAGCGGGTGACATGACAGGATGGAGTCTTTGGACGGCCAGAAGACGTTCTTGATGGTAAAGAATCATAAGTTGGAGTCTTAGGCCTTAAGATTTCTGATGTAGGAGTTAGACCTCTCTTCACATCCAATGTTGGTGTCACACTTCTTTTGACTTCTGACGTAGGAGTTAAAGCTCTTTGTATTCCTGGCGTAGGAGTTAAAGATCTTTTGACTTCTGACGTAGGAGTTACAGCTCTTTTGACTTCTGATGTAGCAGTTAAAGTTATTTTGACTTCTGACGTAGGAGTTAAAACTCTTTTGACTTCTGACGTAGGAGTTAAAGCTCTCTTCAACTCCAATGTTGGTGTCACATTTCTTTTAATTTCTGATGGAAGAGTTAAAACTATTTTAACTTCTGGTGTAGGTGTCAGACCTCTTCTTATTTCTGATGAAGGAGTTCTTCTTTGTGTTGTTGTGCCTCCAATTGCAGCTAATCCAGTAGAATCAATCAGAGGAGTTTTCATGACCTCATATGTATTTGCAGTATACATCTGAATTTGAGGGACCTCAAACATGGGTTTGGGTGATCTAGAAAGAGACGCTTTAAATGTGGGACGTGGACTCCTAGGCTTCATCAGTGGGCTTATCACAGTGATAGGTATTCTGATCGTGCGGGAGACTGTCTCAACAACTGGAATGGGAGCTGGTATTCTCATTTCAACAGTTGGCATTGTTATTTTAGACACAGAGGAAGTCGGCCCAGGTGTCAGCGTTGTCACTGCCTGAGTGACTGGCCCTGGCACCACCGGGACCCCAGGGTGCGGGGGCGGGGGGGCGTAGAAGTAAGGAGGGTGCACGTTGGCTGGAGGAGAGAAGGGCTGTGGGGAGAACAATGCTCTTCCGCCGAACGAAAGTCCCCGTTGCTGAGGATAGGGAGACGACACATGCTGATAGAGCGGCCTGACGCTGAACCTGGGCGGCTGAGAGGCATAGAAACGGGGTCTCTGGCGTCTTGGGAGGAGTGGAGTGGTCGCTGTGCTCTAGGTCGGCACTCGCTTCGTTCACAGGAGACAGACTTGAGCGGAAAGGAGCTGGCGTCTGTACGGTCTGAGGTGCTGCCTTTTTCTTGGCGGATTTCTTGAGTAGTTTCTGAAGCCGGGCGTTATCCTTGCCAGGCTTGGGCAGCAGGGCTGGAGGGTACTGCTGGGCAAGCAGGCCTGGCTGGGTAACGTTGCTGTAACTGACAGCCATGACAAAACAACCCCTGTGAAGAATAAGAAACACAGAGTGAGGCCAGGATCATTGAGAACTTCCTCTAGCATAAAAGTTCTAGCACGTCTAAATCTTCATTTCCACACACCCCACTAAAAAGTAGGCTTTACTTAGCAAAGGCCTCTGGTTATGAATAAACATCAAGCTAATGTTTACCTGTTTTTTCCCAGACCTGTGTCCAGGTGACTATTGAAATGAACGTCATAGTGCCAAAGACCAACAACACCTCGTCAGCTGCTGTATGAGGACATCTAGCAGTAGCACTTGAGCTGTGACAAGGACACTTCGTACCAGCTTCAGTAAATCACAGTTGCTTTTTTATGTTTACTTTAGAGAACTTCTCATATTGATGGTTGTGACTTTGTTTTGTATGACGTAACTTTAATATGTTAAAGCAAACTTCCCACCTGAATATGTAATGTCATCCTGCAAATATGTAGTATTGGGATATGATGATGTGTAAATGAATGTGATTTATTTGACTTTTTTCTTCCTTCGTTATTTTACTTTTGGATCCCTCTCATTATACTGTGTACAGTCATTTGGAAATATGTTTGCATTAGAAAAAAGAAACCATGAAATCAATTCATTCAACTCATTCTTTTCCAGGATACAAATGCAAAGTGTTAAATGAGCAGGATACTGGCCGACCCTGGGCCTCTGACACTTCTGTTTCTGGATGTTGACCTGTCTTCTTTACTTACAGAAAGAGACGGTTTAGCAATATATCAGCCCTCGTTTGTAACAATCTATTGGTTGTATAAAATGTAGTTTAGTTTGAATATCTTTTAATCTTTCATGAAAAAAATTCTGTTCACACCTATGCTTTCTCACACATATCCCCTGACCTTACAAGCTGACCTTAAACCACAACTATGGCTTCTCACTGGAGGTCATCACATTATTTATGCCTTCTTTGCCATTTGCCAATTCCATTATCGTCCGTAATTTGTGTACTATTCTTTATTCTTACATGAAATAAAAACCTTTTCTACTTAATGCTCAGCTATGCCCTTGGAGCGGTGTAATGTGTGTGGTATGTGTTTCATTAGCAATGCAGAGTGAGCTGTAGCTGTAGAGCGGGAGGACGCTCAATTTCAACACACCAGCAATTAAGGCCCACAGCTGATACTGAAAGTTTCCTCTGCCTAATTTTAGTCTGAAAGCAGAGAAGAGGCCCACTTGTCACCTGCTCTCTTCTTTTCTAAGGCTAGGTCCAGAATATGCTAGGTCCAGTACACGCTAGGTCCAAAACATGCTAGGTTCAGAAACACACTAGGTCCAGTACACGCTAGGTCCAAAACATGCTAGGTTCAGAACATGCTAGGTTCAGAACATGCTAGTTCCCAAAACATGCTAGGTCTAGAACATGCTAGGTTCAGAACATGCTAGGTTCAGAACATGCCAAGTCCAGAACATGCTAGGTTCAGAACATGCTAGGTCCAAAATATAGTATGGTCAGAACATGCTAAGTTCAGAACATAGTAGGTCGAGAAAATGCTAGGTCCTATGCATGCTAGGTCCAGAACATGCTAGGTTCAGAACATGCTAGTTCCAAAACACGCTAGGTCTAGAACATACTAGGTCCAGAACATGCTAGGTTCAGAACATGCCAAGTCCAGAACATGCTAGGTTCAGAACATGCTAGGTCCAAAACATAGTATGGTCAGAACATGCTAAGTTCAGAACATAGTAGGTCGAGAAAATGCTAGGTCCTATGCATGCTAGGTCAGAACATGCTAGGTCCAGAACATGCTAGGTTCATAACATGCTAGGTCCTATGCATGCTAGGTTCAGAACATTCTATGTCCAGTACACACTAGGTCCAGAACACACTAGGTCCTGTGCACACTAGGTCCAGACCATGTTTGGTGCAGCTAAGACAAATCGCAAAGAAGACCGTTTAGATTTACAGAACCCGTTAGTATGTGTGAACTTGAGTCAAATGTAATTGCAACGTCACCATTCATGTTGATTTGACCACCAATGACATTAAAATGACAGAATCACATCTACAGTATGCATATTGCTTAAATAATGTGACACCCCAAAATACATTTACTTATATTCTACATGGGTTACAAAAGTGGCAGCACAAATGATTTTCAGCTGTCACCCAAGCTGAGTTGTGGGCAAGCCATGGCCTAGCTGAGAGACACCACACTTCTACTGTAACAGACTGAACTTGTTGCCTGACACATGAGAGGGAGGTCACCCTTTTAAGGCTGGGGTGGGTTTGGTATTTGGAACACCTCCAAGATGCAAGTTCAAAAGAGGAAAGAGTAAGAATAGCCAAGCTATAAAAGCAAGTACCTCACAAAGGCCTCCTGGTGTCTACCTTAAGTAAAAGAATTCTTACCCCCCTCCAGAAAAAACACCGCACGCAATACCGAGTCTACAGAGAATAATGCTTATTAACACCTATTTGAGAACTTACCAGGTACAGAACTTATTACAGATGGCAAACACTCCAGACTGTATCCCCTTCAAGAGCAGAAAAAAAATACATTAAAAAACATTTCGAACCTTGCATCAGAAAGGAGACAGCTTGTTATATGCATTCATGCATATTTGCAATCAAGACATTGTCATAGACCTTGTATAATCTCTCATTCTCCTGGAGTGCAACACCCACCAGTGCATGCCTTCAAGTCACCGGCAACAAACAATATCCAGCCCGTTTCCCTATCTGACAGTGGGGCGGTATTGCATTGAAACTCTCTCAGCTCTCCAGAGACTGGTAGCTTTACAAAGGAGCCCCAGCCTGCTTAGAGGCCACAGGCTCAAACACTTGTTTCAGGGTTGCACCCTGACAATAAACAAACAGGCCTGTGTAAAAAGCGCCTAGTGTTGTGTTTACCTGTGAGGGTGCAGCTCAGGGGCGCTTGGCTGCTGCCTGCTTGTCCCAGCCCGGAGTGTCAGAGCGGGATGTTCATGTTGAGCTCAGCTCTACCCCCTTCCTCCAAATGGAAGACACAGTCTCCATGGCACTCCAAAAATAACCCCCTAAGCGCTGTGCTCAGAGCGCTCCGTGGTGACAGCGACCAGCCACAGGCAGCGATGCAGGGGGCGTCCTCAGCGCCATAGATATCACCAGGGGCCGAGATCCCAGGGTGGTATGGGTGGGGGGAGGGGGGGGGGAGGGATCACCAACAACCCCCCCCCCACAATATTTCCTGGGGAAAATACGATTTGTCCCCCCCCCGATATATCACTGTAAACATAACTACCGGTAAGTCATTTCATTGGTAATACTTATTATTACACAAGCTGATTATAGACACATAATAATGTTTTTTAAGTTTAGTATAGGCTATGTGTTACAGCCCCCCTCCCCCTCAGGAACTTCTCTTGAGAAAACATCTACGTAGTTGTGCCAGCAAAGTTATCCGATTTTGTCCCTTGGATATCACCTCTAGGTGGTGCCTGGAGCCTGCACCCCAACACTGTCAGCGTGGCTCCCCCTGCTGGGGGCTACGAGCACGCACCGCCCAAAGACTGCTCCAGTCCAAACCAAGCCTGACTTTGATAGAAACCAATAACAGTGCTTCTGATTAAGGACAGCCTTCATCGTGAATCAGACCAATCGAGGCCACACAGGAAATGAACGTGTGTAGAATGAATGGCATCACAATGCAGGTAACATTTGAATCTTTATTAATAATATTATTGTGTTTTAATAAGTTACAATCCCAGTTGCAAAAATCCACTACCATAAACCTGGTGCACTAGTTTACACAACTATTCCAGGAGTGTAGAACTGATTCTCTGAGTAAACCTTCTCTTTTGAGATAAACAGCCTTCAGTCCTCCTGGGAGCAAACCCAACGTTACGTTTAGGTCTCCCTACAGTCTCCTCCCAGATGATTGACTGTCTGAAATTCCGATCTTGTCCTCCTCAGATCCCTAGGTTAATTTTGCTTAGCTAATCTGAGGGCAAATATAGCAACATGTCATCCTCACAGCCCCTCCTCCTCGAGCCTCGCTCTCCCCCACACAATCCGTTCAGCTCCTTATTGAGTGCCAGGAGCAAGGACATTTTTTCTGTGGCCTTGCCTCCAATCCACTCTTGGCCAATAAGGCGTCTTGGGAGGTAGAGTTTCACTAAAACAGAAGGACATAATCGTGTCCGTAAGTTGGCAGGATCTCACAGCCAGTCTCGCCAGCAGGGAGCTCACTTCTTTCATCTTTTCTGAGGTAAGACAGAGAGTGAGAGGAAGAGAGAGTGAGAGAGAATGTGGATGTAGTGAATGAAGGAGAGGATCAAGGACTTGGTATGGCCCTGTCCCTTTCCAGAACAGCTGAACCCACACTTGTCAAATCACTGCCTCTGTGGTGGGACACTTTGAGCAGAGGCAGCTCCATGGGGTTTAGGGGCCAAGGGGGAGAAGGATCCTGGGAGGGATTAGACTGTGGGGAGGAAACAGGAAACACGGAGGATCTTCCAGAACCAATAGAGGCCCCCACTGTTTGGTTGGTTTTACATTTTAATTGATTATGTTCCATGACTAGCTTTGAGTTTGTAGAATGGGTGTAGTTGCGTGCACGTGTTGGTTAGTTCATAGAGTCTGTTGCTTGTTTTATTTCCTGTAGCTTGTTGGATTAAGTTGTTAAAAGGATGTTAGTTTGGGAGTAGCCCTTGCTGTGTTTGTGTCTGTCCTCAAAGACCCACCCAGGGGTACAACACTCAGGATCTACCAATCACCCTCTGATGCTTGTAGTTCTGTTGCGGAGCTACCTAATGGATTAACATTTCTTGAAGTAAAAGCTAAAGGAATTTGAATACTTTTAAATACTGAACGTGTCCAAATCAGGAGGAAGGGTTATCAATAGATTAATAGTTCTCATCTATATGATCATGAATGGATTTGGTTGGTTAAAGAGAATGTGAAAAAGAGCAGTGGTGATATTGAGGTGTGTCTTTCAAAGCTGATGTGAGTGATCTTGATGTGAGTGATCTTGATGTGAGTGATCTTGATGTGAGTGATCTTGATGTGAGGGATCTTGATGTGAGGGATCATGATGTGAGGGATCATGTCAGAGTGCTCCCTGATGTGGTCTTGTTAGGGAGCCATGGACCTACAGGACTAATAACTAGACTATAGAGGACGGCTCCGTAGCAGAGACACATCAGGCTGGATCACTGAAAACACTAGAGTCTTGACAGTCTTTATTTTCAAACTTTTCAGCCACAATCAATCAAACATTAACTTAAGATACTTTCGTTTGTTGATATTCATGATTTCCTCAGGGTGCCTGTAGCAGGTGTTTTCAAAGAGGCTCATGTATTTCAGCAGCATGGAATGTGAGAAATGCCAAAGTGCTAGAGATGACCCGATAAGGCGTGGTTATGGATCTCACTCCAAGAACCTGATCTGAGGAGTCATTGGATCCCGAAGCTGTTCTGAGAGACGCCTGCAGCTGCCTCTGGAGGAGTTATGATGTGCAGGGGCCTTGTCGCCACGCTCACACTGCAGACCACACCAGCAGCACTTTAAAAATATACCTTCAAATATCTCACAGTTAAAAACAGAAAGTAGAATCGGTTTTGGCCTTTGACCGTTTGTTCTGTGACAACGTCTGAGCGTGTCACCCAGGTGCTGTGACTCAAGGAGTAAGATGACTGTCACTATGTTTGACAGTTTTCTCATTTGCCATCTGAGATGCCTCTTGTGTTGCGTGAGAAATTTAAGTTGAATATCTCATAGAACTTACAAAACAGGACACAATCTCACACACATAACTAATCCCACCATCCTATTGAACATATTTGGGGGCCCTGATTGGGTGTTGAGGAGGGGCAGTGACAGGAGGGGCTGGGTAGTGAGAAGACCTTTAAGTCTGTAACACGATCCTTCGCTATATATACTGCCAGCCTGTAAGACCATCCCAGTGTACCTTAAAGAGTGTCTCCTGTCTCAGTGAGACCATCCCGGTGTTCCTTAAAGAGTGTCTCCTCTCTCTGCGAGATCATCCCGGTGTTCCTGTCAGAAATATAAGTGTCTCCTCTCTAAGTGAGACCATCCAGTGTTCCTTAAAGAGTGTCTCCTCTCTCTGTGAGATCATCGCTGTGTTCCTGTCAGAAATATAAGTGTCTCCTCTCTCAGTGACACCATCCCGGTGTTCCTTAAAGAGTGTCTCCTGTCTCCCTCCAGGTGCAAAGTCCACTGTCGCCATGTCTGATACCGAGGAAGTGTAAGTATTGGCTTTAATCCACAACATCTACTCGCCCTGTCATCCTCTTCCAGTGCCCTATAACAGCCCCTATAACAGCACCAACAGTTTACATTAACGAGTTGTTATGGATCTATCTAAACACGTTCTTTCTGTTTTGCTTTCAGTGTTGAGGGTAAGTAATGTTTGCTTCTTTACATTCTTTTATACTGAGTGTTCTGTTCTACAATTCCCTATCAGTCTCAACTGTACAAAGTAATGATAGTCAAATGCAACGTGTGTTTTCTGGACCATTGCCAATATTTTATGAAACAGAAAAGTATTCCTCGTTTTAAAACGATGAAAACACTACATGTTCAGGTTTGGCTTGACTCCGAGAGAGTCCGATATGTACACTACTGTACACTACTGTACACTACTGTACACTACTGTACAAACACAAACCTTGACTTACCGTGATGTGATACTCTTTTTTAAAATGTATTTAACCTTTATACACCGTTCTATTGAATGTGAAAAAGCCCATCTCTAATTCCAAACCCTTCTTCCAGTTTGTAGAGAAGGGTTTCCTATCACAACCTATACTTACTCATACATGGTTGCAGGTACCATCATTAGACCTTTATGGCTCGAGTACAAAATCTAAATCAACTCTAGTTGAATAGTACCGATCTTCTAGCAACAGGTCCTGCAACTCTGTATGAGAAACTGCAGTAACTCTGCATGTCTGAGAGTAAGAGAATGATACACAGGAACTTCACCGTCATGAGGCACATGTAGCTGAACAGCCCTGACAGGGTGTAAACAGCCACCTTGTAGACCCAGCTGGGATGTTCCACTGCACATGCTGATCCTGACTGTGCAGGAGCCGTGGAGCCCTGTGTTGTGTATGCTCAGCATCTATCCATGCTGAACCCAGACTTACAGTATCTTGAATTGGGTACAGCTTGGATATTTTGTTGACATTTTTGTTTTGCTCCTTTCTTTGCGGAAAACTAAAAAAACAAGGAGTCGATGGGGAAGGTAAATGATCTGTACTCCTCTGTCAGTCCTTACCCTCATCGTTGTGATCAGTGATCTGTGTTCGACTCGTAGAGTCTTCCTGTAGTGTACAGCATGTGCTAAATAACACTAATGTTATTTATTACCTTCCATTGAATTCAATAGAGATCCTAAATAAACAGACTTCCTCTGGATTCCTCAACCTTATTTTTTCAAGATAATAACAAGCCAATATGCATTTTCACTTCTGTAAATATTTCGCCACTGACAGCATAATCTTTCCTTCATTAACGGCTTGTTTGTTTCCTCAACTTCAAGTCCTTCGATCTTTTCCCCAGCCATCCCTCTCCCCCTCCCTGTCTCCTCACCCCTCCTCCTTCATGCTTCCATTAACCCTCTCATCACCCTTCATCCCCCTCGTCATCCACTGCATGTGTAGTCGTAGAAGAAGAAGTGGTAGAGGAAGTTGTAGAGGAAGTTGAGGTGGCCCCCGAGGCGGTACCAGAGCCAGAGCCAGAGCCAGAGGCAGAACCAGAACCCGAGCCAGAACCAGAACCAGAGCCTGAGCCAGTGGTAGAACCAGAGCCAGAACCAGAGCCAGAACCAGAACCTGAGCCAGTGGTAGAACCAGAACCAGAGCCAGAGCCAGAGCCTGAGCAGGAAGGTATGTTGCATGGGGTATTCTTTCATCCTTCGCCACAGTGGTGTGCTCCACCTGTTACAGATAGACAGACCTAACAAATACAGGACACTTTCAGGTTACACATTGACAATTTTAGTACCTTCTCTTCATATCTGGTCAAGGTGAAAGGAGATGGGATACAGTGTAAACATGCCTTCTTCCCTTAGACCTGCTTAAAGCGCAAATCTGCTTCCAAACTGCTAGCGATGACTTGAGCTTCGATAAATATAGATGCCACACGACCGCTAATTTGTAAATTCTAATCTTTAGAGTAACAAAAGTTACTGGTCATGTTAATAACCAAAGACAAGCCTACATGTACAAAACAAACGTTGTGCATTGCTGTTATGAGTGGAGGCATTCCCACCATTGTTAAACATGAAACGAATGACAGATTGAATTAGCCAAACATTTTACTGTCACCTTTGACGGCTGATGTGAGACTGCATCAGCGTGTCAAACGTTATATATATTATATTGTTTGTTATTGCTTGTATCTTAGTAAAGGAGTTCTCGTGTGCCTGCTCTGCACATGCCGAGTACAGAACACACTATGTCCTTTAAGGGGCTGCGTGATTTTCTGCTCCGAAGGACATGTGTCCCTAGAAGATACTTTGAAGTGCTAGTGGTGAACACAGTCCTTACGACTTCTTAATTGATATGCTTTTCCTTTATTAGTCTCTAATAATCTGATTAGTTCAGTTGATCAGTTCACCAAAGTATCATTTATTTTGAAAATATTCAAGTGAAAAAAGGCAAACGCTCAACATGGCAACTGTTGTCAAGCTGCTAGTGAATGTGCAGCTCTCAGTGCCAACGCTAATGCTGTGTATTTTGCTTTTGTTTTCAATGCTTGCTGCATGCAGAGGCCATTGAAGAGGAAGGTATGTGGATTAAATCAAGTTGATTCATTTTATGTTGATGTCCCGAGGTCTGAGGTCTCGCTGTATTGGCGGAATGTCTGCTGTGGTTACACAATGTCACTCCATATTATACCCGTCTGTTAAATCAAAGAGCACCGAGTGATTGGCTGACTCCAAAAAAAAATATATATATATAAATGTATCGCTGAGGTTGAGGTATTTCGGAAACATACATTTCATAAGCGAATTTCTATAAAGATAACCTTAAAAAGTGGAGAAAGGGTGAGAGAATATTCAATGCTAACATTCGCTTTTTCTGCGCAGTGAGCCCACTGTCGAACTCTGCTACACCACTCATGATTTGCATGGCATGGAAACAAACTCATTATAAAAACAACAGTTTCATGGTTTGTTTTTTTATGAATTAGAAGACCACATTTTAGCGGTCTTGCTTTTGAAAATGGTGTGGGGGTCAAGCCGAAAACATAACCGATTTTAATCTCTTTATGATCCGTCAACTTTTGAAGACCCGGATTTTCGTTTTATTTAAGCTCACTGTAAACTCCCTACACACAGGGCTGCCCTGAGAACACACGTCCAAGCATAACGACCATAACATTCTATGTGCCTAAGTGTTTTTGTGAAGTTTGAATTTATGTTTTATGTTTCTTGTCATTCAAAGAACTAACCCACTGTTGATTGAAAGCTAGATAACTTTTTAGACTTTTGTATTGCTGATTCATTACATTAATTACACAATTATAAAATACAAACATTGAATCATCGAAACATTGATATCATTCAGTTAATGCCTGACTAGTTTGCCTGAAATGAATGAGTGCTTAAAATGCTCCTTGGTGCATTTCTAACCCAATAACATACCTGTCCTCCTCTTCATCTCCTAACACACAGATGAGAAGCCCAAGTTCAAGTAAGTCATCATATTTTCATCTAACCCAATTTCAACCGAACAATCAGCCATCTAACACATTTACTCATGAAACAACCACTTGTTATTGTGATATTACTGCTGATTAACACATTGAATCCATGAATCCACAGGGCACCAAAGATCCCTGATGGCGAGAAAGTGGACTTTGACGTGAGTAAACCTGTATTATATCCATCCATGATACTAACCTATAAGGACCTACCTGTATCATGTCCTTCTTCCCTTTGCTGCCACGGTGACGGTGCTGTGGTCTGAGTTGGGTTGACGGGTGTGTGTCGTCCTACAGGACATCGCCAAGAAGCGTCAGAACAAGGACCTGATTGAGCTCCAGGGCCTGATCGACGCTCACTTCGAGCACAGGAAGAAGGAGGAGGAGGAGCTTATCGCACTCAAGGACAGAATCGTAAGTTCCAGAAAAATCCGTCTGTGTAGCGGTAACCGTCCTCATGTGGATGAGATGACTGTAAAGGTAACCAGTCCTCATGTGGATGACATCAGTGTGAAGGTAACCAGTCCTCCTGTGTGTGAGATGACTGTGTGAAGGTAACCGTCCTCCTGTGTGTGAGATGACTGTGTGAAGGTAACCAGTCCTCCTGTGTGTGAGATGACTGTGTGAAGGTAACCAGTCCTCCTGTGTGTGAGATGACTGTGTGAAGGTAACCAGTCCTCCTGTGTGTGAGATGACTGTGTGAAGGTAACCAGTCCTCCTGTGGATGAGATGACTGTGTGAAGGTAACCAGTCCTCCTGTGTGTGAGATGACTGTGTGAAGGTAACCAGTCCTCCTGTGGATGAGATGACTGTGTGAAGGTAACCAGTCCTCCTGTGTGTGAGATGACTGTGTGAAGGTAACCAGTCCTCCTGTGGATGAGATGACTGTGTGAAGGCCTTGTGTAACCGTCCTCATGTGTGTCCCCTGCAGGAGAAGCGCAGAGCAGAGAGAGCAGAGCAACAGAGGATCAGAGCTGAGAAGGACAAGGAGCGCCAGGCGAAACGTGAGGTCTGTGTCTCCACAACCACCTGCCCCTCACTACTGCCCCACACTACTGCCCCTCACTACTGCCCCTCACTACTGCCCCACACTACTGCCCCTCATTACTGCCCCTCACTACTGCCCCTCACTACTGCCCCACACTACTGCCCCACACTACTGCCCCACACTACTGCCCCTCACTACTGCCCCTCACTACTCTACTGCCCCTCACTACTGCCCCTCACTACTGCCTTACACTACTGCCCCACACTACTGCCCCTCACTACTGCCCCACACTACTGCCCCTCACTACTGCCCCTCACTACTGCCCCTCACTACTGCCTTACACTACTGCCCCACACTACTGCCCCTCACTACTGCCCCTCACTACTGCCCCACACTGCTGCCCCACACTGCTGCCCCACACTAAACTACTGCCCCACACTCAACTACTGCCACACACTACTAACAGCCCCACACTGAACTACTGCCCCACACTAAACTACTGCCCCACACTAAACTACTGCCCCACACTGAACTACTGCCCCACACTACTAACAGCCCCACACTAAACTACTGCCCCACACTACATCCCCACACTGCTCAGCGAGCAGGTTCCTACCATAGCTCACATCAGCCTGGTGCTCTGACCCCCACAGGAGGAGAGGCTGAAGAGGGAGGAGGCTGATGCCAAGAAGAAGGCTGGTGAGGATGCTAAGAAGAAGTCTGCCCTGTCCAACATGGGCTCCAACTACAGCAGCCACCTGCAGAAGGTAAGCCCTCCTCTGCTCACCTCCCACACACACACACAGGGATTCCTCCTGTCTGGAAACACAGCAGTCACAGGGACCATGGAGATGTGACTTCCTCTCTGTCTCACGCCAGGCCGACTCCAAGAGAGGAGGAAAGAAAGAGACTGAGAGAGAGAAGAAGAAGAAGATCCTGGCTGGCAGACGCAAGGCTGCGAGTATCGACCATCTGAAAGAGGAGCAACTGAAGTAAGAAACTCTTTTTTACACACTTGGAGTCTACGTACCGTGTCAGATGTACAGTGCGGTGTTAAGGATTGTTCTCTGTGGGAAGACATAGTAGTGTAAATAACCGTCTTCATCCATCACAGCTGTTTTTCTCACCTGTGCTGTGTCTCACCTGTGCTGTGTCTCACCTGTGCTGTGTCTCTGCTTCAGGGAGAAGGCCAAGGAGCTGCATGACTGGATGGAGTCTCTGGAGTCAGAGAGGTTTGACCACCTGGAGAGGCTGAAGAGACAGAAATATGAGGTGAGTTACGAGAACGTCCCTGTGTGGAAGACCTTTCTAACCATCTCTTTCAAGTACCAACTGTATGTTTATACTGAAGTGTATAATGTCATTTTACTGTCATCTGAATTTCACCCCATCGCTCAAGAGATGAACTGATAGGACCCGACTGACTCCAGACTCAGAATATTAAATGCTCGAGAGGTTTTAGAAATTGTCCAAAGGCTATAACTGGTATTTGGCCAGAACGTGGTTTAACAACTGGAATCATGGCCGTGCTGGGTAAACTGTATACTGCCATTGGAAGTTCAAGCCATACTTCAGTCTAGTAAAGGAGGGTTGACAATGCAAGTCCCACAGTTCCTCTGGAGGCCTCGCGCCCCCTCAGATATGAACACAGGTCTGCTTTAATCTTCAGGTCACAAGCCTGCGTAAGAGAGTGGAGGAGCTCAGTAAATTGTAAGTAGCGTTGTAGCTCAGGGTCCCACCCCACCTGGTGCATGGTCTGCTTCGTCAGCATGGAAGCTTCCGGAAGCACTGGGGCAGAGCAGGACATCCAGGAGGCCTGACGACACACTGCCTTTAGCAGCTGACGTAAACAAGGGTGGTCACCACGCTCAGGTACAACAGCCAAGACGAGAAATGTGTTTGAGGACTTCTCTCAAACAAATAAAGGATGACATATTTGAAATATTCCCCCCCCCCAAATTAAGCATATATTATATTTGAAATTACCCAAATAACAAGCGTTGATCAACAACACAATTAAGTTAGCTGTTGTATCTGAAGCCAGTTTTAGGAGACTGGTTTAGGCCAGTCCTTTGAGCATCTGCTGTAGCTGCCAGTCAGGTCTGAAAGGTGTTTCACAAGGTAAGTGACTCTGGGTCCACATTTCAAAACACTGACCGCGTCTCTAACCTGTCTCCGTCCCCTTCCTCGGCCAGCTGGGAAATCAACTCTGAGACACACAGACCACATGACCCATCTCAAGCCCAACATTCTGAACTTGACTCTTTTCACGTCAAGAAACTGAACTGACAGCTCAGATAACAGACGTTTAGCAGCCCCCTCTGGTGTCTGTGAGGTGTGTGTTCTCCGGGTTGGTTTCCCATCAGCCCCCCAGGCATCCTCGGCCCGCAGGGCGGTCCCTGGACAAGGCGTCTCCCCCGGTAACGCCACCATGGTCACTGTTAAATACACTGATGTGTCATTTCCAGGTTGTCTCTCTCAGGAATCGCATTGACGAGTTGCAGAAGCAGTAAGTACAGTGGCCTCGCAGGCGTCAGCCCAGTCTCACACACACGCAGACGGCAAGCATGGGAATCTGGAGCGTTTCGGAGAAATGCATTCAGTTAATCTGATTACCATGCAGAGTTAAAGGGTTTCGAAGAGTTAACGTTTAACTTGACCGTCCGTAGAATGATCCCGTTATACTCCAGGCAGCATGACATGGCTGTCAGAACTGTTAAGGGCAGTTCATGGCAGTTCATGGTGTAAACATCCCAGATAGAAAATCCTAGAGATTAAACACGGTTGAGTTTCCTGATGAGATTTATTATGTACATTAAACAATCTACAAAAATAGAACAATTTGGACATTGTCGTATTTTTCTAGATTGTCTAATTGTACACTGGAAGTTGGAGTACTCATGTACTTAGTCACAATCTCAAACACTAGTTCTTTGATCACATACTGACAACCTCACTGCCAGAGGATTCAGGTCAACATCCAGGCCGTTGATGATTGGCTGACTGGGTCAGTTCAACATCCAGGCCGTTGATGATTGGCTGACTGGGTCAGTTCAACATCCAGGCCGTTGATGATTGGCTGACTGGGTCAGGTGAACCAAGAGGTACTCAACTGGTCCCTATCGTGAGCATCCCTTTCTGTCCTGGGATGCAACATGGATAGATGTACCTGGTCTATGTGTTCTGTGTTGTGGGGATTTGTCACATTGTAAGTCGCTTTAAGGGCAAAGAGAACATGAATACAAGAAAACTGTCCATTTGTTTGTGTTTTTAGTCACTTATAAGTGTAATTATATATTTCCCAGAAGGAAATATGCCTCAATCAGTTAGTTCATGTTCCTTTGCTCTCTGTTGCTTGCTAATGTATCCATGCCGTAAAGTGTACCATCCAGACACATTATCACATAAAACTCCATGAGTCTTTACGACCCAGAGGTCAACCGGTTCATGGATTATTATGGAATAAGGTATTATTAATCTATACCCTCCTCATCAATACAGTTGTACTGTATGTGGGTAAGTCCTGCATGTGGAGACACACCAGTGTGCATTTCAATTCATCAACTTGTTTGCAGTGGATTGATGTGATTTTATCATTGTTGACGTTTACAGATATATAAACGTCAACAATGAAATATTTCAGACAGTATGTTCAGCAGTAAAATAGCGTCATTATTTTCTGGGAAATGCTGCGTTTCGCTTTGTAATTCCTCACTTGGTTTCTCTCTCGTGTTTTTGACACATTACAGCAGCAAGAAGGGAGCCGCCGCCCGCCGCAGAAAGTAAACGGTTTGATCCCGCCACGAGCTGCGCAAACTGCCGCTGCACCGGACACAAGTCGTCTGCAGACATGTACACTATCGCTAACGGCATTGCTCAGACAACTTTGACGCATGTCTTACTGTTTGTTTCACAAAAGTCGTGCTACAACCAGGAAGAGATCGTTATCTGTTGTTATAGGAACATCTGTCATCACGCTTTCAAGCCCATGGACTGTTTGGTTCTCAGTATTTTTGTAAATAAAGTGTGACTCTCCAGTCTGTAGCTGTTATTATTCAAAACTCAATAAAGATCAGTATTTTTAACCATGTTAAAATGTGTTCAATAATTAAAGCTCTCAATAGCTTAGATATATCAGATATGTAAGATATAGACTACCCCCCCCTGTCCCCAGCTGATGGTTATTCAGAACAATAGTCTACAATGCATCGAATGTGTTCAGTATGTAGGCCTACCAAGGATTTTGGTGGGTCTGTGCACAAAAATGCTGTGATTTCAAGAACCTAAAGAAGGTGAAGGTTCTATTGATGACTGACATAGGCCTATTCAGCTCATAGAAAAGGTAGGCTAGTGCGTGTCCGGTATTCACATTATTCCGCCCCGCCCACCTTTTTTACTTCCGTTGTATTCGAACTTCCTGTTTGCCGGGGATCTCATTCAATTCAATGGAGAACTACCGAGAAGTCCCGCTGCTAAAACATTAAATAAGGTTGGTGAATTTGTGCCAGTTGTGCTATGTTCGTGTGCTACAACAAGTCACCAATACACCCTTTCACTGGATGGCTTGAAAACGACTTTTTAAGTGTTTATATAATTAGTTTGCCGGTCAGATCGCTGCTCTGCTTTGCTGCTATAAGTAGGCGTTACATTAGCCACAAACATAAGATGTTTTAACGATTTCACTGCAGGGCATATTTGCTATACCTTGTTTGAAAGCTTAAGCTTGCTATTAGCCATAAACTGCAAATGTATGAGTGACAAATTTCACAAATTGTGCTGTAATAATAAATAGTAGGCCAACAACTTTTTCATCGAGGGTCTTTGGTAGAAGCTTTATTCAACGTGTTAAAACTTACATGAGTGCACTAGTAATGCACTATATCTCCCCTCGTATCTAATGGCAATTAGAAAGACGCATCTATTAACTAATTTGATTGCTGCGTTGTTTCAAAAGCTTTACATTACATTTAGATGGTTAGATACATGGTCAAAACAATCAAAAGACAGGGTCTGATTTCGTTTTCTACAGTTGTTATGGCAGCCACTAACTGCACAGTTGACGCTGGGCATCTTTATTAGCCTTAAGTGTGTACCAAAGCTTGTTTAAGACGTTCTCTTATAGTAGGCCTACTGTTTTAAAGCGGAAAGTATACAAACAGGAAATGAGAATACGCGGATGGCCGCGCCCATCGCGACTTCCGGAATAAGGTGAATATAATTTACATTAAATTAAGGACAATGTTATATCCTACTCTTTTGATATTAAATAAAAAATGGTTTAATAGCCAGTGTTTTTGTATTATAGAGCGTCAGGAAGTATTTGTTATAGTTTGCCCACGTTTCCGCTGTAGTTCATGGTACGTCCTCATGATGACGCTTTTACGCTTTATATCCTTCATTCCTGACTGGAGAGGGAGAGGGAGAGGGAGAGGGAGAGGGAGAGGGAGAGGGAGAGGGAGAGGGAGAGGGAGAGGGAGAGGGAGAGGGAGATGGGAGAGGGAGAGGTCGAGAGGGAGAGGGAGAGGGAGACGTTTCGAGGGAGAGGGAGAGGGCTAGCTGGGTAGAGGGGTACTCGATCGCGGTAGAGCTGTTTGCTGCTAGTGGGATCGTGCAGAGGGCGACGAGGGAGAGGGTCGTGTGTTTGTTACTGTGTATTTCTGTTGGTCAGATGATAAACTTGGACATTTCTGAAGAATATTGCAGCAATAATCGGTAATGTGCGGCATAGCCTGCCTACGTTCTCTTATAAACAGGGTTGGAAATGTAGGCCTATGTATTAGTTTTTACGTAGCCTAATAATGACCAAACTGTTCGACACCAATTTATGTGACACATCTATAAATAGCATAGACCCCAGACTTGTAAAGTTTGCTCAGGGATATATGTGATTTACTTAGGCCTAGGCCTACTGATTATTTTATAAGGTTAAAATCGATCTAATCAAACCGTAATTAATATTTCTTATCAATACAAATGGAAATCTAAAGGATTAATGATGAGGTGTAAAATAATTTTACGACAATCTAAGGCCTCAGTAAATTCGTAATGAGCGCAGCACACAGCCGGCAGATTGTAATCGAATAGGGCTTATATTTTGTTTCATTTTCCTCAGGACTATTAAAGCATGCAAGTGCCAAATTCACTTCAATTATTTAGATTTTCAATTCTTTAGAATTGTATAGGCATACCGTTCTAATTCAGATACACTTGTAGTCTGATGACCAATATGAATGTGTCCAGTGCTGCAGGCCTAACGGTTCTAACTGCAAAAGTATAGCCCGTTCGAGTGGGATATTGCTCTCCAGGCCTATATATCGTACAACGAAAAAGTTCCTTGTCTTAAAATGTTTAGTTTTTACATATTTACCAAGGCTTTTATTTATTTAAAAAATATGGCTGTGATTGTATCGTTGGTTTATCTTGCACTTGGATGTAGACTAATTGTTATGCTTTGTGGGTTTGTCTAAATCAAATAAAAAGGTTTCACCCGGTTTAAAATAGAGCACTTGACAGCAGATCAGAGATTGCTGGTTCAAATTTCCCCTGTCCACCGCTTTGGATAATAGCGTCTGATAAATAGGTAGGTCCAACTGACAATGAATGATGAAGCATATTTTGTATAAATAGTCATACTCATTTATTCGTTCTAACTTTGACGTTCACTCATTTTAAACTGTATAAATATAAAGAGTAACATTCCACACAACAAACAAATAGGCATTAAATACATTAAAATGTGTTTTCCTTTTCTTTGTTTCCGTAACAAATCGGCTCTTATTTACACATAATATACAAAAATGGTCCTCTAATACATGGCAAGGAAAAATAACGTTGACACACACACAAGTCTAAGGAAGTGGTCAATAGTTATTATTATTACATTATTAATTCATTTGGGTTAGGATTGTTTAAATAGGTCTAGCCTATATCTCACAAAACGCATGACGTGACCCCAAGACGCACGTTAGCAATGAACATTAAGGAATTGAAAAACACTCTTTTTTAGCGTAATAGGACGGACGACTGACACCTTGGCCATTCTGCTTCACTTCTGCAATAGTGTCACAGACTGTAGCCTACGTCCCTCGCTGACTTCAGTTACTCAAAAGGAATTGATTTGTCTCCATCAAGGCACTACAATAAGCCAAATTGAAATGGTCTTTTCACAACACTTGATAAATGGGGTTGGGGCCGTGGGACTGGCGGGGGCAGTTGGTCGGTGACGGCACAGATGCGGGCTCGCTCAGGACAGATCCCTCGTGCGGAGAACAGGAACCCTCGGAACCCTCAACTGACAACAGAGTGCACGCGGAGGTATCCGTCGAAATTCTCTGAACTATACTGGATAGACAATCCAAACTTGATATGACTGCGTGCTTTTCACTTCTTGAAACAGCTGTAACGAAGATAGAAAACAAAGTGGTTAGATAACTCAAATGACATAGGCCTATTCCACCGAGGGTTAAATTCTGTTATGATTTATAGGCGTGTGAAATAACAGAATTATATATTTTTTCCACAACTGCATTCATTCATGTGCTGAGTAACTTACCATTTGGCGTTTCGTTGAAATAAGAGCTGTCAAAGTTGCTTCGCCTGGCTGATGCGCATGTGGGCCCGTCCATCTGGGGGAAAACAGAAAAACCAGTCACGTCTACATCCATCTACACTGTCCTGTAATCGCTCACATCGTTTTACTTACATAGAACAAACGAAATTTCATTTAATGTGGATATTATTCAACTTTTTTTTTAAATGCTGCAACTCACCATTCCATCAGAACAGTTGGACCGTGGGCTCGAGGCGTCCGAGTCCCCGCTATAGTGGTCCATTACCGGATAGTAGTTATCGTCCTGCCCGCGCAGCAGAGACTGAAGGGACTCGATATAACTGATTGCGTTTCTGAGAATCTCTACTTTGGGCAGCCTCTGGTTGGGGTTGGTAGAAGTGCATCTCTTCAGGGTCTCAAAGGCATCGTTGACCTTGCCCAACCGTCTCCGCTCCCGCATAGTGGCCGCCTTCCTCCGGTCCGCGTTGGTGGTTTTTTCTCTTACATGCTTTACATGCCCACAGGAGGCATCTCCCTGCCTGGTGGTGCCCGCTCGGTGCTCGAATATGCTCGTCCTCGTTGTGGATATGGTCATCTGGCTTTAAAAGACCGACGTGGACCAGCCTCGGGTCCAGGTCTTCGAAGAAGTGCATGTCACTTGAGTTAAAGCAGGGGTCGTCGTAAAAGTCATCAGCAGAGTTGATGGGGAAGGAAATATCCGACAATTCCATCTCTCACTTTCAATTTCTATTCCAACTTTGTAACAGTGTAGATGTCCCCGGTTGTCAGATGTGATAACACGTTAACGAAACTTCAACAAAACTAAATTTCTCAACTAAAAGAGATTACACGTTAACGAAACTTCTTCAACAAAACAAAAATTATCAACTAAAAGAGGAAGGCTAGAGTAAAGGCCTATCACTGTAACCACGAGAACACAAAACAACGATGTTAAAGGAGGAATGTGGTTATCTAAGTCAACTTTAGTCCTCGTTTACCCTCAGGGTACCTGTTGCTGATGTTGGAGAGACAACTAGCTTTTATGCTCGGTGTGAGAAGAAGGGGCGTGTTCAACAGTTCTGACATCTGTGTGAACTAGCCAATAGGCGTACAGATGGGGTGCACAGGGAGGGGTTTACAACTTCACGCTAATTAGTCTACTCTTTACTGCCGGAGGGAATACAAGGATAAAATTATGAAAATAATGAAACATCTACAACAAATTATAATTTGGGAAATACATGGTGTAATTTTCTAAAAGTTAAATCAGTGGAAGAAATGTAGTCAACATTGTCAAAACGACGTATAGGCTATCTAAGTGACACAATGAAAATGAAAATCGTGATTTGAAATATTAATTAAGACAGCCTAGGCCTACTATATGTAGGCCTAGAGCTCTTTTTATTCATAGCCTCATAGGTCATATAAAATAGCCTAGCCAACAGTCTCATCGCAAAAACATCACTGGGATAGGAGGATGCATGAATATTTTTAGAATGCTTTACTATTTTTAAGGTAAATTAAAAGCTTGACATAGTGGCGCATAGCCTTGCGCTGCCGCCTCGCCGTGCGCTGCCGTCTTGAGGGTCGAGGTTCAGTTGGGTCCTGTCGGTATACTCAGGCATGTTCTCCCCGTGCTTACATATATTTAAAAGGCATATCATATCGAAGCCAGAACAGACGGGACATGCACTTTGGACGTGCAGCTGATGCGCCTGACGTCCTAGCTACCGCAGAGAAGGACGGTCAGGCTGGGTGATATACGCGGTGAATGTATTCGGTAGACACCTAGCATGCGTGAATGTGTTCCGATCCACTAACTTAGATTCATGAAATAATTCTTCTAGACAATTTTCCTTCGTGAAAATCGAATAACTCTTCAAGAGTCAGGGGTCAAACAGGGCAAGGCTCAAAATGAACGCTAGATGGCGACAGTGAGTTTTCAATTTGGACTAACTGAAGACCTGAACAGAATTCTTCCAACACACTGACAGTGAAAGGATGCACAATGATCCACAACTTTGTTCAACAACATTTTATTTTGGAAGAAATATTCATTGTAGGTATATGATTAATATTGAGGTGATATATAAAAGGTACAGACAATACCCCCAAAGAAAGCATGAAAGGATCACACAGTTACAGAACTCCTTATGTTGAGAAGACATTCAGTCCTCTTTTTATGACACTGTACTCTGTCATAACATTCTTTTATAATGGTTTATATTTATACCAGACAGGTATTTTGGGTAATGAACACACAAAATGCCATGCAGGAAAAGTAACTTAAAATGTAACAGTGTTTCTAATGCTTGTCATCTGGAGAGAGGGAGTTTTAGTGCAGAGGAGGCTGAGTGCTTTATAATGGCACATTCTTTATGTCATACATTTGGAAGAAGCTATAATATCTATAAAAAACACTTCAGAGAGAGAAACATCTAAAACACATTTCAGGTGAAACATCTGGATGATATGGTGCTGGCACTTTGGAGTTCTACCGTATTTCAACTGGTAAAGAAGTAGGATATAGTAATATCCCTGTTTGCACACTGTATGGTAAAGAGGATATAGTAATATCCCTGTTTGCATATACTGTATGGAACAGTTATTCCCATTTATCCTATTCCTCCTATAGAAGCAATAAAGGTTTGAAAGGTGTGTCCCTAACCCTAACCCTACGTCACAAAAGTAGCTCCCATCAAATCCACAACACAGGTACTTAGAACCCCACACAGCTGCTTAGAACCCCACACGGGTGCTTAGAACCCCACACAGCTGCTCAGAACCCCACACGGGTGCTTAGAACCCCACACAGCTGCTTAGAACCCCACACAGCTGCTTAGAACCCCACACAGGGCACTGTACACCACACAGGGCTAGCTGGGAGTGGACAGCACACACACACACTTGAAGACACCGCTCCGCCCCTGGTTCCCCTCACCAGAGGAGTCTCTCACAGACACACGTGGGACCTGCGAGTGTTTTAAGCGACCCCCGCGCTGGTCAGTTCCTCCTGCAGCTGGTCCATCAGGTACTCCCCGAGGCTCCCCTGAGCCCCACAGCCCAGCCTGTGGGCGTTGGTGAGGAGGTCTCCCAGCAGCTTGACCCGGGGCACCAGGGGACCTAGGAAGCGGCTCTTCACCACGCTGGCAGAGTGCGGGTCGCTGTTCTGTCTGGCCAGCAGGCTCAGGTCCACCAGGATAGACATCTCATCCTTCCACTGGAGCAGCAGGAACTCCAGGGCTGGCAGCACCGCACACACCTGCTCGCATCCGGGCTTCTGGAACACACATGGACACACACCTGCTCACACCTGCTCAGAGCCCTGCTTCTGGAACACGCAGGGACACACACAGCCTGCCTGGCCTCGGGGTACAGGATAGGCGTGTGTCCTGGTCTCTAACAGGGGAGAACCCTGGCTCTTAGTGAGGCCTTGCCTAGCTGCAGACCGCTTGGAGAGCTCCCTGAATCTGTCCTGTGATGATGGTTTGAGCATGGGCTTTTAACAGCCTCGTTCAATTAAAACAAGTCACAACTTATGGCAGGGTTAGTCATGCTGAGGACGTCTCGTGCGAGTCACAGATCAATGGATAACGAGGTGTTCCGAATCGCTGCTGATGGACGCGTTGGCGGTCTCACTCAGGATCGCTTTGACATGACTCGTAAAACCGGAGGAGGCAGAGAGAAACACACGGTGCAGAGGCAGAGAGAAAACACACGGTGCAGAGGCAGAGAGAAACACGCGGTGCAGAGGCAGAGAGGAGCCCACGGTGCAGAGGCAGAGAGAAACAAACGGTGCAGAGGCAGAGAGAAACACACGGTGCAGAGGCAGAGAGAAACACGCGGTGCAGAGGCAGAGAGAGACACACGGTGCAGAGGCAGAGAGAAACACGCGGTGCAGAGGCAGAGAGAAACACACGGTGCAGAGGCAGAGAGAAACACACGGTGCAGAGGCAGAGAGAAACACACGGTGCAGAGGCAGAGAGAAACACACGGTGCAGAGGCAGAGAGAAACACACGGTGCAGAGGCAGAGAGAAACACGCGGTGCAGAGGCAGAGAGAAACACACACGGTGCAGAGGCAGAGAGAAACACACGGTGCAGAGGCAGAGAGAAACACACGGTGCAGAGGCAGAGAGAAACACACACGGTGCAGAGGCAGAGAGAAACACGCGGTGCAGAGGCAGAGAGAAACACCAGCTCCTACATCTGGAAACACAGTTAATACACTGTCCTTCCGCCATCACATTCTTCTACACAATTTTCCGGAACTCAGGAGAAATGTACACCCTGACAGGCATTAAGAAGTGAACTCAGGGCAAGACCCCAGGGTTTACCCCCCGCCTCACGCCCCCCCATGCCCCCCCCTCTCACCCCCCCCTCACCGGTCACCTCTCTGTTCACGCTCTCATCAGTGGGCCCTGACACAAACTCTAGGAAAGGTCTCATAGGGCACTACGTTCAAAGTGGAAGAGATTACTTCAGGGATACTTTAAACTATCTTTAGTTTATCTTAATACCACAGAACAGGTGCATATGCTCAACTCTCATAACTTTCCAGACTTTTAACAAACTTTGGAAACAAACTTTTCCATTCAGAAAGTTGAATTTGAGGGGGTAGCAGTTTTGATGTAAGGTGAATGATATTGTCATGGTGGGCGGAGCTAGGCAGGGGATATATGCTGAGCACAGGTGTGTGGGGGCGGAGCCAGGAAGTGTGGGGGCGGAGCCAGGCTGAGGAAGAGTTAACAACATGCTCCTCCAGCAGGTACATCTCCTGGGGTGAGTTTACCTGGATGTCTTTGTTGCAGTACTGCCCTCCGTGGTCACACAGGTAGTGTGGGGGGGGGGTTTACCTGGATGTCTTTGTTGCAGTACTGTCCTCCGCGCTCACACAGGTAGTGGGGGGGGGGTTTACCTGGATGTCTTTGTTGCAGTACTGTCCTCCGCGCTCACACAGGTAGTGAGGGGGGGGGGTTTACCTGGATGTCTTTGTTGCAGTACTGCCCTCCGCGCTCACACAGGTAGTCCATCAGGGCCTCTGCCTGCTCCTGTTCCTTCCCAGCCTGCTGATGGAAGAACGCTGCCACTCTTGGCAGGGCGATGTCATCCTGCTCAAATATCTGAGACTGGAAGAGACCAGGCAGCGGGAATCAAAATAGGATGAAGTGCTTTACATTTGGGATCACTCGTTAAGAAGCTAGCTTCCCTAACGCTTAAGACAGGATTAGACTAGATGTGGAAAGATGATTACAACACTCTTCACTGCTTTAAGTTATGAGATCCCTGGGAAAAAATAGTGCTGTTAATATAATATTATTTTAATCATGAATCTATGTCTATGTAGCCTATGCTCGAGACTCATGAACAGTAACGGATGCATATTTAGGTCAACGCAACTGATCAGTGCTGATCGCTTTGAGTGTATGTTTGATTTGATGGCTTTGGTTGAAAACAACGCGCAACCTTACCAGCGCCTCCAGCCTGTAAGCGACTTCGAGAAGCAATGTCGAGACGCCACACAAACTCTCCTCCACAGCCGAGGGGAGATTCTGCTTCACTTTGCTGCCGACACAAGCTCGGTGGGTCTTGCAGACAGGAAGATTCGTTTTTAATCTTTTGGTACTTGGTTCAGCCATGTTAAAGAGTCGCTACGCGCCAAATAATTTCAACTGTGGCAACAAATAAATGCGCTGTATTTATCAGGGTGCTATTTCATTATTCTTTGACGCCAAGTTGTGGACCGATAAAACTAAATAGCCACACAATTACACGTTGTTTACAGTCTGCCGCTGCTGGAGACCACAGGATAAAAATAAAAATAGACTACGATCGCTTCCTGTGTTCAAGAGATCAAGTTCATCCGGTGCATGTGAAAGACATCTCGTCCTAGATAATTAATGTGACTCGCGAGCTATGGAAATACACCGTCAGTTGATATCGGAGGCTAAATACAATTGACTGCTGATGTAGAAGTTGGAACACGGATGCTTTTATACTTATGTTGATCCAGGGATATCAAACGAGTCGTAACATTATCAGGTTATAGATTAAAAGCTTAAAAAGTCTTGGGATACTCAGATGTGTGCTCACACTTATTTATACGAGTAAAACATTAAAGAAAAAACCCAAAGCGATCTTCTTATCGAAATCAAAACATTTATTAGCACATGATCAAAGTTGACAATAATAATAAACGTTGGTCTGATCTGGCTGAGCAGAAATGCCTTTTACAAAATATAGTTATTTCATATGTTCAATATAGTGATTTAGGACATTCAAGTTAAGTCTGGCCATGTTTTTATATGAGGGTGACATGACACAACAAGGAGTTGTGTGGAATTGCACTTCCCTGAACTGTAAATTCCCATGCAGACTCTCATGTCTCTGCTGAACATCGGCCAACTCGTCTCCTCATACCTTCCAGTATTAACATGATATATTCTGTATGTTGATCCAGAAGTGGTGAAGGTGTCTACATTTATATCCCTCCATGTTACAGAGATGATGTTTCCAGCTTCTCCCCCAGCACCTCCCCCCCCCCTCTCCTCTCCCCCCCTCTCCTCTCTCCCCCCCTCTCCCCCCCCTCTCCCCCTCCCTCTCCTCTCCTCTCCTCTCCTCTCCTCTCCTCTCCTCTCCTCTCCTCTCCTCTCCTCTCCTCTCCTCTCCTCTCCTCTCCTCTCCTCTCCTCTCCTCTCCTCCTCCCTCTCCCCTCCCCTCCCCTCCCCTCCCCTCCTCTCCCTCCCCTCCTCTCCCCCTTCTCTCCTCTCCCCTCCCCTCCCCTCCCCTCCTCTCCCCTCCTCCTCTCTCCCCTTCTCTCTCCCCTCTCCCCTCCCCTCCCCTCCTCTCCCCTCCTCCTCTCCCCTCCCCTCCTCTCCCCTTCTCTCCTCTCCTCTCCTTTCCTCCTGGGGGTGTGGGGGTGGAGGTGTGTGTTCCTTTCCTCCTGGGGGTGTGTTCCTCTCGTGTCCCCCCCCCGGCCCACGCCACCACAGCGCGCTCGCTGGTAGATGAGTGACGTGAGAGGCTGTTCTCTGGCCGCTCCACCAGGGGAAGCAGGGGAACCCCGGTTCAGGGCCGGCTAGGGGTCACCAGGGGTCACCAGGACCTGCACCCCTGACATGACCCCGTGACCCACAGACACGTAGATAAATCCGTCCAGGGTGATTAAGCATAAGGACTGACAACCACTGTGGGTCTTCAGTCCGAGGTCCAGTGTTCACCAAGGCCCCCCCCGGCCCCCCCCGGCCTGGTGTGCTGGCCTGGACAACAGCTGTCCGCACACACTCACACACTACGTGGACGGTAGGGACGTTTTTTTGGCAGTACACACACTCAAACACACACACACACTCAAACACACACACATGCACACAAGCATGCACACACACAGGCAGCTTACACACTCAGAAGTGCTGACACTGGGGCTTGCCTGAGCTGACAAGGTGTCTGTTATCACACCTGCTGCCTGCCGTAAAGACCACAGGCTGCCTCCCTGCCTGCCTGCCTCGCTGCCTCCCTGCCTCCACCACAGCAGCAGCATTGTGCTTGGGACAGCCCTGGACCTAGATTACATTACACACCCAACAGTTTAGCCCAGACCCCTCCAGACCCCCACCAGACCCCACCAGACCCCACCAGACCCCCACCACACCCCCACCAGACCCCCACCACACACCCACCACACACCCACCACACCCCCACCAGACCCCACCAGACCCCACCAGACCCCCACCAGACCCCCACCACACACCCACCACACCCCCACCAGACCCCACCAGACCCCACCAGACCCCCACCAGACCCCCACCAGACCCCCACCACACCCCCACCAGACCCCCACCAGACCCCACCAGACCCCACCAGACCCCCACCAGACCCCTCCAGACCCCCACCAGACCCCCACCACACACCCACCACACCCCCACCAGACCCCACCAGACCCCACCAGACCCCCACCAGACCCCCACCAGACCCCCACCACACCCCCACCAGACCCCCACCAGACCCCCACCACACCCCCACCAGACCCCCACCAGACCCCACCAGACCCCCACCACACCCCCACCAGACCCCACCAGACCCCACCAGACCCCCACCAGACCCCCCACCACACCCCCACCAGACCCCACCAGACCCCACCAGACCCCCACCAGACCCCCACCAGACCCCCACCAGACCCCCCACCAGACCCCCTCCAGACCCCCACCAGACCCCCACCAGACCCCGACCAGACCCCCACCAGACCCCCACCAGACCCCACCAGACCCCACCAGACCCCCACCAGACCCCCACCACACCCCCACCAGACCCCACCAGACCCCACCAGACCCCCACCAGACCCCCCACCACACCCCCACCAGACCCCACCAGACCCCCACCAGACCCCCACCAGACCCCCTCCAGACCCCCACCAGACCCCCACCAGACCCCCACCAGACCCCACCAGACCCCCACCAGACCCCCACCAGACCCCCACCAGACCCCCACCAGACCCCACCAGAACCCACCAGACCCCCACCACACCCCCACCAGACCCCCACCAGACCCCACCAGACCCCCACCAGACCCCCTCCAGACCCCCACCAGACCCCTCCAGACCCCCACCAGACCCCCTCCAGACCCCCACCAGACCCCACCAGACCCCC
>CAEFZP010000470.1:30000-35000 GCA_903064625.1 Mallotus villosus | reverse complement strand
TGTGCGTGCATGTGTGTGTGTAAGTGTGTGCGTGTATGTGTGTGTGTGTGTGTGTGTGGTGTGTGTGTGTGTGCGCGCTTGTGTGTGTGCGCGTGTGTGTGTGCGTGTATGTGTGTGTATGTGTGTGCGTGTATGTGTGTGTGTGTGTGTGTGTGTGTGTGTGTGTGTTGTGTGTGGTGTGTGTGCGCGCTTGTGTGTGCGCGCGTGTGTGTGTGCGTGTATGTGTGTGTATGTGTGTGCGTGTATGTGTGTGTGTGTGTGTGTGTGTGTGTATGTGTGTATGTGTGTGTGTGTGTGTGTGTGCGTGTATGTGTATGTGTGTGTGTGTGTGTGTGTGTGTGTCCAGGCGTGAAAGATACTCCCTGTGTGGTCCCAGGAGTCAGGGGAACCCCAGCACCCACAGTCCTCAGGTCTCTGTCTGAGACACAGCTTGACCCAGCACCCACAGTCCTCAGCTCTCACACAGCTTGACCCAGCACCCACAGTCCTCAGCTCTCACACAGCTTGACACAGCACCCACAGTCCTCAGCTCTCACACAGCTTGACACAGCACCCACAGTCCTCAGTCTCAGTCACACAGCTTGACACAGCACCCACAGTCCTCAGCTCTCAGTCTGAGACACAGCTTGACACAGCACCCACAGTCCTCAGCTCTCTGTCACACAGCTTGACCCAGCACCCACAGTCCTCAGCTCTCAGTCTGAGACACAGCTTGACACAGCACCCACAGTCCTCAGGTCTCTGCACACAGCTTGACACAGCACCCACAGTCCTCAGCTCTCAGTCACACAGCTTGACTTGCCCATCACTTTTTCATGGTTTTGTACCCTTACAAACCCTGCCAATTAAATATGAATTTGGCATTAATAATTTAGATTAGGCTCACACCAAGCTACACTTGCCTTCTTGGATCCATAAAAAAAACATGGAAACCCCCTCCACCGCTCCTACCCCCCCTTTCCCCAGCGCACCACCAGGACTGTCCCCCACCCCCCAGGCCTGTCCCCCCACCCCCCAGGCCTGTCCCCCGCCCCCCCAGAGTCCCCAGCAGTGGTGTCCCTCATCAGCCTCCAGCCGTCAGACCTCAGCTAAGATCACAGCAGCGTAACGTTTACCTTAGCGCCTGTCTTTGATCCGGTGTGTCTCCTCTGGCCCCCAGCCGGGCCACGGCTCTGGAGGGACACCTCCCTGGAGGCCCACCTCCCTGGGCCCCTCACCCTCCACCTCCCTGGGCCCCTCACCCTCCACCTCCCTGGGCCCCTCACCCTCCACCTCCCTGGGCCCCTCACCCTCCACCTCCCTGGGCCCCTCCACCTCCCTGGGCCCCTCACCCTCCACCTCCCATGGGGCCCCTCACCCTCCACCTCCCTGGGCCCTCACCCTCCACCTCCCAGGGCCCCTCCACCTCCTTGGGCCCCTCCACCTCCCTGGGCCCCTCACCCTCCACCTCCCTGGGCCCCTCACCCTCCACCTCCCTGGGCCCCTCACCCTCCACCTCCCAGGGCCCCTCACCTCCCTGGGCCCCTCACCCTCCACCTCCCTGGGGCCCCTCACCCTCCACCTCCCTGGGCCCCTCATCCTCCACCTCCCTGGGCCCTCACCCTCCACCTCCCTGGGCCCCTCCACCTCCCTGGGCCCCTCATCCTCCACCTCCCTGGGCCCCTCCACCTCCCTGGGCCCCTCATCCTCCACCTCCCTGGGCCCCTCCACCTCCCTGGGCCCCTCATCCTCCACCTCCCTGGGCCCCTCCACCTCCCTGGGCCCTCCACCTCCCTGGGCCCCTCCACCTCCTGGGCCCCTCCACCTCCCTGGGCCCCTCATCCTCCACCTCCCTGGGCCCCTCATCCTCCACCTCCCTGGGCCCCTCCACCTCCCTGGGCCCCTCCACCTCCCTGGGCCCCTCCACCTCCCTGGGCCCCTCCACCTCCCTGGGCCCCCTCACCCTCCCTGGGCCCCTCACCCTCCACCTCCCTGGGCCCCTCACCCTCCACCTCCCTGGGCCCCTCACCCCTCACCCTCCCTGGGCCCCTCACCCCTCACCCTCCCTGGGCCCCTCACCCTCCACCTCCCTGGGCCCCTCACCCCTCCACCTCCCTGGGCCCCTCACCCTCCACCTCCCTGGGCCCCTCCACCTCCCTGGGCCCCTCCACCTCCCTGGGCCCCTCACCCTCCACCTCCCTGGGTCCCTCCACCTCCCTGGGCCCCTCACCCTCCACCTCCCTGGGCCCCTCACCCTCCCTGGGCCCCTCACCCTCCACCTCCCTGGGCCCCTCACCCTCCACCTCCCTGGGCCCCTCCACCTCCTGGGCCCCTCCACCTCCCTGGGCCCCTCCACCTCCCTGGGCCCCTCACCCTCCACCTCCCTGGGCCCCTCCACCTCCCTGGGCCCCTCACCCTCCACCTCCCTGGGCCCCTCACCCTCCACCTCCCTGGGCCCCTCACCCTCCACCTCCCAGGGCCCCTCACCCTCCACCTCCCTGGGCCCCTCCACCTCCCTGGGCCCCTCACCCTCACCTCCCTGGGCCCCTCCACCTCCCTGGGCCCCTCCACCTCCCTGGGCCCCTCCACCTCCCTGGGCCCCTCACCCTCCACCTCCCTGGGCCCCTCACCCTCCACCTCCCTGGGCCCCTCATCCTCCCCATCAGAGCCCCACCAGCCTGACAGGGACGGCAGGTGACAACAGCAGAACACCCACCACCTCCCAAACGCCACATTTAGCCCTGGCTCCTAACGACGTCTCTGGGGTGAGAGAGCCGGTCGTCTGTGTGTCTGACCGTGCTGCTTTCTTAGGCTCTGCTGGTGGTCCACTTTGCTACTTTCTTGTTACATGCAAATGGTTCGAGGCATCCAACTGGATCCTCTTGACAATCAAAGATCAACAACTAAATTGCCCCCGTTGGACCCTGAGGAATGTCCAGGCATTTGCTTTTCATGGACATCAACCCTGTTACAGTAGGAATCCGTAGTGTTCAGTCACACACACGGCCCATGCCATCCATCTGCTCTTCAAAATGAACTGATCTAGCATTTGACTGTCAAGGGGTGATATTGTGTAATATACCACATCTAGCACAGTAGCATCAGTGTGGGAGTGGCCCAGGCAAGGGTTTGGCTGAGGAGGAGATGGGATCTGCTGTTTGTTGTGTGATCATTGGCTGAGGAGGAGATGGGATCTGCTGATGTTGTGTGATCATTGGCTGAGGAGGAGATGGGATCTGCTGATTGTTGTGTGATCATTGGCTGAGGAGGAGATGGGATCTGCTGATTGTTGTGTGATCATTGGCTGAGGAGGAGATGGGATCTGCTGTTTGTTGTGTGATCATTGGCTGAGGAGGAGATGGGATCTGCTGATTGTTGTGTGATCATTGGCTGAGGGGAGATGGGATCTGTGATGTTGTGATCATGGCTGAGGAGGAGATGGGATCTGCTGATTGTTGTGTGATCATTGGCTGAGGAGGAGATGGGATCTGCTGATTGTTGTGTGATCATTGGCTCAGGAGGAGATGGGATCTGTTGAATGTTGTGTGATCATTGGCTGAGGAGGAGATGGGATCTGCTGATTGTTGTGTGATCATTGGCTGAGATGGAGATGGGATCTGCTGATTGTTGTGTGATCATGGCTGAGGAAGAGATGGGATCTGCTGATTGTTGTGTGATCAGAGTTCTTCATCGCTTGTGACTTTCCCTCGGAGGGATCTTGCTGCTTGAAGGATCTTGTGGGTTTCACCACTACTGATTCACTGTCATCCATAACAGGGCATCGTGCAGACAGTGCATCTGCCATGTACAGGAAATCCTGCCACAACACAGTTAAAATCACGTCTGCGCAGTCATGAAAACCCAAACCACGTCCGTCTCACCTCCACCTTCCCCAGTTCATGTTTCAGACACTTTGAGACCCATTGTTCTGAGACTGAGAGATTTGGAGATGTCCGTTTTGAGCGTGGCTGTGACAAAAGCAGAGGAATGCTGTTGCTGTCGACAGTAAAGAGAGGAACTCAGAGAAGCTGTGTAACTGTATCACGCTGACCATAAACACCATGAACTAGGGCCCGGGCTGGGCAGAGGATTGGGTTACCTGCAGGCCAAGACTGTGAGGACGGAGGCATCCCATCATAAACACCGGCTTGGTTGGCAACAGCAGAGTGTGGGATTATCGCAGATAAATGTTGTGAGAGTGTAACACTGCACAATTATTATTTGTAATTCTTTACGTGCATGACTTTATCAGTATGGTTTCTTTGATATCAGAACGTGCCGTCCACAGTTTAGTACATTTTGTGAGGCCGAACGTGTGAACTGTAATGTATCTGCTCACGCAGGCCTCTCGGAAACAACACACCAATGATAATCTGCCCAACATGATTCTGCTCTCCTCTGTCAGTACCACCGTGTACTCGAGTCGTTAGAGAGCAAGAAATAGAAACATGAGTCGAGCTGAGATCATGATTCGCCCCGTTAAAAGAAGAAAAAAAATCTCCTCCAGTTCTTTCCCCTCCCTGGCAGCCCTCCCTCTCTGTCCCGCCCAGGCTGCATTAGCGAGAGATTTGGCCGGCGTGTTCAGCGTGATGGACCATGTCCCTATCAGCACCTCGCCCCCCCCAGAGATCCCTCTGCTAGCAGCAGGAAAACAAAGGCCTTTAAGTAGCAGTAGCCTGGACGATCCGTGCACATGAAAGTAGAAGCTGAACTTCAACACCACTGGTGGGACTCAGACAGGGGAAATATGAACCTTTGTTTTTTCAAAACAAAATTATGGCAGAAAAAAAATAAAAGTGGGATGGAAGTGAGGTGGTTCTGTCTCAGTGTTTGGGACAGGAAGTGAGGTGGTTCTGTCTCTGAGACAGGAAGTGAGGTGGTTCTGTCTCAGTGTTTGGGACAGGAAGTCAGGTGGTTCTGTCTCAGTGTTTGGGACAGGAAGTGAGGTGGTTCTGTTTCAGTGTCTGGGACAGGAAGTGAGGTGGTTCTGTCTCAGTGTTTGGGACAGGAAGTCAGGTGGT
>CAEFZP010000470.1:0-25000 GCA_903064625.1 Mallotus villosus | reverse complement strand
AGTTCATGCAATGTTTCTAAATGTGTGGCTCATCTTTTTGTTGCGAGCCTTTCCGAGCGCCGGCTGCAAGGCATATATGTCGGCCTTTTTTCCCCCCTTTTTTTCAAAGAGTTATACAGTTTTATGCCCACTCTTACTGCCTTGTTTGATTATTGTTGGCCGATAGTAGGCTACTTATTCCTACAGATTGTCTTGTTGAAGCGTTTCCAAAACTTTAAGAGCGCCTGTAGGCGCATTGTTCGGCCGTTACAAGCGCCGCATAGGCCTATAGAAAAAGTTAATGATTAATCGATAATTGCTCGATAATTCTAGCGATGATCGAGCAAGGACATTTTTTAAATGCCATCCCTAGTGTTTGGTCTGGGGGGCAAAGTTGTAAATTGACTGGTTGAAGAGGTTTGTCATTTTGTGTTGCTGTACTGACAATCACCCAAGACTCGCAATTTATTTTATTTTTCTTAATATCTTAATACCCATATTTTTACCTTAGTTATTTAGTAAATTGAGAATTATTCTTTCCTGGCTTTGCTATCATGTTTTGTTTACTATACTACGGTGGGCGTAGTTTTTTTAAATGTAGGTACAGTTTTCTTAATAACCGAGGATGCGACCATTAAATATCATTTTCTTGATAAAACGTTGCGGTGGGAGCAGATTGACATTTTCATGAAGTGAAACGTAACCCTTGGCAGGGCAGCATGGACACAACTCCTCGTTCAACACCGTCCATCTCTCCAGTCTCTCACCTTTCATCCTGTTCAAGGACTTTCCCAGCTTCTAATCTTCCCATGGAACCCCCCTTCCTCCCCCCCCCGGATGAGTCTACCACATGACGACACCACCACTTCCAGGTCACGTGGTCCAGTAGGAGAGCATGGCCGGCTCGTTGGCCCCTGGGGGACTCTGGCCTCTGGGGGCTTCCCATGCTCTGACCCTGGGCCACCAGGGACCTGGGAGAGGAGCTGGGAGAGGACCAGGGGCCACATGCTGTTCTCACGCTGGTGTTAATCACGCTAGCTGTCCCCACCCTGGTCAGTCCTAGCAGGGGGTAGGGGGGGGTTAGGGAGAGGGGGGTGGTATAGTGGAGGGTGAGGGGGTGCAGGGCTAGGGGCGGGAGTGGGAGGTGGGGGGACAGGAGGGGGTGCAGGGTCATTAGTGGATGTGATTTCCAGATGAGCAGTGGGAGTTTCCCTCCCTCTCTCTGTGTGGGTGCTCCTATCTACAGTTCTGACATCATCATCATCATCTACAGTTCTGACATCATCATCTACAGTTCTGACATCATCATCCTCTACAGTTCTGACATCAATCATCACTCATCATCTTTCACAGTGCAGAATGCCCCCTGTGGTCTCAGAGGAGATACGCTTCGTCTTCTCATCTTCAGCTAAAATCATTAACACGTCCATCTAGTCCAGAAAGACCAGGTTGTTCTGGTTTGTAGCAGTCTGAGGACTGTGGTCCATTGTGCTGTGGCTGGGATCCCGCTGCTCAGCTAATCCCCAGGCAGGAGAGAGACCGACAGGAGAGAGACCGACAGGTGTCTTCTGATAGGCCATCTGGGAAAACTCATGAGTGATGATGCACCATAGTGGCCAGGGGAGGGCAGGGGACGGGAAGTGAATGTGGCTGAAGCTTAACCCCTGATGCTGATCCTCTAAACTCCCAGGATGGCTGCGTGCTGGTGGTGGTGGATGCAGGGTGGTGCTCTGCAGGGTGGTGTGGATGCAGGGTGGTGCTGGATGCAGGGTGGATGCAGGGTGGTGCTGGATGCAGGGTGGTGGGATGCAGGGTGGTGCTGGATGCAGGGTGGTGCTGGATGCAGGGTGGTGCTGGATGCAGGGTGGTGCTGGATGCAGGGTGGTGGTGGATGCAGGGTGGGTGGAGCAGGGTGGTGGTGTGGATGCAGGGTGGTGGTGGATGCAGGGTGGTGCTGGATGCAGGGTGGTGGTGGATGCAGGGTGGTGCTGGATGCAGGGTGGTGGTGGATGCAGGGTGGTGGTGCTGCAGGGTGGTGTGGATGCAGGGTGGTGCTGGATGCAGGGTGGTGGTGGATGCAGGGTGGTGGTGGATGCAGGGTGGTGGTGGATGCAGGGTGGTGGTGGATGCAGGGTGGTGTGCAGGGTGGTGGTGGATGCAGGGTGGTGGTGGATGCAGGGTGGTGGTGGATGCAGGGTGGTGCTGCAGGGGTGGTGGTGGGATGCAGGGTGGTGGGATGCAGGGTGGTGGTGGATGCAGGGTGGTGGTGGATGCAGGGTGGTGTGGATGCAGGGTGGTGCAGGGTGGTGTGGATGCAGGGTGGTGGTGGATGCAGGGTGGTGGTGGATGCAGGGTGGTGGTGGATGCAGGGTGGTGTGGATGCGGGTGGTGGTGGATGCAGGTGTGGTGGTGGATGCAGGGTGGTGGTGGATGCAGGGTGGTGCTGGATGCAGGGTGGTGGTGGATGCAGGGTGGTGGTGGCATGGGTGGGTGGTGGTGGATGCAGGGTGGTGGTGGATGCAGGGTGGTGGTGGATGCAGGGTGGTGGTGGGAGCAGGGTGGTTGTGGTGGTGGGGATGCAGGGTGGTGGTGGATGCAGGGTGGTGGTGGATGCAGGGTGGTGGTGGATGCAGGGTTGTGGTGGATGCAGGGTGGTGCTCTGCAGGGTGGTGGTGGATGCAGGGTGGTGGTGGTGGATGCAGGGTGGGGTGGTGGATGCAGGGTGGTGGGCATGCAGGGTGGTGGTGGATGCAGGGTGGTGGTGCTGGATGCAGGGGTGGTGGTGGATGCAGGGTGGTGGTGGATGCAGGGTGGTGGCTGCTGCAGGGTGGTGGTGGATGGGTGGACAGGGTGGTGCTGGATGCAGGGTGGTGCTGGATGCAGGGTGGTGGTGGATGCAGGGTGGTGCTGGATGCAGGGTGGTGGTGGTGGATGCAGGGTGGTGGTGGATGCAGGGTGGTGCTGGATGCAGGGTGGTGGTGGATGCAGGGTGGTGGGTGGTGGATGCAGGGTGGTGGGATGCAGGGTGGTGGTGGATGCAGGGTGGTGCTGGATGCAGGGTGGTGCTGGATGCAGGGTGGTGGTGGATGCAGGGTGGTGGTGATGCAGGGTGGTGGTGGATGCAGGGTGGTGCTGGATGCAGGGTGGTGCGGATGCAGGGTGGTGGTGGATGCAGGGTGGTGGTGGATGCAGGGTGGTGTGGATGAGGGGGTGCTGGATGCAGGGTGGTGCTGGATGCAGGGTGGTGCTGGCATGCAGGGTGGTGCTGCAGGGTGGTGCTCTCCACAGGGCTCCTGGGGGTCTGGTTAACGTGTTCTAACTCCCCAGCCAGGCAGCACATCCCAGGGCACATTCATCTTTATTACAACGCGGGGACATTCAGTTCTCTAAGAGAGACAGATTGATCATTATAAGTCATGTATGATTGTGTTTAGTCTGTGCTCTTTCTGGGCTCTCTAACAGGTGGGCTGAACCCGAGAGAGGCTTGAAATTGGCACTCGCCAACTCACTCTCCTAAATTATGTTTGCTTCCTGTGCGCCCCAGCCCCCCTGCTCTCTACTCCAGCCCCCCTCCCCCAGCCCCCCTGCTCTCTACTCCAGCCCCCCTGCTCTCTACTCCAGCCCCCCTCCCCAGCCCCCCTGCTCTCTACTCCAGCCCCCCTGCTCTCTACTCCTGCCCCCCTCCCCCAGCCCCCCCTGCTCTCTACTCCAGCCCCCCTGCTCTCTACTCCAGCCCCCCTGCTCTCTACTCCAGCCCCCAGCCCCCCTGCTCTCTACTCCAGCCCCCCCCAGCCCCCCTGGTCTCTACTCCAGCCCCCCTCCCCCAGCCCCCCTGCTCTCTACTCCAGCCCCCCTCCCCCTGGGTCTGTACTCCAGCCCCCCTCCCCCTGCTCTCTACTCCAGCCCTCCTCCCCCAGCCCCACTCCCCCTGGTCTCTACTCCAGCCCCCCTCCCCCTGGTCTCTACTCCAGCCCCCCTCCCCCCTGGTCTCTACTCCAGCCCCCCTCCCCTGGTCTCTACTCCAGCCCCCCTCCCCCCTGCTCTCTACTCCAGCCCCCCAGCCCCCCTGCTCTCTACTCCAGCCCCCCTCCCCCTGGTCACTACTCCAGCCCCCCTCCCCCAGCCCCCCTGCTCTCTACTCCAGCCCCCCAGCCCCCCTGGTCTCTACTCCAGCCCCCCTGGTCTCTACTCCAGCCCCCCTCCCCCAGACCCCCATGGTCTCTTCTCCACTCTGCAGTCTGTGACTAACAGCTGTAATTCCCCAATTATCATGCTGACTTGGCCAACTGAGCCACAGGTTCAGTTACCAGGAGAGCATTAGCCCACTGAGCTAAAGGTTGTTACTAGGAGAGGAGTGGGAGGGCTGCAGCCAGGCCCTGGGCTTCAGGTTGGGGTTAGAAAGGAGAGCTGGGGACCTGCAGGGCTGTGAAGGCCCTGGGCTTCAGTGAGGAGAGCTGGGGACCTGCAGGGCTGTGAAGGCCCTGGGCTTCAGTGAGGAGAGCAGGGGACCTGCAGGGCTGTGAAGGCCCTGGGCTTCAGTGAGGAGGACAGGGGACCTGCAGGGCTGTGAAGGTCCTGGGCTTCAGTGAGGAGAGCAGGGGACCTGCAGGGCTGTGAAGGCCCTGGGCTTCAGTGAGGAGAGCAGGGGACCTGCAGGGCTGTGAAGGTCCTGGGCTTCAGTGAGGAGAGCAGGGGACCTGCAGGGCTGTGAAGGCCCTGGGCTTCAGGTTGGGGTTAGAAAGGAGAGCTGGGGACCTGCAGGGCTGTGAAGGCCCTGGGCTTCAGTGAGGAGAGCAGGGGACCTGCAGGGCTGTGAAGGCCCTGGGCTTCAGTGAGGAGAGCAGGGGACCTGCAGGGCTGTGAAGGTCCTGGGCTTCAGTGAGGAGAGCAGGGGACCTGCAGGGCTGTGAAGGCCCTGGGCTTCAGTGAGGAGAGCAGGGGACCTGCAGGGCTGTGAAGGTCCTGGGCTTCAGTGAGGAGAGCAGGGGACCTGCAGGGCTGTGAAGGCCCTGGGCTTCAGTGAGGAGAGCAGGGGACCTGCAGGGCTGTGAAGGCCCTGGGCTTCAGTGAGGAGAGCAGGGGACCTGCAGGGCTGTGAAGGCCCTGGGCTTCAGTGAGGACATTAGGGGACCTGCAGGGCTGTGAAGGCCCTGGGCTTCAGTGAGGACATTAGGGGACCTGCGGGGCTGTGAAGGCCCTGGGCTTCAGTGAGGAGAGCAGGGGACCTGCGGGGCTGTGAAGGCCCTGGGCTTCAGTGAGGAGAGCAGGGGACCTGCAGGGCTGTGAAGGCCCTGGGCTTCAGTGAGGACATTAGGGGACCTGCGGGGCTGTAAAGGCACTGTTACCATCCGTTTTAAAGCTCCTCATTTGCGATTACTCTGATAAAGATGGGTTGTGACCTAGTTTGGATAAACAAAGGAAATTGTTTTTATATCAATGAATGATATGCTCCATCAATTAGATTATACAGTACCAACAATTGACAATAATTGATTACTCTGGAATCCCCCTGACTGCAACATTCAAGCATCCATACTTGTACAGTGCTGCATGTGCTGCATGTGCTGCATGTGCTGCATGTGCTGCATGTGCTGCATGTGCTGCATGTGTTGCATGTGCTGCATGTTCTGCATGTGCTGCATGTTCTGCATGTTCTGCATGTGCTGCATGTGCTGCATGTGCTGCATGTGCTGCATGTTCTGCATGTGCTGCATGTGCTGCACGTCTTCTGTTCTCTTGAGGAGTTGAAACTCAGAACACATCAAACAACAACACGCCCGCCTTCAGTCTCTATTTTAAAGAAGCTATTCAGACTATGTATTGTTTATGAGCTGTTCATAGGCGAAATGCCAAATGGTGAGTTATTAGGGGGTTATTTCGGGCTCACAACTATCCCCGGTGTTAGTGTTGTGTTCAGTGACTCCCTCAGAGACCCGTGTTTCCTAAGCAAACTCATTACAAGAACATCCATGCAATTAGTAACTTCACAACACAGCTGATGAGTGTGTCTGAGATGGATGTTTGTCTCAGACATCCCAGTCATGAGCAGAACTGGATCAGACATCCCAGTCACGAGCAGAACTGGATCAAAAATCCCAGTCACGATCAGTACTGGATCAAACATCCCAGTCATGAGCAGTACTGGATCAAACATCCTCTCACTGCTGACTGCTGTAAGAATGGGATCCATTACTAGTTTTTATCATAGTCCAAAACAGAACAATTACTCGCCTGAAGACACAAGCTGAAAGAAACAAAGATGGGTGAAAAATCGTGTCATGAAAGAAGCACTTCCTGATACTATATATATACAGTATGTTTTAGTCAAGCGTAGAGAATGAGAATGAGAGTCCAAATGAGATATTTTCTGCTCTTTCTTAGATTGTGTGTGTGTGTGTGTATCTGTGTGTGTATGTTTGTGGTGAAGGTCAGGAATGACAGCAGCCACTCCAGGGGGGTATTCCAGGTAACGGGTTTAACAAACTCTGAGATTAACCCTGAACTCTGAGTTGAGTTACTCTAACATTGGAAACTCTGAAAATTCGGTTCCAGAAAAGCTGATATGAATTAGTTAACTCAACTCGGAGTACGTCAACTCAGAGTTAAGCGCGGGCATGAGAACTATTGAAAGCCAACATCAATGGAGCTCCGATACTAGGATCCACCATGCCACCCGGCGACAAAAAACGTTGTCCTACGTCACCAAACTTCAGATTCAAGTTTCATTTCGTGTTTATGGTCGAGTACATTTTCCGGAAAAAAGCAACACGGCTGTAGCAGCGTATGCAAGTGGCGTGGGAGACAATTGCTGCCGAGCATACATTTGAATATAATAGCCAGTCCATACATTGAACATTTAACCCAACTGTCCGTTAATGTTACCAGAGAAAAAGTGGTGGCCTTAATAAAATAGCAGGTTCAATGTTTTATTAAATATAAAACATACTACGCAGGTAATGCATAGTTTGCTTAGGCTATACGCTTGATTGTAGCCTCGACGTCACCTTGGTTTTAATCATATTCGACATGATACTAATTCAATATCAATTGGTGCCTATTTCAAGCAGTTTCCCCCAACAGAATGCTTTTCATCAAAAGATGATGATGACGAAAAGACATTGACTGCTGCCGTAGAAATGGATGCAGAGAATTATGTGGTAGCTGGTAGTTCTCTCCCCATGTAGCTTACTATTATTTACATCGTATAAAAACGATTTGCACATTCTAATCATGTTGAACAGAGCATGGATGCTACAGTGAGATGTTCATTTAATGGCAGGTGTATTTTGCATGTGGAACTGTGAAATGTAGCTAATGTAATCTCATGTAGGCCTATTCCTATATAGTTACAAATAAATGAGTTGTACAAACTGTAGGCCTACCTCATGAAGAAAGTGCCAAAAACTGACCAAGAGATGGTGTAGGCCTACTTAGGGTAGACGAATAAAGACTAATCTCGAAAACGATTTACTGGAACTCCAGTTACGGGAGAATGCATGGTCAAAAGTGATGTTAATTGTAGGAACAATAACCTATAGGCTATGAAAATTAATGATTGAATTTGCTGAATTTCTATTTTTACCAAGAGATGGTGTAGGACTTAGGGCAGAAGAATAGAGGCTGACCTTGTAAGGCTATCAACCTGCCCCCACCTCTCATATGGTAAACTATGGAGTTACTGGATGGAGTCTCAACTTGATGGCTCTCACATCTCATTGTGTAACTTACTGTAGCATAGTCATGTTGATAAGAAAGGGTCAAGATTGTGGTGTGATTGTAGTTGTTCTTGGGTATTAAAAGGAATTGTGAAGCATTTTTCTGTGGATGATTGATCTCCTGAGACCTTCTCCTCAGCTCTGGCTTTGTATCTCTGGTTTACAATGGGCCTAGTCATGGTAGAGTAGGCCTAGTTAACTTTCATTGATTTCATTCATTTGCAATATGATTACATGATTATATTATTTCACTTTAATTTGACCATTCTTGCTTTGATTTAACCCAAAGAGTCAAATAACTGCAATTGGTACGCTATTGGCCTTATTTGGTTAATGTTAATAGGCCTACTGTTCAGTTTCCCATCTTCCTTCAAACCAAGGCTACTCATTGTTAGATTCTATTTGTAGGCAATGAAGAAGACCAAATCCTACAATTTCAATGATTTTTCTTTATTTCAGTGCCAAAAAGCTTTTGGTCAATTATGTGTGCACGTCCACGGCGTATAACACTAGCGATGAAGACCCAAGGGCTGAGAATGTTGCTCAAATAAATTACAGATCGTGACGGGAAACGGTAACGTTAACTTAGGCATTCATCAGGGAATTAAAGCACATCAAATCGCAGTCTTGAAATCGTCTCCTGGCGTATAACTAAGCGAATTTAATTTTGTTCGAGATCGCTCGGCTGAACCAGGAAACGATATCCCATGTCTTCCAACGCTATCAAACTCAGAAAGTGGGAGGGGATAGGTAAAACTCAGAGTTTGGCATGGAACTAACCTGCTAGCGACCAGGTTAGTTTCACAGCGTAAGTTACCATGGCAACTTACCAAAAGGTTTCGTTACCTCTCTTTCTGGAACGGAAACCTCGGAGTTTGCCTATTTTCAGGGTTAAACAACTCAGAGTTTTCACAAAACCGGCTACCTGGAATACCCCCCAGAAGTCTCTCTGATCTCGAGTGCATGTTTTGGTCTACGTTCCAAACACCAGTGAACCCTTTTACCTCCTCCGACCCTACTGCCTTCCACCCCCTCCCTGAGGGGTCTACCAGCCTGTGAGGAGTGGGCTGTGAGGAGGGGGCTGTGAGGAGGGGGCTGTGAGGAGGGGGGGGCCGACTGCCATCCACCCCCTTCTAACCCTAACCCTAACTCTTCCACCCCCTTCCTGAGGGGTCTACCAGCCTCTCCTCTAATGAACCTGAAAACTTTCCCCCTGAACATTAATCTGAGTCAACTCACCCCACAACAAAACAATCCCTGAGATACGAACCTGTCGACAAGCGAGGCGGCCTCAGCCCTCAGGAGGGCGGGTGGTGGAGGAGGCCTCAGCCCTCAGGAGGCGGGAGAAGGAGGAGGAGGCCTCAGCCCTCAGGAGGCGGGAGGAGGAG
This sequence comes from Mallotus villosus, assembly GCA_903064625.1. Taxonomy (NCBI): domain Eukaryota; kingdom Metazoa; phylum Chordata; class Actinopteri; order Osmeriformes; family Salangidae; genus Mallotus; species Mallotus villosus. Next base: position 15,918 of record CAEFZP010000470.1, on the reverse strand, counting down.
GCGGCCTCAGCCCTCAGGAGGCGGTGGAGGAGGAGGAGGCCTCAGCCCTCAGGAGGCGGGAGGAGGAGGAGGAGGAGGCCTCAGCCCTCAGGAGGCGGGAGGAGGAGGAGGAGGCCTCAGCCCTCAGGAGGCGGGAGGAGGAGGAGGAGGCCTCAGCCCTCAGGAGGCGGGAGGAGGAGGAGGAACCGCTCCTGATGAAAACCCTGTTTACAAACGCCAGCCCCTCACACACACGCAGACGACCTCTTTTTAAGACGCACTCTTTTAACACCTGGCCGGGTGGTGGCAGAGACGAGTTCTGCCTTGTGATGTCGTGTGTGTTATGGATAAGGCCCAAGGGACGCACTCTGGGGGGATGAAGCCCCCAAGCCAGCCAGGGAGGGAGTTAGGACCCCCCAGAGCCAGGGAGGGAGTTAGGACCCCCCACACCCAGGGAGTTAGGACCCCCCACACCCAGGGAGGGAGTTAGGACCCCCAGACCCAGGGAGTTAGGACCCCCACACCCAGGAGTTAGGACCCCCACACCCAGGGAGGGAGTTAGGACCCCCCAGACCCAGGGTGTTAGGACCCCCAGACTCAGGGAGTTAGGACCCCCACACCCAGGGAGTTAGGACCCCCACACCCAGGGAGGGAGTTAGGACCCCCAGACCCAGGGAGTTAGGACCCCCAGATCCAGGGAGTTAGGACCCCCACACCCAGGGAGTTAGGACCCCCGGATCCAGGGAGTTAGGACCCCCCAGATCCAGGGAGTTAGGACCCCCACACCCAGGGAGGGAGTTAGGACCCTCACACCCAGGGAGTTAGGACCCCCAGATCCAGGGAGTTAGGACCCCCCAGACCCAGGGAGTTAGGACCCCCCAGACTCAGGGAGTTAGGACCCCCAGACTCAGGGAGTTAGGACCCCCACACCCAGGGAGTTAGGACCCCCACACCCAGGGAGGGAGTTAGGACCCCCAGACCCAGGGAGTTAGGACCCCCCAGATCCAGGGAGTTAGGACCCCCCACACCCAGGGAGTTAGGACCCCCCGGATCCAGGGAGTTAGGACCCCCAGATCCAGGGAGTTAGGACCCCCACACCCAGGGAGGGAGTTAGGACCCTCACACCCAGGGAGTTAGGACCCCCAGATCCAGGGAGTTAGGACCCCCAGACCCAGGGAGTTAGGACCCCCAGACTCAGGGAGTTAGGACCCCCAGACTCAGGGAGTTAGGACCCCACACCCAGGGAGTTAGGACCCCCCAGATCCAGGGAGTTAGGACCCCCAGAGGAGGGGGGGCTGTGAGGAGGGGGGCTGTGAGGAGGGGGGCTGTGAGGAGGGGTTTAACCTGGCTTCAGCTTACTCTGAGTGTCTGGTCCAGGTTAAGCCTCATGTCTACAGGCGTGATTGATAGCGATGCTTTAAAATAACAATGGTAGCGGCCATCCTCACATAACACAGATATTAGTATGTTGTTGTGTGTGAGGGAGGGAGAGAGAGAGAGAGAGAGGGGGGGGGAGAGAGAGAGGGGAGTGAGACGGAGAGAGGTGGCGGGAGAGAAAGAGGAAGAGAGAGAGGGGTAAAGGGAGAGGGGGAGAGAGAGATAGAGAGAGGATCATGGACGTTTTAAGGGTTTTTCCAAGTCCACGAGACTGCAGTTTCATAATCCTGTGGTAAATATCCCTGCATCTAGACCGTGTGTGTCCAAGGTCAGCCAGGGTACCTCACCAGAGAGGAGACACAGGGTACCTCACCAGAGAGGAGACACAGGTCAGCCAGGGTACCTCACCAGAGAGGACAAGGTCAGCCAGGGTACCTCACCAGAGAGGAGACACAGGGTACCTCACCAGAGAGGACACACAGGTCAGCCAGGGTACCTCACCAGAGAGGAGACACAGGTCAGCCAGGGTACCTCACCAGAAAGGAGACACAACTCTCCATGAAGACACCGCTGTCCAGAAGACACCACAACTCTCAGAGACACTATAAACGTCCGAATCACCTAAACGCAGGAGGATTTATACCCTGCTCCGTGACCACTCGCATTTCACATGTTCTCCAAAAAGAACCTTTCAGAAATAAGAGAGGGTTTGATAGAAGGAGGGGGGAGTTTGATACCTGAGTGTCTCTGGACACTCAATGTTTACCTTGAGGTAAGGCTAGTAGCTGGAGACTTAGCCGTGACAGAGATACCCCATGAGGACAACATCCTCTGTTGACTCAACTGCTGGGTCCTAACCTTACTGCCTGCTGAGGCTCACTTCAGGATCCCAGTTAATACTGACAAATGACTTTCTGACCAGGAAGTAGGCGATGGGGGGGGGGCAGGGGGATGTGTGTAATCGTACCGTAAAGGAGGGATATGAAGACATGGGTGAAGCTGTTGCTCTTGTCAATGTCAGTGGACTTGAACCTGGGGCAGCACTTTTTCCTCACATTCTCCGTATTTAAAAAAATGTTTGGGTTATGTTAGAAGACATTTCTGCAATCGACCGCATGGCTAACTCTACACTTGTTAAAAAGCCACAGCTATGGAAAGAGGTCTGGATGGTACTAAGAGCTGTTTTGACAAGCAAAGTCTAAACATTTTATTCACATGTGAGCCTTCAGCTCTTGTGACATTCTACCGTTTTTTTCACAAATTCGAGGCTAAAAGGGTTTTGTTTCATCATTTCGATGTATATCCCAACATCTCCCCCTCTGAGGGGAACAGTCAGTGACGCTGGGTGAAAGGAGAAGATCAGTGCCAGAGATGCCTGGACTTTAGTCTCACTGATGTGACTGGCTCTAACCAGTCAACCAAGCAGGAAAAAGCATTAATAAAATACAACAATGGCACTTATTAATTAGGATTAATCAAGTCCCTCGACCGGATTTCTCCTCCTCATTGTAGCTTGTGTCCTTCCACATGCCCCTTGCTGCTGAAACCCAGACAGTTACTGCCATCACGTGAACGCTACTGGACATGTTTCTGACTGCGACACGTTGTAATCCGATCTCTGAGAGGGTTAGCGTTGGTGAGTAGTCGCTGGTCTGCCTCGGTGAAAGGCCAGGCAGAGGCTGGTCTGCCTCGGTGAAAGGCCAGGCAGTCGCTGGTCTGCCTCGGTGAAAGGCCAGGCAGAGGCTGGTCTGCCTCGGTGAAAGGCCAGGCAGAGGCTGGTCTGCCTCGGTGAAAGGCCAGGCAGAGGCTGGTCTGCCTCGGTGAAAGGCCAGGCAGAGGCTGGTCTGCCTCGGTGAAAGGCCAGGCAGAGGCTGGTCTGCCTCGGTGAAAGGCCAGGCAGAGGCTGGTCTGCCTCGGTGAAAGGCCAGGCAGAGGCTGGTCTGCCTCGGTGAAAGGCCAGGCAGAGGCTGGTCTGCCTCGGTGAAAGGCCAGGCAGAGGCTGGTCTGCCTCGGTGAAAGGCCAGGCAGAGGCTGGTCTGCCTCGGTGAAAGGCCAGGTGGACTTGTGAATTTATGGGAGAACAGTTGAAGGTGACCAGCGAAGAGAAACATTCTGTCCTGGAGGCCCCTGGTTGTTCAGCTGCTACAGTAAAATACCTCACACTTGATTTTACGGTCTTGTCAAACGTCTTGTCTTGTCAAACACAGGGAAATATCTCCCAGTGTAGCACAATGCTACTGTTTGAGCAAAGCACATTTAAACTAAGAGTTTGTTTTTAATATATATATTTTTTGTGTCAACTGCCCTGATTTTTCCTCTTTCAGAAGGATACCTTTCAGAGAGGTTTTGTGTCTGTTCAGAGTTGTCTCTACGGCCTCTAATCAGACTGGAGCAGACGTCCTCACTCACAGGGCCTCATCTTGACTCCCCCGGCCTCTGCTCCCCCACAGCCTCTCTCTTTGCCCTCCTGCCCTCCTCCCCCCCAGCCTCTCTCTCTGCCCTCCTCCCCCCCAGCATCTCTCTCTGCCCTCCTCTCCCCCAGCCTCTCTCTCTGCTCTCCAGCCCTCCTCTCCCCCAGCCTCTCTCTCTGCCCTCCTCCCCCCCAGCCTCTCTCTCTGCCCTCCTCCCCCCCAGCCTCTCTCTCCTGCCCTCCTGTCCCCAAGCCTCTCTCTCTGCTCTCCTGCCCTCATCTCCCCCAGCCTCTCTCTCTGCTCTCCAGCCCTCCTCTCCCCCAGCCTCTCTCTCTGCTCTCCAGCCCTCCTCTCCCCCCAGCCTCTCTCTCTGCTCTCCTGCCCTCCTCTCCCCCCCAGTCTCTCTCTCTGCCCTCCTGCCCTCCTCTCCCCCAGCCTCTCTCTCTGCTCTCCAGCCCTCCTCTCCCCCCCCAGTCTCTCTCTCTGCCCTCCTCTGCTCCCCCCCAGCCTCTCTATCTGCCCTCCTGCCCTCCTCTCCCCTCACCACCTCCTTATCCTCCATCGTTTGCAGCCTCTTCTGTTTGGACTGTGGCCTTGACCTTGTCCTACTCCTGGCTTCCGGGGCCTTTGGGGTTGGGTTTCTGTGTTTGGCTCCCGTAATGGAGGTTGAGGAGGCAGGGAGGTGGAGGAGAACCAGATGGTGGAGAGCGCAGGTGGAGAGCGCTGGTGGAGAGCGCTGGTGGAGAGCGCTGGTGGAGAGCGCAGGTCCAGGCAGCCACGCTGTGTTCCAGGCCCATCACCTCCCCTCACCTCCCCTCCCTACACCCCTCCACACTGACAGGCTCTGTCACAGGCCTGCCACACCAGGGGTCAGGCGGAGGGCTGGAGCGGAGGGCTGGGGCGGAGGGCTGGCTGTGCTGACAGGGACCTAATTGCACTTATCATCAAACGACCCACAGCAGCAGGAGAGAGAGGGAGAAAGATGGAGGAAGAGAGAGAGAGGGGGAGGGTAGAGTGTAAATATGGAGAGAGACTCGGGGGGAAAGAGAGAGAGAGGTAGAGAGTGGGGGGTCGAGAAAGAGGGAAAGAGAGAAGATTTAAGATGATGAAGATCCCGAGATGTGAGGATCTTGAAAACAGATCAACGGCTGTCCTTCCCACACTACAGCCTGGACCAGTGTTTTACCATCCAGGGTCACGAGGGGTCACGGGGGTTAAGTCCAGGAGAACTGTCCTAACAAAGAGGCTCCTGTCCATCTGCATGGTGGAAGGTGTCAGGTCACTTCCTGACAAGGTGACAGGGGACAGAAGTCACGCTCTCTCTCACTGATGTCACATGGTCAGTCACTTTGCCACCCTGCATCGATGACCTGTCAGTGCCACCCCTGGAAGCTGTTAGGGCCTCGCGGCCGTCCTTCACAGCCTCAGGTCCTCCTGAGAGTCCTTCAGCAGGACGGGTTCCCACACTGGCCACACGGCCACCAGATGGAGAGACGCACAGGGAAGGTTACGTCTGGCTCTTTCCTGAATGTGTGATTGTAGCACACAGCCAAACACGCCTGTCTAAGAACCTAAACCCAGAACGTTCTAACACAGCTAGTTTAGGTTCAGAAACTGGATTGTTTCAAAGCTCTAACATCCCATCAGCAGAGGTTTATTAAATATATGTTTAATATATGTTTAATCTATGTTGAATCTATGTTTGATATATGTTCTGAAAGCAGGGGGGTCATGACACGGTCTCCTGAGGTAGCGTGTAGTAAACAGTCCAGCATTGTTGTGTTAAGTCCAGCAGTGCAGGTCCTGCAGCCGTGTCTGCTGGTGAAGAGATTTATGAGGTTTTTAGTGGCAGCAGCCTGCTCCAGCTGCTCCAGCTGCCCCAGGAGTCACGGGAATCAGGCCCGGGAGAGAGCGCTCCTCCACCCTCAGCCCTGCTCCTCCACCCTCAGCCTGGCTCCTGCACCCTCAGCCCTGCTCCTCCACCCTCAGCCTGGCTCCTGCACCCTCAGCCCTGCTCCTTCAACCCTCAGCCCTGCTCCTCCACCCTCAGCCCTGCTCCTCCACCCTCAGCACTGCTCCTCCACCCTCAGCCCTGCTCCTCCACCCTCAGCCCTGCTCCTCCACCCTCAGCACTGCTCCTCCACCCTCAGCCCTGCTCCTCCACCCTCAGCACTGCTCCTCAATTCTGCTCCTCCACCGTGCTCCTCAACCCTCAGCCCTGCTCCTCCACCCTCAGCCCTGCTCCTCCACCCTCAGCCCTGCTCCTCCACCCTCAACTATGCAGCAGGGAGGTGTGGGGGGAGCAGGGAGGTGTGGGGGGAGCAGGGAGGTGTGGGGGGAGCAGGGAGGTGGGGGAGAGGAGAGAGAAGGGGGGGAGCAGGGAGGTGGGGGGGGGAGGTTGGGTAGGGTATTGGTGGTTGGGGTGAGAGTTTCTGTGGGGGTTTGGGGCGATCTGACGTTCCTCTACAGGACTCAAGCTCAAGCAGCCGTGACTCCACCTGGCTTCACGTTCCTCCACCTGGCTTCACGTTCCTCCACCTGGCTTCACGTTCCTCCACCTGGCTTAGGTGCCGGCCTGGAAACGGACTTGATGGTTTCCTGTTGCTTGTTAAAAGTTCCATCTCATTAGTGGAGACAAAGGGAACACTGCTGTGAATACTAAAGCAGCATTTCATTCACTTTCGTTTAGTTTTTTACAAGGAAATGTGTTTGAAGTTTAGCCGTTTGGCTAAACTGGTCGAATTGACATACAAATGCTATAGAATATGTTGTTTACTGTATATGATTGAAATAGTTGAAGCCTGGCAGTGAACAGTAGTGGGTGGTGGAGACAGAGCTGTGTGGTGTTTGGTGGTGGAGGAGCTGTGTGGTGTTTGGTGGTGGTGGAGGAGCTGTGGTGGTGGTGGTGGTGGTGGAGGAGCTGTGTGGTGTTTGGTGGTGGAGCTGTGTGGTGGTGGTGGTGGTGGAGGAGCTGTGTGGTGTTTGGTGGTGGAGCTGTGTGGTGTTTGGTGGTGGAGCTGTGTGGTGGTGGTGGAGCTGTGTGGTGGTGGTGGTGGAGGAGACAGAGCTGTGTGGTGGTGGTGGTGGAGGAGACAGAGCTGTGTGGTGTTTGGTGGTGGAGGAGACAGAGCTGTGTGGTGTTTGGTGGTGGAGGAGACAGAGCTGTGTGGTGTTTGGTGGTGGAGGAGCTGTGTGGTGTTTGGTGGTGGTGGAGACAGAGCTGTGTGGTGTTTGGTGGTGGAGGAGACAGAGCTGTGTGGTGTTTTGGTGGTGGAGGAGACAGAGCTGTGTGGTGTTTGGTGGTGGAGGAGACAGAGCTGTGTGGTGTTTGGTGGTGGAGCTGTGTGGTGTTTGGTGGTGGTGGTGGAGGAGCTGGGTGGTGTTTGGTGGTGGAGGAGACAGAGCTGTGTGGTGTTTGGTGGTGGAGCTGTGTGGTGTTTGGTGGTGGTGGTGGAGGAGCTGGGTGGTGTTTGGTGGTGGAGGAGACAGAGCTGTGCGGTGGTGGAAGTGTTAGAGCTGGATATCAGAGCTGTCTGCTTCAGTACAGGCCTGCAGGAATGGTGTTTACTGTCAAAAGCCAACTGCTCTCCTAGTTACACAGCGCCTCTCAATCATCGAGAACACACACACCAACACACACCCGCACACACACACACATATAGACACACACACGCCCACTCACTCACACACACACACAACCCCCCTCCCCCCCGCACCACACACACCCGCCAACACACAACCCACACACGCACACAACCCAACCCCCATCCCTATCTCCGGCCCGTTTCTCATTGGCCGCTCGTGTCGTCACGGAGACAACAGCTGTGGTCAGGATGAAGAAGCTGCTTTGGGGGTGCCAGCCAGTCTGTCGGCCAGCAACCAGAGAATCCCAGAGCCCCTCATGGCCTTCACAACACACACACACAGACAGAAGCCCCTGTTCCACAGCACAGACAGCGCCCTCTAGAGGCGGCTGTGGGGAAAGCAGTCTCCCAGCCGTGCTGGACCACCGGAACAGTCTGCAGCATGAGGGCTCCTTAGCTGGATCGCTGCCCCTGGGTTGAACATGTCCTGTGATCTGCTGTGGTGAGTTTTATAACAGTCTGGATGTTTGTTTGGTGGGCGGGTGTTGGTGAGTGTCTCAGGAAGCCCATGTCAGGTCCCTCCAGTGGGAGCTGAGCTGGAGACAGACCCTGAGTCCTCCAGACTGCAGAAGGTGAGCTGGAGACAGACCCTGAGTCCTCCAGACTGCAGGAGCTGAGCTGGAGACAGACCCTGAGTCCTCCAGGCAGGAGCTGAGCTGGAGACAGACCCTGAGTCCTCCAGACTGCAGGAGCTGAGCTGGAGACAGACCCTGAGTCCTCCAGACTGTAGGTGCTGAGCTGGAGACAGACCCTGAGTCCTCCAGGCTGTAGGGGGCACTGTGGCCGCTGACTCACCCAGGCCACGGTGTCTGCGTGTCCAGAGAGAGATCGTGGAAGCGTCAGACGTGTCAGAATGTCCTGTCAGGACAGGACTTGTCTAATCAGCACCTGCTGCGCACACACACAGTCACGCACACACACACACTGTCACACACACACACACACACTGTCACACACACACACACACTGTCACACACAGTCACACACACACACTGTCACACACACACACTGTCACACACACACAGCTGACCCGTGAGAGAGGCTACATAAGTGGACCTGCTCCCCCCACACAGAGCACACGTCTCCCTGTGACCACCATCACATCAGTCTCACACCAGACGGATTACTGGGGTTTGGTCTAAGGGGAGCTTGGAAGGGGCTTGTTTCAGCAGGAGAGTCAGCACCCTGTACACAGGACATGTGGAAGGAACAGGACAAGGTTAGAGTCAGCACCCTGTACACAGGACATGTGGAAGGAACAGGACAAGGTTAGAGTCAGGGTTAGAGTCAGCACCCAGTACACTGGACATGTGGAAGGACCAGGCTGTTTGTTTTGTCTCTCAGAACAGGTTCAAGTCTGGAGTGACTTGGGAATCTGCCTTGGACAGTGTTGATTGCATTTTATGTTTGAGTGAGTTGTTTTGTATGAAATATCACTGTCTTTCTTTAAATAATATTTCCTTAGATTTCCAAGAGTTTGAAGAGTTATTGGTAACTAGCATGAACCCCATTTAGAAACCATGTGATTAGAACTACGTGCTGTAAGTCACAACTACGTAGCCCCCTAATACACACACACTGACACACACACACTGACACACACACACTGACACACACACAAACACACACAGACTCCAACCGACAGTCACACACTGACAAAATGACACACTGACACACAGACACACGGACGACACAGACACACAGACACACAGACACACCTAGCACACACAGATCCACACAGACACACGAACCCGGACAACCCACAGACACACACGAGATACACAGACACACACGACAGCACAGACACACAGACACACCATACACACAGACCACCCACAGACACACAGACACAGCAGATACACACAGCACACAGACCCAACTACAGACAGAAAGTTCACACATCAGTCAGATCATACGAAACACATTAACGTACACCGAGACACACAGGGAGCACAGACCACACAGACACCAGAAACACAGCACCAGACACACAGACCCATCAGACACACCGACACACAGACACACCGACACACAGACACATCAGAGCACACAGACACACAGACCCACTGACACACACCGACACACACACGAGAGCCTCCACTGTAGCTGCGTTAGGCTGGTTGATTGACAGGCGGGGCAGGTTGTGACCAGTGTGAGGCTCTCGCCCACCTGAGCCCGAGTCCCCATGAACCCTGACCACAACGGCTAACTCATTATCCCCCTGGGCGCGCTTACACCCTGTGTCCCCCCACCACAGACAAGGGCAACGGCTGCCATTCGTAAATAACCTCTCATCCAATCCAGCATCTACATGACCGGGGTCTCTCTCTCTGTCTCTCTCTATCTCTTGTCTCTCTCTCTCTGGTTGATAGTCTCTCTAGCCTCTCTCTATATTCTCTCGGTCTCCTCTCTCTGCCTCTCTCTATCTGGTCTCCTCTCTATCTTCTTCTCTCTCTCTCTCTCTCTTCTCTCTTCTCTCTCTAGCTCTTCTATTCTCTCTATCTCTCTCTATCTCTCTCTCTGCCCTCTATATCTGTGTCCTCTCTCTTCTCTCTCTCTCTCTCTTCTCTCTCTCTCTCCTTAGCTCTCTCTCTCTGCTCTTGGTCTCATCTATTCTGTTGTCGCTGTCTGTCTGGCTGCCTCGGTATCTGTCTGTCCTGTCGGCTGTCTGGTCTGTCTGGCGGTGTGTCGTGTATGGCGGTCGGGTAGGGCTGTCGGTCGGTCGGTCGGTCTCGCTCTCGGTCGCTATCGGATCGCTCGCTAGAGCGCAAGAGAGCGCGCTCAGAGCGAGCTCCTCAAACCTCTCGACGCGCAACAAAAAGGAGAGTGGAGAGAGCGAGGGAGAGAAAGAGAGAGAAAAAAAAATAGACGAGAGAGAGAGAAGAGAGGAGAGGATGCGAGCGCGAGGGAAAGAGCTGAGGAGAGAAGAAGAGCGAGTGGGGAGAAGAGAGAAGAGAGGCAAGAAGAGAGAGAAGAGAGAGAGATAGAGCTCTTCTCTTCTCTCTCTCTCTCTCGTTCTCTCTCTGTTCTGTCTGTTCCTCTCTCTCTCTCTCTCTCTCTTTCTCTTTCTCTCTTCTTCTCTCTATCTTCTCTTCTTGCTCTTATTGTCTTTGTTGTCTGTTGCCTCTCTATCTGTCTGTCTGTCTGTTGTCTGTCTGTCGTGGTCTGTCTGTCTGTTTGTGGTCGTGTGTTGGAGGGGAGATATATATAGGTAGGAGAGAGAGAGGTAGAAGAGACGAGTAGAAGGAGGAGAGAGAAAAAAGAGAGAAAAAAAAAAAGAGGAGAGAGAGAGAGAGAGAAGAGGAGTAGAAAAAGAAGAGAGAAAAGAAACCCTCTCTCTCTCTCTCTCTCTCCTCTTCTCTCTCCTCTTCTCCTCCTCTCTGTCTCCTTCTCTCTGTCTCTCTCCCCTCTCTCTCTCTCTCCCCTCTCTCCCACCCTCTTGTCGGCCACCAGGGTTTTAAAACCTGGCAGTCCCCCGTGAGCCCTGACCTCCAGAGCTCTGCCCAGCCAGGGGACGGTGAGTCAGACTGCTGCCAGCTCTCATGCGGGGGGTGACTGGCTGGGCTTACATCATGAGTCACCGTCTCAGAGACACCGCTGTGAATCACCACCTCTTCTAACATGTGAGGAGGGGATTCTGCACCTGCACCAGAAATAGGATTATGCTGTGTGGATTGTCTAGTCTCAAGACAATATTTTCACTTGACAACTGGTTTGGTTTGTAGTGTAACTGTGACACACACGGGATGTGGCTTCTGGTTTCGGATTCTTCATTTTGGTCAGTGATGATCCATCTCCATAGTAGAAGGTAACCAGAAATATACGTGAATTTCATACTGTAAGAGGTAATGGAAACGCTAGTATACTAGAGAGATGGGGAGGGAGAAGGGAGGAGAGCGGAGAGTAGAAAGAGAGTAGAAAGAGAGAGAGAGGGTTAGTAGAAAGTGTAGATAGAGAGAGAGAGAGAGAGAAAGCCACGATGTAGTGTAAAGAACAAGGTCTCATAGAGTATGAACGATTGGTTCAAAAGAAATCCAACTTTTGCTTCGCATGGACTAATTCACATCACGACTACTCTAAATGGAAAGAATGTCCCTGTTGGAAGGTCTGTCCTGTCCTGAGTGTGAACATGGGGTGAGCTCATCCGTGCCTCTCCTCTGCCTATCCATGCTCACAATGCTATGACTCCACCAGCAAGCATTGTCTCAGTGATGACTCCAGGGAGATGAAAGGTCACAGTAGGACTTCAGTCCTGATCTGACAAGTCCTATATAAAAGAGCTCAAATAGAAACTAATAGTAAAAAACACTATAATATAGATAGGATAATGCTACATCTAATGTAAGATATAAGATATTTTTTAATAGCAGTTAATATCGGCACCTCAGGTTAAGATAAACAAAGCAAAACTTTGTTTCAGGTTTGTAAAACCACCACCTGTTCCCGAGCTTTTCCTGTTAAAGCTAAACTAACCCTCACAAGGACCCCGAGCTAAACTAACCCTTCACAAGGACCCCGAGCTAAACTAACCTTCACAAGGACCCGAGCTAAACTAACCCTTCACAAGGACCCCGGAGCTAAACTAACCCTTTCACAAGGACCCGAGCTAAACTAACCCTTCACACGGACCCCGAGCTAACACTAACCCTCACAAGGACCCGAGGCTAAACTAACCCTTCACAAGGACCCCGAGCTAAACTAACCCTTCACAAGGACCCCCGAGCTAACACTAACCCTTCACAAGGACCCCGAGCTAAAACTAACCCTTCACAAGGACCCCGAGTAAACTAACCCTCACAAGGACCCCGAGCTAAAACTAACCCTTCACAAGGACCCCGAGCTAAACTAACCTTCACAGGACCCCGAGCTAAACTAACACTTCACAAGGACCCCGAGCTAAACTAACCTTCACAAGGACCCGAGCCAACATTTGAGCACAAGTGAAAGGTCACGACCAGAGTATCTACACCATCACACCGGTCATCTACACCACAACCCACAAGTACATCTTTTCTACTTGGCAACGACGGTCGCCATCGCATCACCTTCTCTATCATCTATCATCTAAACCCCAGCTGAAGTCAAGGGCCTGCTCCTCCCCCCTCCTCACCACCCCCTCCTCCCCGCTCCTCACTGCCCCCTCCCACAGCCCCCTCCTCACTGCCCCTCCTCACTGCCCCTCCTCCCGCTCCTCAATGCCCCTCTCCTCCCAGCCTCCTCACTGCACTCCCTCCTCCCGCTCTCACTGCTCCTCACGCCTCACGCTCCTCACTGCCCCCTCCTCACCGCCCCCTCCTTCACCGCTCCTCACTGCCCCTCCTCCCCGCTCCTCACAGCCCCCTCCTCACCCCGCTCTCACTGCCTCCTCACTGCTCCTCACGCGCTCCTCACAGCCCCTCCTCACACGCCCCCTCCTTCCCGCTCCTCACATGCCCCCTCCTTCCCGCATCCTCACTGCCCCCATCCTCCCGCTCCTCACTGCTCCTCATGCTCTCACTGCTCCTCACTGCCCGCTCCTCCCCGCTCCTCACCTGCTCCTCACTGCCCCCTCTCCCCGCTCCTCACTGCTCCTCACAGCCCGCTCCTCACAGCCGCTCCTCACAGCCCCTCCTCACAGCCCACTCCTCAGTCCCCGCTCCTCACAGCCCACCCTTCCCCCCAAAACACTCACCAGCCCGGGATAGCCCGCCACGCAGGGAAACATGTGTGAATTGTGACGGGCACGAAAATAAATGCTAAAGTTTGCGAGGGTGTGCGTGGAGGAGCGTGTGAGCTGTTGCAACACACGCCGGTGTGAAAGCCGATCCACATGCGTGTGTGTGTTAAGAGGTAGTGTAGCCGCTCCACGTGTGTGTGGTGTTGAGGGCCGGATAAGAGAAGCCAGTCATAGTCCAGAGAGCCAACTGTGGAGTGTGTGAGTCAGGCGTCAGCAGCACTGTGATCTTCCTGACGGCAGGTGCGCCGAACGGGAAATGCGATACTCATGCAGACAAAGTGTATGCTTTAATTGATTTGAATTGTGTTGATTTGCGTGAGGGTTCAGCCTGCGGTTCCCTGTGATGGATCAGAAAAGGAGCGTGTGCTCTCTGAACCACATCATCCCCCGTGCCTCTGTAAATCCTGCCCTTCCTGCTTTATTGCTTTCACTGAACGCTTCTCTGCTTTGAGGATCGGTTCGTCTTTAGAGGCCAGTCCTGTTCAACATTCTTGCTTTGGTGACTTTCGACTTGATCTACTATCTCATCGCCAAGAGACGCTTCTTAGACAACGTCTTCTTGTTTTATTTCCCGTACTCCTCCGAAGATGTGTGTGAGTGGCTCTGCTCTGCAGAAGAAGCCTCATGGTCAGCTCACTCTTTGGGTCAGACGAGATGGCTGTGGCAGGTCTGATCTTACACAACATACTGAGAAGCTGTACCCAAAGACCAACTGCAGCCTACTACCTGTTTCTCTGTAGTAAGATAGTGTGGTTCAATGCGACTGTGGTAGATGCGAGCTACTCTGCACGCTAGCCGTGTGGAAGTTAGCAGAGGCTTTGCTACGGGGAGCGGACGTCAGCTCGCTACGCAGAGCGCGGCAGCAGACCGGCAGCAAGCACCGCCAGCAGCGCACGGCCGCAAGCGCGCGCAGCTACGCCGGGGAGACAGCGCAGCGAGAGCAGCCGCACGACGGCCGCAGCACCGCCGCGAGCGCGCCGCAGGCGACGCGGCAGCACGCCGCAGCGAGCGCGCCGCACAGCTGACGCACGCAGCACCGGACCGCAGCAGAGCCCGCAGCGTCCGAGCCCGCAGGCGTCGCAGGCGCCGCGCGCAATCCGACGAAGCGCAAGCCGCACTGCCGAAGGCCGCGCGCAGCGAGCGAAGGCCGGACAGCCGCGCTAGCGCCGCCCCATGCAAGCAGCCGCAGCGCGAGGACCGCCGCAGCGCCGCCGTCAGGCAGTCACCGCCGACAGCTACCGGAGTCAGAACCGACGCAGCGCAGGACAGCAGCGAGCAGAGCGCGCACTCGCACGCAGAGGCCGCACGCACGCAGGCGCAGCAGCCGTCAGCTCGCACCGGGACTAGAGAACGCGCTCGCAGCGCCGCAGAAAGTCACAGCCGCAGTCACGACGGCCGCAGCAGCTGCAGCATAGCGCCGCATGCAGCGCAGCGAGCGCCGCAGTAAGGCGCAGCCGCAAGCGCAGCGCGCCGTGCAGCGCACGCCGCAGCGCCGCTCGCAGCGACCGCTCGAGAACCGCCGCAGGCACCAGCCGCAGCGCAGCCGCAGGGCCTGCCGCAGCACGCCGCAGTCGCCGCCGCAGACGACTACCGTGCGAGCGCCGCGAGCACCGCTGAGAGCAGCGTCGCCATGCATGCGCCGCCGTCAGCACTGCTCACTCGCTCACGCACGCTCAGCTCCGCATCGTCGTCATCACCGCTCATCTCTCTCGCTTACCGCCTGCATCAACTTACCTCCGATATCTCGTCATCTGCCTCCTCAGCACCTCTCATCTCCTCCTCATCACCTCATTTCGGTCTGATCACAGTCTACTAAAGAGGGGTGAGGGGCGATCACAGATTCTCTGTGGCTCACGTCTCCAAAGCTTCTCAACACCTTTAACGTGTCTTCCTTGTCACCAGAGCCTTCTTTGAAGTGACACTCAGTCACTGACGGGGTTTTGTGAAAAGAAAGTGCTCTCAGCCAGTCATGAAGCTGGAGATAGTTATTGAGCTAAGTTGTTTCTGTCTGGTGTCGAGGGTGTGTTGCTAGCATTCAGATGCTAATTACAGAATAAGAGAGGCTTTCACAGTTAATTGCTGACAGAAATGTACTACGCTGAAAGATGTCGTTTTCGTTTCAGCTATCATCACAGAAGATGGTTGTTGATTATTGTAGATCGTGTCTCTGGTGTTCACAGACCGTGAGTTCTACTTCAGGCAACATCCCAGAATCTTCAGGTCGGCCATTTTGGATATCTGTCTCTTACTAATGAAGCCGTACTTGTCAGCAAAAGTAACAAAAGAGAGAAATACCAACGGCCCAGATCTAGGCTGGTTTGTTTCGATTCCCTTTCAACATCTCCTCGTCATTCGGAGCAACCATCCAATTATCAAGCACGTTTTGGGTAAACACTGGAATACTTGAACATGGATGTGGATTTGGGTCAACAGGGCTGTTTGATCTGAGGATGAGAAAGTTTGGGCTGCTGAGATTAAAGGATTAAAGGTGAAGAATGTAGAGTCTGAACTGTTCTGGGTTGTGCTTACAGGGATATGAATGGGGGAGGGGGGCGAGGCGGGAGAGGAAGGGATCTTAGGTTACAAGGAAGAACACCATAAAGCAGAGTCACAACACCATGGTGAAACTGTTCAACACTGACCAGCACGGTTCATGTGTAAAGGTTCTTGTTACAGTCTGTGATTGACATGGTGGAAAACTGAAGTTAATTTGGAGATAAATTGAACCTGAGATATTTGGAGATAAGTTGAACCTGAGATCCGTTCCATCAGTGGCACTTCACAAGCGGTC
>CAEFZP010000469.1:332500-337500 GCA_903064625.1 Mallotus villosus | reverse complement strand
TGTCTGTGTGAGGACAGCCATGGGAGGCTGGGGTAACCAGGTGAGACCTTGTTGAAACAGCGACGGCAAAACAGCCTCCCCTGCAGCTGTCACACACACACGCGCACACCCACCCGCACACACACCCACCCACACGCACACACACACACACACAACTTTATCTCCCCCGGATGAACCTCAAAGCCCCACAACAACATGAGAGGCTCCAGATGAAGATATTTGATAGGGGACATGTTCTGGTCCTTTCTACCAGGGGCTGGTGTGGGCATGGCTGGTGTGGGGGTGCAGGATGAGAAATCATCTAAATAAGCTTGTGCAGTGTGGGCAGTTCAATGAGAGGGAGGAGTTAAAGGGAGGGGGGGGGTCAGTAGGGGGATTGGTTTTGGGCCAGTGGGGCGAGGGGGGGGCGGGTGGGTGCTAGATTTACTCTACACTGACGGGGGCTTGGAGTGGTAAAAGGGTACAGAGGGAGGAGGGGTTATTGATCGGCTTTTACATTTGGTAGAGGACCCCTTTCACTTTCCCTTTTCACACAGGCCCTTTGCCTTCCCTCACCCGAGCCTGTAACCACTGACAGCCCCAAACACACACCATCGCCCCGCCCCGCAGCTTAACCACAATGTCAATCGTGCAAAGGGGTGTGTATGGCAGTGGCTACAGTGTGTGTGTGTCTGTGTGTGTCTTTGTGTGTGGTGGGGGGAACCAGGGGTGGTCTGGAGACTGGACAGGACCAGCTGATAGGAGTAAACACAACTCAGCAGGCCTAGTGTTTGTGTTTACACTCTCTGTCTCTCTGTCTCTCTCTCTCTCTCTGTCTCTCTGTCTCTCTGTCTCTCTGTCTCTCTCTCTCTCTCTGTGTCTATGTCGCTCTCTCTCTCTCTCAAAGTCTATATATATGTTGTACTGTACGTGTTTGTGTGTGACGGGACAAAGAAGTACGACCTTTGTTGCCCCATACAGCAGCTTTTATGTTATTAGACAACTATTAGTCCAACTGCCTCTCTCTCTCTCTTTCTCTCTCCCTCTTTCCCTTCCGTTCTTCCTTCCCAAACACGTGTGTTGACCTGGACATATTGCATTTGCTTCCTCCACCCCTCTGCCTTGTCTTCATGTTTACATTCAATACACCTTGTGCAACTTCAGTGAAAGCCTCTTAGTCGCAGAGTGTGTGTTCTAAGAGTATATCGTCCTGTCACCTGTGTTTTACTGTCTGACGCTTTTGGATTTGCAGATTGAAAACAACGCAGGTGTCAAGTGCTCAATGAGAAAGGATCAAGTTCTAACCTCGGTTTCAGTATTGGATTTTGACTCAACAACTATGGGATGGTTCCAAAAAGATAATACAGAAAAGTGGTTTACACAGAACGGTTTACAGAGCTCTTTTTCTTTTAAGAATTGAGAGGATGTTGACTGTGACCCTCACATGATTTAGGCTGCTTAATCCGTTGCTGAGCAGAAGCCAGGGTTTGGGCTGTGCTAGGCTGATGCCACCGCTAGCTTGACATCAAACAGAAATAAGGCAAAACCCTATATCTATACAGGTCACAGGTGGCACTTCACCCAAATGCTTACAAATTCCACATCACTTGCCCATGAAACGGGGGGAGGGCTGGGGTGAAGGGTTTGGAGACAAGAAAGAGATTGCAGGGAGTGGGGGGGGAGGGTCAGCATCTGAACTTCCAGCTCCTCCCACTCCCACTAGCCGGGGGTGTGAACATGTCCAGGGAGAGCTGGGTTGGATTCTACCTCTGCTGGCTGCGTAATGACATTCATCGGCCCCAACCTTCTGCAGTCTGACTTCATTAGGAGCAGGAAGGAGGAAGGCATGCAGTCTTCTCCCTCGTCTGGCCAGGCCTCGTCACAGGTGCAACTCAACTCCATTTACACAGAGCATGAGCCTCCATGTGAAATGAAATTAAAAGGAATGAGATTCCATAATGACCTTGGGTGGCTACGATGGAACTATTTGATTCAGGAGTGATGTCAATGATGTCTCTGATGAGGGACAAATCAGTCCATGCAGGAGTGCTTGTAATCATGCATATTTATTTTGATGACTTTGGATGTGTGCAATTTTTTTGATTTATTACAAAATAAGTCATTCTGCTCGTGCTTGTTGTATGATTCAGACAGGTTGCATGGTGAGCAGTGCTGATGTATGGATGGATTCATTAGGCATATTGATTGTTGTGGAGCAGTGCAGAGAGTGGATTTTTAATTAGTGCATGCCTGAGTGTGTTGAAACCGCTCCCCTCGGTGTGAGTGGAACCGAGTGGAACGGAGAACGTCGGCGCAGAACGTACGGAACACACACACGGGCACAGACACACACACGGGGCACGACACACACGGGGCACAGACACACACATGGACGAGCCAGCACCGTCTCCTTGGCAGTGACGTGGAGCCGCTCTCATCCTCCTCCTTCCAAACGACGGAATAACACCCCGTGCTTCCTTCTCTCTGCCCGGTGGACGGGGGCGGCCATTTTGGGGGGCCGCTAAATCTCTCCCCTGCCCTTCATTTTGAGTGGCGGGTAGACACACACACACACACAAGCACGATTTCACACAGTAGTTTGGGCAAACCGCGCAAGCACGCACGCCGACACGCGCCCATATGAACACACTCGCGCACACACACACATACACATACACACACACACACACACACACACCAAACCACACACCGTCCGAACACACTCTCCGTCCCAGGAGGAGTCAGAGGGGCCACTGCAGGACCCCGACAGATCCCACGGCTCTCTGCTCATTCATGTTCTAAGTCTCTTCATAAATATTTCACAGTCTCGTGATCAAAGCCGGGCTCCTGTTTGGTTAATTGCTTTGGCTGGAGTACGTCGGGTTTCACACGCAGGGCTGCTCTTCTGGGGTGTGTTCGACGCGTCCTCCCTGACCGCAGGGCCGGGTGTGTCTACGTGCGCTTCACCTCGTTTTGGTCTGCGTTTCATTGAAATGCACAGCGCTGTCCAGGCTGCGTTCTCGGAATGTGAAGGTATTCGACGCATCGCAGGCATGACTCTAAGAAACCTCAAAGAAAAGAGAGTTTTAGAGGCATTGGAGATTTTTTCCAATATGGCTGGGGGAATGCACATGGTGATGGTATAAATTGCTGTACCACAGAAACAGAGATATGGAATGACTATCCAGGTCTATCCTGCCGGAGACATTGCTGTCATAGCAGTGTCCGTTTCTCCGAGGATGAGCACGACATTCACACCGGCAAAGTCCATGATGACGCACGTTACTACATTATTGAGACCGAGAATCCTCGACTCCACAGGCCTCTCAGTGGTCCTTCTATCGTCTATCACTCTCTCTCCCAGCCCCCTCTCTATCTCGGCTCATATCGCTAGCTCCATCTCTATCGCTCTCTCTCCCTCCTCTCTCTCTCTATCTCTATCTCTCTATCTCTCTCTCTCTATCTCTCTCTCTCTCTCTCGTGTCTCTCTCTCCTTGCTCCTCTCTCTCTTTTTCTCTCCGGGCTCACATGTCCTCCCTTCTCTCTCCGCCGTGCCCTGGGTGGTGAGTCATCTTCATCGATCCCGGAGCAGGGAGACAGGAGAGGCAGTCTGACCACCTTGACAAAGCTTTGCTGCCTGTCATGTTGCCTAAGTCTTTAAACTCCGCACCGCTGTTTGTTTGGACTCGCTGATTAGTCCGGAGCAGCTCCGAGGAGATGCCTTCCTGCATGCCACCGACACTCAGCTGCTCACGCGCCCTCCAACCTGTGTGTGTGTGTGTGTGTAGGCCCCCCGAGCTCCTTTCATTCTTGTTGATTCGGTCTAGTTGAGGCTTCCTTAGTGCTGCTTATCTTACCTGTGTGGATGAGACCCCCACACCCACGTACGCACGGGCACACGTGCACACACACATGCACAAGCACACACACACACACACACGTACAAACTGTGGGTTGTCAGAGGGGAGTGACTTCTCCACAAAGGACACGCACGGACACCAACGCACGCGCGCACAAACGCACACGCGGCAAGATCAGACGGCAGGCCTAGAGCGCTGTGTTCATTATGCATGAGAGGGTTCATCCTCCAGGTGTCCGTGTCGGGGAACCAGAGGTACCGGAGAGAGCCCCGGTGTCTGTCAGGCTCCTGCCCAGGGGACGGGGCCATGCAGGCCTGGACCCTGCGTGACGGCGGGCCGGTCCGGGTCTGTTCCTGGAGCTCGGAGCCTCTCCCAGGCAGACTGGCTGGGTCTCTCCTGGCCCGGCTTCTGACGAGGCACGTGGAGAAGTGGCAGAGGGGGGAGGTGGGGCGGGGGGGAGGACAGAGCAGGGGATCGTGGGTCCTGTAGTACACCTGCGCTCTCTGCCGGGGAGGGTCTCCCTGCTGCGTGCCTCTGGTCGGTGCTCCGGGCCATGTTTGAAGTTCTGAGCGAAACTCCGACCTCAGTACCGCCCCGTCAATCAGGCCCACCTCGTCTAAAGCACAAAGTAGGAGTGTTGTGACTGCCAGTTTTCTTGATGTTGCCGGTGATTCACACAGCGAATAGTTACTCCCACTCCTTCCACATAGTTCTATAGTCTGCCATCTTTGAGGTTTTGATCAGCTGCAAATAGCAATTTCCTGTTATCCACAACCATCCCTGAGGTAATCCAGCTTCGACAAATGTTACTTGCCCGTTTTCCGAGATAACAAGTTAATTGATGTACATTCGATTTTTTCCTTTTGGCTCTTTCATTTTGGGAGCATGTTGCGATGTTGATATGATCGACTTGGCTCCGCTTCTGGTTTGTCAACAGGCCCCAGCCTCGTGTACCAGTTATGCATTTGTCTTATTTCCTGTCGACCGGCAGCACATTATTGATGTGAGTTATCGCGGTGGCGTAACGAACGAGCTCAAACCAGTTCCTGCAGAATCTGCTCTAGCCCTGCGTCATCAGTGGGCAAGACACAAGGTCATTTGTTTCTTTTCCTTCGGACATCCGCCTCCCCTCTGCATACGGGAGTGAACCCGACCATCTCT
>CAEFZP010000469.1:317500-330000 GCA_903064625.1 Mallotus villosus | reverse complement strand
GAGGGCGGGGAGGGTTTGGCGAGGGCGTAGACGTCCTGACAGGGGACGGAGGAGACGTGCCGGTGGTCCCTCGGGGGCCCGGCCGCCATGGGGTCTGGCTGGGTGTTTATGTGGAGCCAGCACACCTTTTCTCTGTCCCAGTGGGGCCGGGGCTGAAGATGAAGACGGTCTCTCTGATGTGAAATATCGTTTTGCAGTCGTTGCCTCGTTTAATCCAACACACAGCACTTGTATCAGTACACACATCCCACACGTTTTATGTTTAAAGTGTGTATTTTGAATTTCCTAGACGGAATTTAATTGAATTTGACCAATAATTATACACATAAATATATAAATATACATTCATATATACAGTATGTAACCCCTACAAATGTGGTGGACATTGTTGGGCAAAATTCAGCTAGTGTGCGTATGTGTGTTTGTGTGTATGAGCGCACACACGCAGAGAGACATTTAAAGACATGACACACTTCTAAATGTGTTCTGAACGGCTTTTTTTCTCCAGCATTGTGATTCATTTTCTGTGGAAGAAAGCTAAATCTTTTATCGGCCCTGAACCGTCAACTTAAGCAAAATAGAGATTGTCAAAGGTGGCTGGCTTCAAGCCCAAGGGCTAGCTATGTGGACATGAGCCTGTCAAGCACCACACTAACTAGGAGACACATTCTCTCACACACACACACACACACACACACACACCGGCCTCTTAAAGTAGCCATGCCTGAGGGTCAGTGATAACAGTCAGGGTCCACTGTGATTGGCTAAGAGCAGCCTGCAAGAGACAGGTTTGCGTACGTGTGTGTGTCTGTGTGTGTTTGTGTGTGTATTATACAGGGTTTAAAGTATTAGCAGCAAAGCTGGATGGGATGCATCTTTGGGCCGTTGTGCTTGACCTTTCAGAATTGCCACAGTGCTTTGTGGGGGATCAGCATTTTTTGCCGAACTGAACCCCCTGCTACGGAGAAGAAGGGCCCAGTAGGAGGAGAGAGAGGTGAGACAGAGGTGTGTGTGTGTGTGGGAGAGAGAGAGAGAGAGAGAGAGAATGTGAGGATATGTTTGTCTGTGTGTGAACCATGTAACCAACACAAGCGCCCACGCACAACACACACTCTCCTCCTCTGCCTTCCTGCCCCCCCGGTACCCCCATTAAGGCATGGCCAGATTTGGACAGCGGCCATGCCTCTAGGCAGCTCCAGCACCCTGCTTCCAGGCCAGTCCCGCCGGCCCTATAAGCCCAGCCGAGGCCTCTACATGTTGGGGAGGAGAGGAGCAGAAAACCCCTGCTTCATCCCAGGCAACAGCAAAATCATAATTTAGATACTTTATTTTGGTATCATCCATGAAATCGGAAGTGAGTTGACATGCATCTATTATTGTACAGATACACAGAGAAAACACGTATACGGTACAAATACAGTGGACCGCATGCTTGTTATGGAACATATCCACAGACTGCATCATCACTCTAAGGTATACAGCATTTTTACATGATTAGGCTTTGAAGCTCCTTCTTAGCAGGTCCCCTATCCATAATTGATACCGTTTCTGATATTCGGGAATCTGGTATGGCTTCGATTGTGCTCTGTTACAGCTCACTGACACACAGCGTATGTATGCAGTTTCCTAGTAAATATGAGGATGTGCATCCAGCTTTTATTGGCTGAGAATGGAGAGGTGTGTGATATTGATGGGTGCTCATGTCTGCAGATATCTGTCTAAAGACCCCCAGGGTTAGCCACCTAGCGCCCGCCCTAAAAAAGTCAGTTTACAAGCAAACATATAAATGTACACCAAATAAAAAAATCGGAAGGGGTGCTGAAAAGAGGGTGTTCCCAAGTTCCCCACCTTTGTACTGTTAAAACTGGAAGTTAAAGATTTTCTACAATTTGTGGTATTTTATTTTTAAATACACAGATGGCTGTGTCCCATAGGTTACAGACTGCGTGGCATATCATCATCTAATTGGTTGGCATGCTGTGCTCCTTCAATCATCACCATGGCAATGGGAGTGTCCCCCGGCAACCGCCATCATTGGCTGTATTTAAGCTGCTTATTCAGGATCACCATGGTGATATGGCCCCGCCTTCTAAAACGAGGAAGGGGAATGGGGATAACAGACAGACAGGCAGAGATACCTCACTGTGTGAATCCATATTCTCTTCCCCTCCATCTCTTCCTCTCTCTTTCTTTCTCTCTCGCTCTCTCTCACTCACTCCCTCTCGCTCTCTCTCTCTCTTTCTCTCTCTCTCTCTCTCTCGCCCTCCTCTCTCTCTCTCTCTCTCCTCCTCCTCGTCTCTCTCTCTCTCTCTCTCTCTCTCTCACTCTCTCTCCCTCTCTCTCCCTCTCTCTCTTTCCAAGTCGAGAGTGTGTTTTGGGGCTGTGATTTTGCTCTTGTTTTAAGTAAAGCTCTGCAGGTGCACTAAATGCCCCTGAAAGTCAACGAGGTCTGTCAGACTGTGTCGGTGTGTGTGTGCTTGTGTGTGTGTGTGTAGTGTGTGCAGGACGTGTGTGTGTGTCACCAGACAAAAGTGAAACCTGCCAGAACCACAGGGGGGAATGCTATGGGATTTAAACTGAAGCATGCCATTGCTCTACCAGAGACATGGATGCAAACACACAAACACACGTACACACCCAACACACACACACACACACACAAAAGTCTAAAATGTTCTCACTTCGGTTCATACCTTTCATTAAATAGTCTCAGAAATACATGTTTAATATTAAAAAAAGAGTACATGTTTGAACATACTTTTTCACACACACAAGCACACACATTTTTGGGGGGATTATTGTGCATATTCATGAGCATGCATACAGGGTGTTTCGTTTCGCAAGAATGCCTTTTTTTGTCTCCCTGGTGTGCTGTGTGTTTAAATGCTTGTGTGTGCTCTGCTACGTGTGTATGCATGTGCGTGTGTGTTCCGGGGGGAGGGGTATGTGCGTGCGTGTATACATATGTGCATGTGTGCAGCGGTGCATGGCGGCATGTGTGTGTGAGTTTAGCTAAAGAGCCTGGCGAGTACCAGGAGACATGGCTTTAAGGTATGATATGTTAATAAAATGTGTCAAGATGTCTCGAAGCCGTTCTCTCTTTATAAACAACCTTACAGCCTGAGCGCTGCTAATTAGCCAGCCCATCTGCTCAGTTTAGCAAAGTTGTTGAGATTTACCAGGGAAACTGTAAAAAGACAAGCTCACTTCCACCCGGCAGATGACAAAGTGTTAGAAATCCCCCTTCACTTCCTCAGTTGACACTTGTCTTTTTTGGGTGGTGATATTATTCAGATATTATGTATTTCATTGTTAATTTATTTTATTGGTACACTTGTATAAATATTGTCACATACTGTACATTTGTTTAACATTTAAATAAATTAAATCAATCAATACACACATATGCTGACCAACAGGAACAGCACATTTGCAAAGGCAAAATAATAACAATTGTATAAGTATGTATTATCTTTATTCAGGACTTATTTCAGACATATTTCCATACCTGTGACTGAGACTCCCAGACAATCAAAGACCCACAGCTTCTCCAGTGCTGTCCTGGCTATGTGGCTCAGATTGTTGTCATGTTGAAAGGTGAATCTTCACTCCAGTCTGCGTTCTGGAGCACGGTTTCTCTTAAAGGATCTCCATATTGTATCTGTTTAGCATTTGCCCGGTCCTGACCGGTGTCCCAGACTCTGCTGCCTGAAGCGTTTCCACAGCGTCATGCTTCCACCATAACGCTTTTCTGCAGGGATGGTATGAAGCAAGGGACGAAGATGGTTTGTGGAAGATGTAATACTAAAGCAAGAGTTACATTTTGCTATTATCAGACATTGTTTTTGCTCTTTCGGTTGAGTCCTTTCGGCATTGGATAAAAATAGCATGATCAATTTCCATAAATCCTGGTATTATCAATGTTTTTGTTGTTGTTTTAGGAATAATGTAAATGTTCTCACACACACACACACACTCTCACATACAAAAACAAATATACACAGACACATGACTGTTGTGACCCAAGTGCAATGCACGCTAGGTACTCGACAGCTAAACTTAAGGTGTGCGCATGTGTTTAAGTGTAGGTGTGTGCGTGTGTGCACAGGTGTCTGATTGTCTAAGTGTGTGTGTAGGACTGGTGGAGAATGGTCCATCTGCTATCTTCTGCTTCTCTGCACTGATATGAGATTAGGTTAATATAGAAACTTGTCAGGACATGTTAGTGAAAACAAGCAGTTGGGTGAGACGCAGTAAACAGGTTCTGTTATTCTTGCTCTCAGTAAGCTTTCTGTTTCCTACAACCCTTTTCTCTGAACGTAACATTAAATATTTCTCGGGGCACAATTGTTTTTTAGGTTTCTCGGGCAAGCATGGCTTTTGAACAAAACGGTCTTGAAAAAGATGCCCGCGCGCACGCACACAGGCACACAGGCACACAGGCACACACTGACTCAGACACTGATCACGGAGGGCTGCATGTGTGATTAAAGAATCTGTCCCTCTCCCCCCATCTGTTGTACCCATGTGGCTGCTTCTATGTGGGGCCTAGACAGAATCCCACATTCTGGTGTGTGTGTGTGTGTGTGGGTGTGTGTGTGTGGCATAAACAGCGGAAGGCAGGCCCTTCATTTGTGCCATGCCCCTCCTCACTCCTCACCCCCTAGGTCCCACCTCCCCCGAAAACATTTTTATTCAATTAAAACAGCCCCCCTAAACAGTGACCTGCATCCTGTGGCCTCTGATGTTGTTGTCTCTCTGAGCACTTCAAGGCTGTAATGATTCAGTAACTTGTTATGGTAATGAAGCCGGCCCTGGCTTCGAGTTTACGGCCATGTGCTCTGAAGAGAGGGGCTGAGAAAAGAAGGGAGAAGTTGTTGTAATTAATCCCGTTAACCAGGGATAATTGGGCTGAAACAGCCCTGGTCCTGATAGTGGTCGTGCCTGGAAGGCGTGGCAGTTAACCCTGCTTCCTGTGTTTTATTTCACCAGCAATATTTCCTCTTGTTTAAACTTCCTCTCAGGAATCCCGCTAATCCACACGCCGTCCTGCTATTGGTGGGACAGGGGGCCAGCCGAGGGGATGAGGGGAGGAGCTTGGAGGTTCAATCAAAGAGTCGGTCAGGAACTGAAACAGAAGGTCTGTAGACACAGTATGGTGCTATCCTGCCAACAGACGTGGGAGAAACTGCAATGCACACACACTTTGACATGGGTGTTACATCCCGCATCTTTTCTGCAAAAGATCATTTACTTTAGCCCAAAAAGTACAATTTATAATATTAAAAGTAATTCATAAACAACCTGAGGGACATTGCTTTCACTAATCATTTTAGCGAGAGAGATCATTTAGTAAACTTAATTTATCAATTCTTTCTAAGAATTCCTCTGAAATAATTTCTTACAAAAATATAGAATCTTGAAAACACCTAGAATATATCTTTTGAATATGGCTCAAATGCTAACGCCGGAACACACGAAACATATCGTTCATTCAATAGGCGGAAAAAAACCTGATTCCTTTTCGAGTGATGCTCTCTGGTTGTGTATGCCTTTTCATGATCAGCTGCAATAACAGGCAGCACAAGCGCTCTGCTCTCTGACCCTCATTCATTTCCCCTGTGTTCTCCCTCCCGGACCATCACTCATCTGGTTCCAGGAACGCCACACGGGGACTCTCACCAGAATAGGCCCACCCTCGTTTCCCCCTCCTTTCAGGGAATATACAAGCTTGAACAAGACATCATTGAAGTTGTGTTATGTTAGTGTTATCAAAAAAAGGTTTGAGAAAATCTGTAATAAAAGTTTAAATGAAAATGTGAAAAGCTTGTCGAAGTGTTATTCAGATAATGGAGAGAGCCAGGGATATACAGCATCAGCTTTAGTTTCATGATTTTGTGATTATAGTAAATTTTCCATTCATTACAATTACTCCCTTTATCATACATTTTAAGAAAGAATTCTCACATTTGTTTAATAAGATAATTTCATATTTATAAGTACACTATTAACAAGTGATATCTAACTATCCTATTTTCCAAAAGTAATATAGAGTAAGATATTTTAGTATACATGAATCACATACTACTTTTTAACAATACTGCACAGTTTTAATCAATATATTTATATATTTACACACATGCATTTTAATGTGGAAAAAATAATTTGATAATAATTCATCATTACCTGGGCTGTTGTAGCTAATTGGAGTTTGGCTGTTTTGTGGGTGCTGCTACTAGTCACATTAGGTCAGGTTAAGGACAACCATAAGGAGACAAACACCGTAATTAAGACGTTAAAGCAACACAGAACCCACTTCATGAATACCACCAAGTTAGATCAACCTTCAGCATGCTGCAGGAAGGGGATGTTTTCCTCAATGTGAACTTGTAGTGCTGCCTTCAGTCTTCACGCGGGCCTGCTTAGCATCTGCAGTATGGCCGTTGTCGCTGTCAGCCAGAGGAGAGGAGACAAGGGCACAGCAGAGGAGAGGAGAGAGCGAAGCGTAGAGGAAAGGAAGGGAGGAGGGTACAGAGGCAGAGGAGTACTTGACACTCCCCTCCAGAAAGCGCTTCCCACTAATGACTCTGTTTAAATAATTATTTACTTGATTTGTTTCTTTTTAACTACCCACACACACACACACACACACTCCTTCTCCCCCCATTTATTTCTTTTCATTTGACGATTGTTTATTTATCTACGTGTTTATCCCTCCCCTTGCTCCCTTCACAGCGAGTTTCTTTTTTTTCCCCCTCCACCATATGGTTATGGATCAAATTATGTCAAACATTTTGCCCTTGCAAGTTTTTTTTGCAATTTGCAGTTTCCAAACGTGAGACCTGTTGAAAGCCAGAGTGATAATGGACATGCTCTAACCCCCCCGCAGGCAGTGTCCCACCATATCTCCCTTCAATTAAAGCTACAGCGGGAGACTCATGTAATAACACTTGCGCTTGTGAGCTGTCCGCGCGAAAGGGGGAGCGGGGAAGGGAGGAGGCTGGGGGAGGAGAGGGAGAGAAGGAGCAATGGTGGTGGTGGAGGTAGCCTAGTACAGGACGGGGAAGGAGAGAGAGAAAACTCTTTGCAAAGCCTGGGATACTGTGGCTGCGTCGTCTGTCCATGTGAACAGTGCATGTCAGCAGACTGAAGCAGGGAGGAGTTCATGTGATTGGTTGTTGGAGGAATGCATGCTAAGCTTGTCTATCATTGTTGCTGGGTGGAATCAAACTTCTGCCAGCGGGGCAGTGGGCGCGTTGACAGCTATAATTACCCATCGCCATGGCGATCACTTTTGGCCTGTCATGGATGGTCGGAGGAGAACTCCTCCTCTAGTCTGCCTTTAATCAGATTGGCCTGTCACTTGTCAGGGGTTTGGGTGTGTGTGTGTGTGAGAGAGAGAGGGAGAAGAGGGAGAGAAGCTAGGATAGGCAGAGAGA
Organism: Mallotus villosus; assembly: GCA_903064625.1. NCBI lineage: Eukaryota > Metazoa > Chordata > Actinopteri > Osmeriformes > Salangidae > Mallotus > Mallotus villosus. Next base: position 322,561 of record CAEFZP010000469.1, on the reverse strand, counting down.
AAGAGTGAGAGCGATGAGATCTCGCTACGCTCTCTCGATATCGAGCAGAGCGTCTACCGAGCTCTCTCTAGCGCTCTATCAGCTCTCACCATAGAGAGAGCCCAGCGCTATATCGACCTATAGAGAGATAACAGAAGTATAGAAGTCAGAGCGATAGCTATCGCTAGCGCTCTATCGAGCCGCATACTCTCTCTCTCTCCGCGCTCTCTACTCGCGCGCGATCTCTCTCTCTGCTCGCTCTCTCTACTCGCTCTCATCTCTCTCCGCCTCTCTCTCTCTCTCTCTCTCTCTTCTCTCTCTCTCTCGCTCTCGCCTATGCTCTCTCTCTCCTCACCCGCCCTACTCTGCACCCTCGTCTCTTTATTTCTATCTTTCGTTCTTTCGCTTTCTCTTGTCTCTTTCTCTTTTCTCTTCTCTTCTTTGTCTCTTTCTCCTGTTCGCATTTTGTCTCTTGTCTCTTTCTCTTTCTCGTTCTCTTTTCTTCTCTTTCTCGTTGTCTCTTTCTCTTTCTCTTCTCTTTCTCTCCTTCTCGTGCTCTTTCGCGTTCGCTCTCTTGTTCTCTTTCTCTGTCTCTTCTCTGTTCTCTTTCTCTCTCCCTCGCTCTCCCTCCTCTCTGCTCTCTCTCTCTCTCTGCTCTCGTCTACGCTCTCTCTCTCGCTCTCTCTCGCTCGCTCTCTCGCGCTCTCAAGCGCCTCCGCTCTCGCGCGCCTCTCTCGCGCGCTCTCTCTCGCTCTCTCCTGCTCTCTCTCTGCCTCGCTCTCTCTCTCCGTCTGCGGCGCGGTCGTCTCCCTGTCTTGTGGTCTCCTCTTTCTCTCCTGGGCCCACCCTGTTCCTCCCACCAACATTTCTCATTAGGAACTTCACACAAAGTACACAGATATGCCCTGGAAAAAACACAAGCATACTCACGTGTTTGTAGAGTCTTGGGGCACAGCAATGAGGATTGCAGCTCTTTAAATCCTTCTATAGTCAAAATGAGTAAGCAACTTTTTATAATTGGTCAAAAATATGTCACAGTGCTTATTAACACTGCATTGTGTTTTGGTTGTTGTCCAATAATATACAATTATGTGTTTCTTCCACAATATTATTAATTCACTTGAATTTGTAAAATAATGTATCTCTGTGTGGCTGCCGCTGCATCCCCAAATAATAGTGGATGCCAGGTTCTTATCGAGTTTCTTAGTTTCTCCAGAAGGTTCCAAAAGGTTTTCCCAAAGAGAATATGTAAGAATAAAAAATAAACCCACAATTAAACATGTTAAAAACAGATGAAATATCATTAATCCTCCAGAGTAGAACAGAGGTTTGTGTTTTCATAAAATAGTGATTTTTTATTTTGACAAATCATTAAAAAAAACATTGCATTAAAATGCCCAAATCTAGGGAGAATTTTAAATAGATATACTGCATATGCTGTACATATGTATTGTCTGTATATATATGTACAGTATGGATAGCATTATAATAAGATTCACAATCTTACCTGTTTTGCTGTTAATATTGCTATGTTCCCAGATATAGGGATCTGTGATTACCAATGGAAGAACACTTTGCTAATGACTGTAAATAGATATATTAGAAATGTCAATCGAATGGACAAATACATCTTTGAGAGACGGCCCAATTTTCCTTTTGAACGATGCTAGTTATAACCTGACAGGAATTGTACTTACTTACGACAAGGTGGTTAAATATTCAGTACATAATCAGCCTTCAACTACACATGTGTAATGACACTGACATTCATCATAATCACAGTTTCATTTTTTCTTTAGACAATGTATGTCACACGTGTAAGTGTAGCGAGGGAGGGGTGGGGGAGGGGGAGTTTAGCATGTGGAGGTAAATGTGTACGTGTGTGTGTGTGTATGTGTGTGTGAACGTATGTGTGTGTGTGTGTGTGTGTGTGAATGGGGGCAGGGGTTGTTCAGTCTCTCCTTCCAGGACTGATTGTTGTTCCTGGCAATGTGAAGGAATCATAGAGTTTGGAGTTTTGTCGCTTTTGGGGACATGATAAGGTAATCCAATTGGATTTTGTTAGGACTGAAGCAAAGTTTTAAGAAGACGTGTAGCCTCTGTACGTGTCTTCAAATATATTTAAAAAAATGCTGATATGTAGATGGATTGCACAACACGACATGCAAATACGACCCCCGTTTTTTAATATAAATAAAGCTTTAAATGTGTTTGACTCTCTTTGTTTGTGTGACATGCAGCGATATTGTGAGAGATTGCACTCCATTCTTGGTTTTTCTAAACCCAAGAATTTACCCTTAGACCAGTAGTCAGGATGTCTGATCTCAGACAAGAGCTCATCATGCGAGTTCCAAACCACCCCCTCTACACGAACCTGGACTTTAATAAGACAGTCAGGCGGGGTGGTATCCTATTGTGTGACTGTGAGTGTGGGGGGGGGTGATTATCAAAGCCTGGCTTAGGGTTAGCCTGACAAGCCCCACTGCCTGTCTGTCTGCTCCGTCTCCACGGTGACGAGGCCTGTCTCTCACAGAGTTGGACTGGGGCCAACTCCGTCGGCCATCTTGGAAGTCCCCAGTACCAGAACTAGCTGTGAGGGAAAAACACAGATGGAAAGAAGAAATTCTGGTTTTCAAGACATTTTTCTTTTTTTGTTTTTCCAAGTGGCTTCTATTACTTAGGAGTACATCGGGGGGGGACAGCTCTCTGCCTCATATCCATGCAGTAGTGATAAAAAAAACTGAGAGTGGGAAGCCAGAAGGTCGGTGTGTATATGTGTTTTCACTTGTATGTGTGTGTTTCTGTGTGTAAGAGAGTACCGAATGTTTACACACGTTCAAGTGTCTGTGTACCAAATGGGTCTTAATGCGTAAAAGTGAGTGTATTCATGTGCGTGCGTATGTTTTTATGACCACAGTATGCCATTCTTGTTTGTATGTACAGTATGTGTGTGTGTTTGCATGTGTGTGCATTTGTGTGTGTGTGTGTATGTGTGTGTGTGTGTGTGTTTGCATGTGATGATGACAGCAGCTCCTGATGAGAGGAGATGAGGAAAGGGTGTGTGTGTGTGTGTGTGTGTGTGTGTGACGAGGGTCTGAGTGGGGACTTGGGCGCGTTCTGAATAATAAATAATCAATGATGCTCCTAAACAGAGGATCCGGTATCCACGGACGCTACCTTCCTCATGGCGTCACCGCGGCAACACCATTCAATGCTCAATCTCGGCATTATAATGAATGGATTACATTTACAGAGCTCTTGTCCAGACACTTCAAGTGAGTGTGTTGTGCTGGGCTCGAGTAAGTAGCCGGGAAGTTGAGGATGTCATGAGGATGGTTTGAATCCTGGGGCGCACCGCACACAAGCTATCAGAAACAACAACCGATGTTTGTGAGATGTCCAACCGACATAGCGCCTTCATGCAAATGTATTTCCGGGAAACCGGTGTAGTCAACAATCAAATGAGTATCAGTATTTGTATGAGATTTCCACCACCCCACCCCCCAAAAGAATCGGCATCAAAGACAAATGAGAAGGACTGCTGTAATATAATTGACAGAATGGACATGAAACATGTGAGGCAGGATATTAGTCTTTTACTGGCGTAGTAAGGAAGCACAATCACAGTAGGCTAGCTTCCCTTCAGATCTGCTTTCTGACACACACACACTCAATGCTCTGTGAGCGTGTGTGGTATGTGTGTGTGTGTGTGTGTGTGTGTACATGTGGGTTGGCACAACAAAGGGCCTGATTGGTTGTTCTTCCCTAAATTAAGACTGTTAAAGGGATTATCCATCAAAAAGGGTTGTTTCTGTGGCTTTACACCACAGCCTATAAGGTGCAGGCTTAGCTCCTAATAGAGACACTTATAATCACTCAATTTTAGTCATGCAGCCAATATAGAGAGCAGTTATTAGTTGGTCCCTTCTCTCTACTCCCCTCTCTCTCTCTACCCTCTCTCTCTCTCTCTCTTTCTCTCCCCTCTCTCTCTCTCTCACTCTCACTGTCCATTTATTTTCCATCTCGCTCTCTTCTTTCTGCATCTCACTAGGAGAGCATCTCTCTCTGTCTCAGTCTCTTTCGCCCTCTCTTTCTTTTTGTCACATTCTATTTCCCAGGCTCTCTTTCTCTCTCTCTCTCTCTCTCTATTTCTCTTTTTCTCATTTTCTATGTTTCTCTCTCTCTCTCTCTCTCTCTCTCTCTCTCTCTCTCTCTCTCTCTGCGTCTCTCTCTGTGTCTCTCTTTCTCGCTCTCTCTCTCATGTCATGTCTCTCTCCTCCATTGACATGGCTACACACATTTCTTAAGGGTCCCTCCCGCAATCCCCCCTCCCCCTGTTTCGTTGGAATAAGCAGTATTAGCTGGCCTGTTTGATCATTTCACTACGCAGGGCTTCATGTCTGGCCAGTGTTTTTGAATCAGCAGGTAGTCTCAGGCAAGCTGTTAGAGGGCCATCATTCTTCTCTCTCTCTCCCCTCTCTTTTTTTCTCTCTTTTTCCCTCTAGATCTCTGTCTCTCTCTTTCTGTCTCTCTCTCTCTCTCTCTCTCTCTCTCTAAGTCTCTCTTTCTCCATTTCTGTACCGCACACACACACACACACACACGTGATGAACGTGGATGTTCAATTCTGACAGAGGTCATTCTTCTCATGTACATTTCATATCGCATGCCTTTTTGTTTCCGTCCGGGCTTTTGGGTGACAACGCAGAACGATTCACTCATCACGGTGCCAAGACTGCCTTTGCCTCTCCCGTTTGGGACGGTTTGTCATTTGGTGGTGTGTTTTTTCATCCCTTTTGAGGTCTTACACTTACCTTCCTAATACTCTTATCAGCTGAAAGCTCTTGTTGGCGGGTCCAGTGTGAGAGCTCAAAAAAAAATGTTTTTGGAGAGACAGGTTGGCTTCGCTCCAACATATCGTCGTCTAGTCTGAATGTCTGTGGGGCAGCTTGAATCTCTGGGATACAGGCAGTTGGCAGCTGACTTGGACTTAGCAACGACGATAACCAAATCATATTTCAGTTATGTTCTACGTAACTTGATTGGAAAACTGCTCAGATATTTGGGCTGTGAGACCCCGTT